>VZSE01008980.1:74047-108077 GCA_013398275.1 Promerops cafer
CCACACCCAGCGAGGCAGTGGCTGCACTTTAACCCTTCAGGTGAGCCCTGCAGCAGGGCCCGGCCCAGTGGAAGCCTGAGCCTGCCGGATGCTGCTCCCAGTGTAAATAATAATTACTAATTATGGCTGAGTAGCTGTCTGCAGCTCTGCCTCGCTCAGTGCCATCCACACTGGCTCTGGGCTGCATCCTCATCTGGGTCCTCATCTGAACCTTCTTCCAAACAGTTCTCCTTGGGACACAGTTTGAACCACTGACAACCAAAGATTGTCCCGGTCCCATCACCCCCAGTCTGGCCCGAGATATTGATACAGTTTCCTGGTGGATGTTTGGGTTTGGTTTTATTTTTTTTTTTTTATTTTATTTTCCCCCATGGGAAACCACTGTATGATTCTGATGGGTTTTTTTTTTCCCTTTTTAACCAGGAGCCACACCCAGCGAGGCAGTGGCTGCACTTTAACCCTTCAGGTGAGCCCTGCAGCAGGGCCCGGCCCAGTGGAAGCCTGAGCCTGCCGGATGCTGCTCCCAGTGTAAATAATAATTACTAATTATGGCTGAGTAGCTGTCTGCAGCTCTGCCTCGCTCAGTGCCATCCACACTGGCTCTGGGCTGCATCCTCATCTGAGCCACACCCAGCGAGGCAGTGGCTGCACTTTAACCCTTCAGGTGAGCCCTGCAGCAGGGCCCGGCCCAGTGGAAGCCTGAGCCTGCCGGATGCTGCTCCCAGTGTAAATAATAATTACTAATTATGGCTGAGTAGCTGTCTGCAGCTCTGCCTCGCTCAGTGCCATCCACACTGGCTCTGGGCTGCATCCTCATCTGGGTCCTCATCTGAACCTTCTTCCAAACAGTTCTCCTTGGGACACAGTTTGAACCACTGACAACCAAAGATTGTCCCGGTCCCATCACCCCCAGCCTGGCCTGCAGATATTGATACAATTCTTGGGCGGTTCTTTGGGTTTTATTTCTCCATTTTTCCCCCATGGGAAACCACTGTATGATTCTGATGGGTTTTTTTTCCCTTTTTAACCAGGAGCCACACCCAGCGAGGCAGTGGCTGCACTTTAACCCTTCAGGTGAGCCCTGCAGCAGGGCCTGGCCCAGTGGAAGCCTGAGCCTGCCGGATGCTGCTCCCAGTGTAAATAATAATAATTAATAATAACGGCTGATTAGCTGTCTGCAGCTCTGCCACCCGGGCTGGCAGCAGTGGCAGGGGATGGCTCAGTGTTGCCCAAACAGCACTGGCAGGCTTTTGTGCTGCCTGAGTGCAGCTGCTGGGAGCAGCCCCGGGTGAGCCCTGAGCATTGGCTGCTGCTCACACGGGTGGATGGGGACAGCCCTGGGCTTGTCTGAGCACTCCAGGAGGGACAACCTCGGGGTGAACGCTGCTCCAGCAGAATTTTTAGCATCTTTGCCTGGGAGAGGACAGGGAGCTGAATAAGTGGCAATACCCTGACGTCATTTCAGCTGCTCTCAGGGCTCTCTCTGGTCACACTGTTTACACAGTTTAGGGTTTGAAATGTAGCAGTTGCTGTTATCCCAAGATAAGACACAAAGAAATGCTGTCTGTAGCCAGCAAGGGTTATTTCTGTAAATCAAATTATTTCATGCTGCTAGGTTTCCAAATGGACTCTAATTAAATTAAACAGCTTTTTTTTTTTACTTTTTTTTTTCTTTATCACCACAGGCAGATCGAGATTGCATTGCAATTATGGGGGAAGATCTATATTTATAGGGTGGAAAGAATCTGTGCAGCAGCCACTGTTGTCTCTCTGTGCCTGACAGGACATTTCCATTCTGCACTGATGCTGTGTAACCTTCGGGTAAGAGGAGCAGGCACAAAGTATTTACCAGCATTGGCAAGACAAAGCTACAGGTCTTTCTTCTTTTGTGCTTAAAATATCAGAGCAGATGCTAAACCCCTCTCTTGTTGATCTGTTGGAGGTTGAAAGCTGAATTCCCACTCACTGACACGAATGCGAGGGAGAAATATCAGATATGCTGGGTGGCAGGAGAAAAATACACCAGAAATCCAATATCTGCTGAGGAATTCCAGTTCTGCCTTGGCCTTCATTTGCTATCTCCCAGGGCTGTGGCTGAGCAGCTGATAATCCTTCATGTCCCTGTCCCCAGAACATGCCCGTGACAAATTGCCAGCCCGTTCTCCCAGGAGCCACGAGGGAGATTGGCAAGGGGAGCTCATCTCTTCTCCAGTATCAGCCCTCCATCCATCCACAGCTGGCAAAAGCGGCTCCCCCCGCAGGAAAACAAAGCTGTGGGAGGCGTTTCAGAGTTGATGAGAGGAGCTGTGGGTGTCCCTGGCCTTGGCTCGGTTTCTCGGGGCTGCTGGAACAGCTGGGCTCCGTTCTGGCTCTGGCAGAGGCTTCCTCAGTGTCGCTGCGTGGGCAGGGCAGCTCTGCCTCTGCTTCTCCACGTGTGGAAACCACACTGCTCTGATTAAGGCCCCTCCTCAGTGCTCCAGATGCGCTGCGATGCTCAGAGCAGCAGCTCCCGACGCTGTGAATTCCAGCGGCGCTTTGCAGACCCCATTCAGACATTCCCCTGCTGTCCCTGCGCTTGTCACCTCCTCATTACCATAATCAATGCAATTTACACCCAAAGTAATCAATGAGTAGCTATCAGGAGCGTTGGGAGCTCTGTATCCGATCTTCTGCTCCAATTCTCACTTTTTTTCTTCACTCCAGCTTGCATTGCTATAAAAATATCTACAAGTTGAGCGTAATAAGATTTAAAAAAAAAGAGAGATTCAAAGTTCAGGGTGCAGCCTCATTTAAGGTTCTCAGAACAGCTCAGTTTATGCAGGCACTTGGAGTCAGCTTCTGTGTTGCTATTACAAAAATATTTTTAATACATTTTCTAATACATAAAAAAAACAGTCTAAAAGCAAAACTCGGATTCTTCTTGGCTTCCTGGTGATAAGAATTAAGATTAAGGAGATGTGGAAATTGGCCAGCAGATCAGTTGTAACAAATTATAATGTTAAAATGTGCCCTTTTTTCTGCTTTGTTGGTTTTCCTTTATCAAGCAGCGGGGTTTTTGCCCTTTGCCAAAGCTCCATCACCCCAACCAGCCCTGAAAGCCTTCATCCCCTTCTCTGATTGCATTCAGGGAGCATTTTGCAGGAAGGAAAAAGCAGCTGCTGGGGGTGGCTGCTGCAATTTGCTCCTCTAAACAAACACAGGAGGGGAGGCTGTGGTTCTCCAGGACAGTTCATTTACCTGACACCTGAGGGACCATTTGGAAGCAGGGACATCAGGAGCAGGCTCTGTGCCCAGAAAATTGTCTCTCTGTCATCTGTGGCTGCTTTCACAGGTGCAGCAGCGCTGCCTCGGGGGGAACAGACTCCTCTGAAGAAGGAAACGCCCTGAGTTTAAAATCATGTTCTTCCTGGCCCCCAAACAGTCACTGCACAGCAGATCCTCAGGAAACTGCTCTGGGGAGCCCTGGTTTAGTTGCCCAAACTCTCACAGCGACTTAAATTCCACACTGGGAGCAGGAGCCGTGTCCTTGGCAGCTGCTCCGGAGCCGTGGTTTGGGAAAAACCAGGATTTTATCCCTCTCTGCCAGGTTCTGCCCAGTGCTATACATGAGTAATGTGACAGTTGGCTCTCACAATTAAGGGGTGAATATTATGTATATGTTAGGAGAAGTTTTGTAGATGATAATTCTATCTCCCCTCACCCATAAATTGTTATTACGGGATGCTCTTAGTGACAGGGACATTTGGGAGGGCCAGCTTGGTACTTTGGCAACTCCAGACCTCCAATCAGGATGTGAGAAGGTGATCTCCAGCCCTGAGCAGCGAAAGAAGTCGAGTGACAAGACCTGGGGAGGGGCTAAAGATATAAAAGGCAGAACATCCATTTTGTAGCCGAGCACGTGGCTGGCACAGAGGCTCCCAGCGTTGAACTTTTCCCTTATTTAGTCCTTTGTTGTAATAAACCTTTAACATTTTAAAAGGTGAGTGTCGTTTCTCACAGCAGCACGAGGGATTTGTGGGCAGGGACAGGCTGGGGGAGAAGCTGGAGGCACTGGCTCTCCTTTTCCCAAGGAAACTTCCAGGTGGCTGTAGGAGCTCTCCAACCAAAGGTTCACAGCCATGTTCAAGGGAAGTTTTTCAGCCAGAGAGGTTTGGGACATCTTTCAAACACTGCCTAGATAAGCAGTAAATTAAAAAGCAATTAAGAGCGAGAAGGCAGAGGGAGAGGATGCCAGGTGTGGGGAGCAGCAGCCCAGGCTCTGTTTAAACTTGAGTTTCTCCCTGTCACACTTGGTGGCACTGCCAGCTGTCACTGCAGGCTGCCTGTGCCCAGGGCCTCGAGGTGACAGCACTGGTGCATGTCTGAAGCAAGTGGGCACCTTCTGGAAAAACATCTCTGCTGCCTCATGCCATTCATCACAGAGCCAGCTCTGTCTCCTCTTCAACATTCCATCCCTTGCTGTGCAGCCCCAGCAGCTCTCCTGCCTCAGGATCCCCTACCCTAGCCAAGTCTCCAGTATTCTGAATCCAGTCTCAGGGTTATTATTCAGTGGGATCATTTGGATCACTGAGAAGCCACTCCCAGGTTCCTGGGTTTGTTCTGAATACCCAGTAAATAACAGCACCATTCCAAAAAAACCCCAAACATCCCAGGTAACCCAGATGAAGCAGGTCCCTACTGCAGCATTTTCCATCCTGTAATGCAGTCTGACTTCCCATGTCCAACCCCATTGAAATCAGCAGGAGATCTGACAAGGACCTGAGTGTCACCTGGAGCAGGTAATGACACTCAGGGCTCACCATCATTCAGAAAGGCTGGATTTATTTATGTATGGGTTTATTTATTTGGGGTTTTGCTAATGAACAGAGATCCCTGACTCCTCTGTAACGAATCCATTGGCAAACACACTGCAGATTTTGCTAAGCAGAGTTTACCAAGCTTTTGGAATAAAAACTCCTTAAGATGTCCAAGAGCCTGGGCTGCTGATATGCCTCATATGATCTGTTTTTCAGGACTGGATTATAATTCCAAACACGGTGCTACTTATTCCACTCTGTGGAGTCTAATTAACTGTCAGAAATGCATTGTTGAAGGGATGATGGATTATACCAAGGAAAACATTAATGAAGCTCATTCCAGCCAGCATGCGAAGACCAGAGCTGATGTCACTGGCTGCATGGGAATTCCTTTCCTTTTGGTTTCCAAAGCCTGGAGCAGGGTCTGAGTGCCAATCCCACCCAATTAAGAGCTCATTAGCTGCACCCTTTTCTCTCACTGTCGTGATCAAGGTGATTTTTGCCTTTGTGGGTAGCAGAGACTGTGGAAGTGAGCTCTGACTGGGGGAGTTCCTCAGTCTAAGCTGTCAGTGCTCCCTGAGAGCAGAGCCAGGCTGAGGGAATAACTCTGCCTGGCCATTCCCACATCCTGGAGAGTCGGGATCTGCCTCCTTCTGTGGAGCTGGGAGCAGCTAAAAGCTCTGAAGAACCAGCAGAGCATCCGTCCTTTCCTGCTGCCATCACAGCCTCCCAGCTCAGCTGGCATCCAGCTCTGGAATTGTCCTGCTCAGCTCATGAGCTTCGTGGCAAAAAAAAACAAAATTAAGGGAATAAAAAGCAGTTCTGTTTATTGAAGGGCCTTCAGGTACATTTTGGGCAGATGAAGGTGAATTACACCCAAAATGGATGATGGGTCACGGGTTTCACACTTTTATATGTTTGGTCCATTTGCATTTTGGGGGTGAATCTGCCAATTCCAGCTTCAGCTAATGAAGTCATTCACCCCAAGTTTGCTCCCCCAATTCACTTTTGTTTCCATCTCTGGGCCCTGAGGCAGTGAGGTGTCCTTGACTGCCAGGCCTGGAGAGGAATTGCTGTGTCTGCCCAAAATGGGGAAGCAGCAGCTGACACTGGGTGTGGAGTTTGGAGTTCTGCACTAAAGAACTGCAGGGTTACAAACAGATGGAAAATAGAAAAGCTGAAATCCTAAGGCATCAGTTTGGACATGGGTGGTGACAGCTCCAGTGTCCCCCAGCCTGGTCCCCTGGGCAGGAGCTGCTGGGATCAGGGCAGGGAGCATCCGTTCAGCACTCGCCACCCCTGGGCCCCTGCTGGCCACGGCAGGGCCATCTGCTGAGGGCAGCCAGGGCTTCTCTCAGCCTCTCTCCAGCCCATGAGCCCGCTCTGAGCAGCAGCAGCCAAGGTGACAGCGTGTAATTAAGTGGGAGTGAACCCAGTGGACAGGGGTGAACATAAAAGCCTGGCAGAATTTTTCTCACTTCATCCTGAGCAGATGGCACCAGATTAGTCCTCTCTCCATTTTTTTTTTGTTTTAACCTTTTAAATAATGAAGCAGCAACCTGGCTGAAATGGCCCCATCTGGATCATATAATCCTAATCTTCCTCTGAGGTTAAGTGCAGGTTATGTCACCAGGGGCTGAGGTGACAGCGTGGGCAATGGCACACAAATCCAGCCTGTAAGTCACTTCATTTCCACCCCTGGTAAAGCTGGATGCCCCCTTCTGACTGCAGACCTTTTACCAGAATCCTAAATTAGTGGGTATTCCACCACTTCCTTTTTTCCCTGTTAGCAGTTCTCACCACGCTCATTTAATAACACAACAGGTTGGAAGAACAAGCAGAGCCTTTCTCTAAATTCAGCTGAAATCCCAACCCTGGAGCTGCCCTGAGCCTTGTCAGGCTTCAGGTCAGGATGTAGGTTGTGGTCTGTCCTCTGTTTCTACTCCAATTCCTCACCCAAGTATTTAATTTAGTGTAATGGGATTAAATCCAAGACTTGACTTGAATTTCCTCCTTCCAGAATCTGCAGGAAAAATCTGTCAGAGGCTGTGAGCAGCAGGATAGGAAAGGGTTTAAGGGTGATGCAGAGAAGTCTGAAAACAACTAGCGGGATTAAATAAAGCACACAGAGTTTGACACAATCAGGAATTATATCCTATTAGACTACAGGATAATCCCAAGAGAGGTGGCAGAATGCAGCAGGCAGTTTAAACCAAATTGCTTATACCAGCCTGTGAATACTGAAAGATAAAAGGCAGCAGATAAATTAATTAAAAATCCATAGTTCAGACAGGCCTTGCTTTGCCTCTCACTGTCCCTGGAATTCATGAGGAGAGAGAGAGCAGCACAAAGCTGATGGCACAAGGGCAGGGCTGAGCCTGGCAGCTGATTATGTCAGTTAATTTAAGGCAAAGACACTGCAACACAAAAAAAAAAACATTCCAGCAAACAAAAGTCGCATCCGAAGGAGCCATTTTTCACTTTTTTTGTGACTGCATTTAAAAGGCAGTCTCCAAAATAAAGTTCACCCTGCTTGTATCTCATCACGAGGACCTGGTGCCTGCTGCAGTGAAAGCAATTCACTGAGGTCTTTTACATCACTTTCTCTCATGCATCATTGAGTTAATTATTTAATGACATATAAATCCTAATGGTTCAAAAGGTCTGGGGCTGTGCTGCAGCTACATTGCAAAGCTGTCTTTCATCTCCCTCTTCTCACACAAGAGCAACTTCCCTTCCCTGTGAAGAAGGAGCTCTCTCTTTGAGATATTGTTGTGGCAGCCATCAAAAGGTGTGATATGAAATGTTTATTCACACACAGATAGCAGATATTAAATGAAATGAGACATATGTGGTTGCCTGTTTGTTTGGTGCTCCCCTGCTAAACCCTCAAGACACTTCCCTGTCACTCTCTCTCCTTGGATTGGCTGTGGAATGGGATATGTCTGCTTGATCTGGTGTTTTCACTTCCCTTAGATAATGCTTGTCATCAAGGAAACACCACAAATTAATTAATTTGTTAAAAAGACTGAGCGTTTTCTTAACAATGCCTCGCATTTGTTTGGAACCTTTTATGTAAGGCTCTTGGAAAGCTCTGCAGAACTGAATTAATTAGTGGTGAGGTGGCATTTTCTGTCAGGCGAGTGTGAGCTTGGCACTTTTGGGGCTACAGCTTTTCGTTTGTGCTTTAAATTTCGTGTCTGGGCCCAGCCCTGGCAGCTGCTGGGTGCCTCCACCCCTGAGTGATGCAGGGACACTCTGCCCCTCTCACAGCCTGGGGCACTGCACGTTTGCATCTCAGGGTAATTGTGCTGGCCCTCCTCTTGCAGAATCTTTCTAGAGGAGCTTTCTGAGCCATTCTTCTGGGGTTTTTCACCGCCTGTAAATGTCTTCTTCTAGCCAGCAGCCAGCCCCAGGGAGGGTGGGGCTCCTGCTAACATCCCTCCCTGCTCAGGTGAGGCGGTGGAGTGGGGAGAGTCGGAGTCCACTCCAAAATACCACAAAATGCCCCGTGCTCAGAGCTGCCACATCCCCTCTGCACCCTCGGGCTGAGCGCTGCTGTGGCAGCACCTTGTCCTTCTGTCCTGGCTAGGAGAGGTTTTTTGAGCACTTTGGGCTGGACGTTCAGCCTGGTTTGTGTTTGTGGACGAGCTCTGCAGGCAGCAGCCCCCAGGCTGGGATTAGGTCTGACTTTGCTCCCAGCAGCAGGAGATGCTCAGAGCTGGGAGCAGCGTTTGGAACAGCTGGGGGTGGACATTTGGCTCTGTTCTGCCGTGCTTTGCTGAGCCTGGGAGCAAGATCTGCACACGAACCGAGCCCACGGACTGAGATTAGTCTTGACTTTGCTTCCAGTGGCAGGGACATGCTCCAAGCAGCGTCTCATATCCTGCTGCCAAAAAAAAAGTGGAAAACCACACATGGCCAGTATGAGTTTCCTCCCCAGATCCTTTTCTTTCAGCTGATGCTGCCTCCTTCTTATTTGTAGCCATTTTGTGAATGGCTTTGAATGCCTGAGCTTCACAAAAAAGAAATGGCTGTTTCTCAAACCCTTCCTTATCAGGCTAAAAACCAACCATTCTTCATTGTAAGCCGATCTTTGTAACGTGTGAATTATCTCGTGTCCATTGCAATCGGCCAAAAACCTGGCACGGCTGCATCCACCGTGGCTGGGGGAATTCGAGCACATTTGCAAACATCCCTTGTCTGCAGAGGGAACAATGGGCCGGGCACAGCTGCCTGGAAACTGCTCAGCACCAGCTGCAGCCTGGGCCAGCGAGGTGACAGCTGGGGAGGGACAGGGATAGGCAGTTTGGGACAGGACAACACCCTGAACTCTGGCACGGGGCTGGGACACCTCGGGGAGCTGCTCTGCACCTCCACCAAAGAGTTAAATGTGTTTTGGGGTCAAATTGATGTGTCTTTCCTGATCTTGGTGCCTCACCTGCCTTGGAGGTGCAGAAGAGCTTCAATGCACGGGTTGTGTGCAGTGGGAATTGCAGGTGAGGTGGGAAATTGGCCAGATTTGAATATGAGAAGGACACAGAGTTCTCAGTGCCCACCAGAGCAGGTATTTTCAAGAGCTAAGGATGTCTGCTAAAATAAAGAGCCAGCCACATGGCACTCAATGCTCTGGTCTGGTGAAGGTGGTGGCCAGGCACAGGTTGGACTTGAGAGGAACGAGGGATTTGTCTTTACAAACAAGCTGTGGTAGATAAAACCAGCACTGAGAGAGAAAAGAAACAATGGGAAGGATCCCACTGATTGATGAAAGGAAAAGAAGATATTTGCCTTTACAAACAAACTGTAGGTCTGCTGAGAAATGAAACTGGATATTGAAAGATGAAAGGAACAATGGGGAAAAACCATCAATTCCATAAGAATTAAAAATTAAAGGGGGGTTATACATTAAAGGGGAATCTCAGGGATTAGGCATTTTGGGAAGTCTGTGCCTCTCAAGTACCTCAGCCAGTGGGGAAAGAGAGAGGGAAA
Organism: Promerops cafer; assembly: GCA_013398275.1. Taxonomy (NCBI): domain Eukaryota; kingdom Metazoa; phylum Chordata; class Aves; order Passeriformes; family Nectariniidae; genus Promerops; species Promerops cafer. The sequence continues at coordinate 83,833 of VZSE01008980.1, forward strand.
TGTGGCTGGGAAATTGGGATAAAAAGGAGGCTGCATCCTCTAAAAACTGGAGAGACCCCAGGGGAAATGCCCCACGGCCTCTCCCTTGATTCGAATAAAGTTCCAGCACTCCTCTGTCTCCTTTTTGGACACAAACCTCTGGCGTTCATGGATTAATTTTCCTGACAGACTTGATCATCTTGGAGGTGTTTTCCAGCCTGAATGATTCTGGGGAGTGGGGCTTGGAAGAGGCTGATTCCCTCCAGCCCAGTTCCAGCCCCTTGCTGTGGGAAGGGTCACTCTGGCCTCGCTGCTGTGCTGTGCCAGGGATCTCTGCCACGTCCTGCAGTGCAGGGACCCCTCAGTTCAACACCATTTTTTCAGGAAAAAGCTATTTCAGCCCAGGGGGGAGCTCTGTAAACCTTCTATTTCGGGACCCAGCTGCTGCCACGTCAGCTGGAATTTCTGTTCCCTGGGCTGACCCTGCTGCAGGGCCCTCCATGGAGAAAGAGGAGCTGTGGGGCCTCAGTGCTCATCATTTCTGCTACATCTGCTCCTCCCCCTGCCCTCCCCAGCTGAAAGGAGAGGTTTCCACAGCAGTGGGAATCACTGAATAAGGGAGAATGGTCTGAGTGTCTCACTCGGGTCAAAACGTGGCAGAGACAATGAGAATCCAGGAAGAAATGCGATTTTTCCAGGTTGTTTGCACCTGTGTGAGAATGAGAAATCACGGAGTGATGCTTGTACAAATTAATGGGGGGAAAAAAAGGAGAAATCCATCGTGGCCTGTGAAATACAAAGATGCCAGAGGTGAGTGGAGGAATCTCTGCAATCCCCATGTGGGGAGGCTGTGGAATCGTGTTGGCAGAGGAATCCTTGCCCCTCTGGCTGCACTGTTGGTTTTACCCACTGTGAAAGTACCTCTGGCAGGGTGGGCTTTAGTGGGCTTTGGTGAGATTCTCCAGACAGATCAAACCCTTCTCCTCCTTCCAGGACCCCTTCCTCCTTCCCGCTGCTGGGAATTCCAGCAAATCTCTGCTGGTCTGCACCAGAAGCATCAGTCTTTAACCCTCGCCCAGCAAACTGCCACGCCAGGGCTGGTTTGGCAAGAGAACATTTTCCAGGGTGTGTTTTTTAATAAAAACACATTCCCAAGGACCCCTGCTAATAAAGAGATCAAAGGCAAAGCTTAGCTGGTACAAAGACATACGTGTGCAAAGGAATGTGAACAGAAATTAGCAAGGAGAGCGAGGATTACTCTGAAAATAATTCGTTTGATAGAACAAGAGCTGTGCAGTTTCAGTAATTATTCCTACAGCACTTTTTGGGAAATACCCTCTTGCTTTCTGCTTCCTTGTTTCAGCCTCAGCTCACAGGTTCTCTTTGCTTGCCTTTCCTCAGGGAAGGGGCTGTAATTGAGAGAAAGAGGAAGATGAATTAAACAGATCCACTTTGAAAGTGAATTGTAGCTTTTCAGGTTGCCCAAACTCAGGCAGATAAGCTGCCCTTGAGATAAAGCTTTTGCATCTGTGGGAGAGAAACAACTGGCCAGGAGAACCATTTGCAATACGTTTCAGCAACACTTTCTAAATTAAGTGCTTTAAAGATTCCATTTAGATTCTGTCAGGCAGTTTCTGGGTGTTAATTAAATACTGACTGATTATGGAAAACTTATTTATGGGAATCCTAGACCTGCTGATGCCTCTAGGAGCATTTTATAACACATCCTACTTAGAAAGAATTTTTTTTATGCATTGATTTTTCTACACCCCTTTTTTTTCACTTATTTTGAAGAATGTTATCAGGAAAAGAAAGAGATTTCTTTCTTAAAAGTTTTCCTGCCATAACTTCTAAATTCCCTGGTTCTTGCTGGATGAATAGGAGACTGCAGGTGATAAATCATAGGCTCAAGTTAGAAATATTTAGACTCTGGAAACGCAGGTACTGGAATTAAAAATGAGACATAGAAACCTTTTATTCTCTTGATTTGTGGGCACCAAGTTAACCACGACAACCATAGTTAAAGGCTGACAGAATTAGAGATTCAGTGGCTCAAAATATTCACAAAAGCAGGAAAAACTTCATGAAAGTGCAGCAGGCGGGTGTGGAACTCTGGCAAGTTGTCTTAGGAACAGACCTGCTGGGGCTGTCACTGGAGTGTCACTGGCAGGAAGCAGCTGAGGGAACTGGCTGTGCTTGGGGAGCTGTGCATCATCTTGGGGGTGCCTTGGTTTGAAAAGACAGGTGTCTGCTAAGGAAGGCAGGAAATGGAAAATGTGAACCCCCTCCCTCCAAATTATTATAATTTTGAAATTAAGGGGCTCTCAGGCAAAGATACGGGAGTAGCAATAACAGTTCTTGACTAGGAAATTAACAATACAAATGCAAAGTACAAACAGAAACCCCTGGCAGAGTCAGAACCCCCCTGACACCTTGCTGGGCAGGGGCTGGCACAGCCCCATCCCATGGGGGCTGCAATCCCCCTGCAGGGGCAGATGTGGCTCTGCTGGAGCAGGGTCCTGGCCAAGGGGGGAGTTTCCTCTGCAGCTCCAGGGGTGCTGTGGATGGGCCTGGGCTCCCTCTGGGAATGCAGGGGAGGAGAAAGCTGCTCCTCTGGGAATGCAGGGGGAAAAGGCTGCTGGGGTGTGCAGGGTCAGATTCTATCCAGGTAGGAATGCTGGGCTCCTCCCCTGGGGGAGCATCTCCCATGGGATGCTGGAATTGGATCAGCCCTGCAGGGAGGCTCCATGGCCATGGACAGAGGAGATTTCCCTGAGGGAGGATTGGCTGTGGGAGAGATAAAGAAAAGTGCCCCAGCTGGTTTGATCAGGAGAGAACTGCCCCAGCTCTGACAGGTGCCAATGGAATCCACAGCCCCAGCCTCATCCTGCCTTTACAGCCTAAGACATGGGGACAGGAGCATCTGTGTGACCTCACCGTGCTGCATTGGTGACGCAGCTCCTGCTGCAGCACCTCAGGCCTTAACTCAGCCCCGAGGAGCCTGACTAATTAATGCTGTGTAACACACCATGAAGGGGCCTCCAGGTGTGACTCATGCAGGGGGAGCCCAGCAGAGCACCAACATTTTGCTTGGAACCATTAAAACTGAGCTTAGGGACACATTCCAAAGGGCAGGAATGACAAACAAAGGTGCCCAGAGCAAACACAACCCTTCCGGGCTGGCACTGGCCCCGGAGAGCCAGAGAGCATCCTGACTTGGCAAGAAGCACCAGAGGCTGTCAGACACAGGTTTCCTGCTGCATCCAGGGAAGTGGGACCTGTTCCCTGGTCCCAGGAGCCTCACGTGGCTCTGCAGAAGGGCTGGGGCTGGGCCCAGATGAGCAATGGCCCTGCCTGAGTCACACACACGGCCTGATCCATCATCATTGCCTTTTATTTAATGCACAATAACCCTGCCTCTAAGCCTAAATGAATTGCTCCATATGAGTCACTTAATTGTAATTGTTATTACCTTAATTTCTACAATTACAGTGGGTAAACAACAGGGCTTCATTTTCCAGGGGACGTGGCTCACGTTTGGAGCACGTTTGCTTCCCACCTCGCTCGTTTCTCTGGAAAACATCGTGTACATCCTCCCAAGCAGGGGATGTGGAAATATTCTTATGGTAATAAGAACAACTCCTGCAGCTCTGGCCAGCTCCTGGGTGGGACGGGGTGACTGAGTGACACCAACCTGCCCTACAAAGTGACAACTTCATCAACAGCTGAGGCCCCAGTGCCAAGAGCTCACAACTCTTGTCTTCCTTTCGTGGCTGCACCCCACAGAGTGGTTTGTAAACCCAGGTTTTCAGATTTTCCAGACACTGGCCTTTTTTCCATTTGAATTTTAGATAAATATTCTGTAGATCTGGGCTGGTTGTAGTGGCTGGTTGATGTCTCCTGCTGATGGAATGGGGCAGTGCCTTTCCAGCTCGAGAGATCACAGATCTAAAAGAGAAGAGTTCACCAGTAACTTTGATTCCTCTCCTCTCCCTTCAAGCTACAACCCCTTTAATTACAGGCCTGTAACATTTTTCAGTCGTTCACACTTCCCAGCAAATAGTTTGGCTAATAGTGGTTGTATTGATGGACCCATCCAGCAGAGCAGAGAAAGAACCAAAGCTCCTGGATTTAAAATGAATGGAGTGTTTACCTGTACATCATTTTAATGGATGGTGAAATTCATTCTCATGATAGACCCATAAATGTCACTTTCTGTCTGCCACAGCAAAATACTCGTGTAACAAATGGCATGCTGCATTAATACCCAACAAGAGGATGTTCAAAGCAGCTTGACTTGCATTACACACGCTAATAAAGGCTCAACCTGGGATTTTTATTCATTCTGTTGGCTCAGGGAGCTGCAGAAACACATGGGTGGAGGTGCAGCAAGAGGGAAGATGAATGATATGAAATTAAATATAAACTAGTCTTGTTCCCAGAAATGAGATCCTTTGTTGAGCTTGGGTTTATTCCAGATGCTCTGGTAGAAACTATTTTTATTTGGTTTGGTTTTTTGTTGGGGTTTTTTTGGTTTTTTACCACAATCCTCTGTGAGTTTGCTCAGCTTTGAGAAAACCTGGAGATTGATATCAGCTTCTTCCATCCCTCAGTGGAAATGCAATCACATCCCTGAAATCCTGGTGTCCAGGGAGATCAGAGCCCTCCAGGTGTGCACAAAAGAACAATCAGGGCCCTTTTCTACATCCTGCTCTGCCCCACTCTCCCAGGAGAGCAGCAGGTTTGGGACACTGAGCAAACAGGAATCAGCAAAGCATCTCCAGCCTTTTGCTTCCCGTTATTTTCTCTCCAGGAAAACCTTTTCCCAGGTTCCCTTTCCTGAATTCCCCTGGGGTGGGAAGCACAAACACTGTCCTCTCCTGGGCCCAGGGATGGGATGGAGGAAACAGCAGGGAACAACCCCAGCCCCCGTGCCAGGACCCAGCTCTGTGCCCGTCCCTCTGCCTTTAAAGAGCTGCTGCCTCACAAATCCATCCTGTGGGACTGCAGAGGGCTGAAACCAAAGGAAATGTTAGAATTAAAAATTATTTAGCCAAAAGTCAAACCCTCTGTAGTCCTATGGAGATCAAGAACTTTCTTTCACCTCTAAGTCACCCTCTAGGCTTTAACAGAGAACAATGTCTCATATCATCCTTTGAGAATAATGTCTCCTATCATCCTTTGAGAATAATGTCTCATATCTCATCCTTTTTACCAAGGATGGTAAAAATAGGTACAAAGCATAGAGAAAAGGAGGATTTCTCTCTTTCTCTTAGGTTCCCCATAAGCAGCTCTTATCTTGGTATTTGGGATGTCCTTATCTCCCCATGGTGGTGGGAAGGGCTGGGTGTTTCATGAGCCACAAACAGTCCCAGCACCACTCTGGGGCTGAGGAAGACACAAATCCTGTGGGAGCTTTCCTGGATCAGCCCTTTATCCCTCCAGAAAGGCCCTGATTAAAGCTGCCCACCCAAAGAGAGCCCTCCTGTGTGCCATCCCACCTTCCCCTGGTGATAAACTGGGGATGGGGGTGGATGACAAACCCCTCATTGTGGGTGCTCAAACAAAGGTCAGGGCTTTCCTGCTCCTCAGCAGAGGATTAGAGCCTGGGAGAAGTTTAGCAGGACCTAAAGTGAATCATTTAATTCAGAGAAAACTCCCCCCTCCCACTCACTGCCAATTTTCTGTTATACCTTTGGTTTCATCTTTATTCCCTTTGGTTTAGTTCCAGCTCCCCTGTCCCTAAACTCTCAGAGTGGAGTCCTCCTGCTTTTAAAAAAAAAAATGCTGCAGCTCAATTTCCAAGCCCTACTCAGCTCTGTCAGATCATTTAAATATTTAACTGAGCCTGGATGGACTATTTGTTAATTAGAGCTTTCTGTGTTAGAGAAATGTTCCTTAATTTGCATCTCCAATATAAATATCCCCTGGATGCCAGCACTTAAAGCTGCAAACCCCTCCACAGGACAAAGCTGTCAGGGACAAAGCAGAATGGGATTCCCCTGCTTCCCAGTTCCCAGGATCCATGGCCACGTTCCTCAGCATGGCTCAGACTGGAAAAATCCCAACAGGATGTTTGGATGGAGCTCCGAGTTTGGGTTATCCCAGGTCTCCATCATGAGAGGAATGAGGGATTTGTCTTTACAAACCAGCCCTGGGTCTGCTGGTAGATAAAACCAGCACTGAGAGAGAAAAGAAACAATGGGAAGGATCCCACTGATTGGTGAATGGAAAAGAAGATATTTGCCTTTACAAACAAACTGTAGGTTTGCTGAGAAATGAAACTGGATATTGAAAGATGAAAGGAACAACGGGGAAAACCCATAAATTCCATAAGAATTAAAAATTAAAGGGGGGTTATACATTAAAGGGGAATCTCAGGGATTAGGCATTTTGGGAAGTCTGTGCCTCTCAAGTACCTCAGCCAGTGGGGAAAGAGAGAGGGAAATGTGGCTGGGAAATTGGGATAAAAAGGAGGCTGCATCCTCCAAAAATGGGAGAGACCCCAGGGGAAATGCCCCATGGCCTCTCCCTTGATTCGAATAAAGTTCCAGCACTCCTCTGTCTCCTTTTTGGACACAAACCTCTGGCGTTTGTGGGTGAATTTTCCCGACAATCACAAGGAGCATCCCAGATCTCCTGAGCGCTGTCACTGCACCGGGCCCTGCTGGGGGGGGGCTCGGAGGTGTTCACCTGCCCCCGTTTTCTCTCGCTGAGCTCTTGTAGGAACACGTGCGAGGCGTGGCTCTGCTCTGATGGCCTCTCCAGCTTTCTGGGTGAGGACAGTGGTAATTCCACGGTGATATTTCAAGAAATATCGCTGGCTCTCTGTATTTAAGGGCTTTGAATCGTGAAGAGAAAGGGGAAGTGTAATCTTCTTACATTATCACTAAAGGCATCAACTAATCCTGCTGCAAAAGGTGTGATTTGCTGATGGAAAGGGGAACGGTGCTGCTGCCTGGGAATGCATCTTGCCAGCTAATGAACACTTCCCCCCAGTTCCTCAAAAGCTCATCTGTGCCTGATAAATTCCACATCCCCGCCTCGTTAATGCACCATCCCCACCTGGCAAACGCTGTGGACCTTTCTATAAATATTTGCTTTTCCACTGCTGAGTAAAAACAACAAACCGCTGGCGCTGGGATGTGGAAGTGCTGCAGATCAGGCAGGAGGTGGCACAGCCAGGTGGGCAATCATCAAACCATCCGGGGTGGCACACAGGTTTTTCATTTTGCTGCTGACTTGATCTGCTGCCTCAGGCAAAGCACTTCACTGCTTTCTGCTTCCAGTTCCACCCACCGGGAAAATAAATATCAGTATATCCAGCTTTGTCCCACCGCTTTGGAAAACAAAGGAGGTGAGGTCTGGGAGGAAGCATTCGGGCATTTAGCTGTGTGGCAGTGATCTCTGCCTCTTTTCCAGGCAGGATGAGGGAAAGTTTAACTGTTCCTTCCTCCATTTGCAGACGTGGGACTCCTGTGCCGACCCCACAGAGGGGAAGAGGGATGTGAGCAAGGTTTGGGAGCCTCTGGGCACAGGGATTTATGGAGGAGAGAGGTGCCAGTTTGCTGGCAGAACATCTTTTTTCCTCCCTTGCTAAGTTTTTTACCATTGCAGGTGCAAATTGGTCAGATTTACCTTTCTCCTGTGTGTTCCCAGTGTTCCACCTACAGCCACACAGCAAATTGGTTCTGCTGATAACTTCCCTTTCCTTGTGTCCCTACACACATCAACCATTCTCTGCAACACTCAGTGGCTTCCAGAAAGTGCTCCGTGGCTTGGAGGGACTTTGCACAAGGAAAAATCCAAGCCAGAATGTTGAGGGATGGCTGAAATGGTGTCAGTGAAAAGGAGTTTGGCTTTGGTGCAGGGTGTTGGAGTCCAGGCTGAGAATCCTGTGGAGCTGAGTGGGCTGGGGACAACAACAGGATTTGGTTCCAGGGAATGGAGGTTTCCCAGGTAGGTTTGTGCAAGCAAGATGAACCCAAAGAGGGCATTTTCCACGAGTATGGAGGAGTTGAAGCATCTAATAAATGAATAACAAACAATCTATGAAGAAACCCCAGGCTGATAGGGAGCAGCTGTGTGACAAGAGCAAGGATTGTCCTGGACAGGTGGCTTGACCATCCCCAAAACCAAAGATAACCCCAGGTTCTGCCACTGCTGTCAGCACCAGGAGCTCAGCAGCCAGCTGGCAGCAGAGGGGAACTCTCTTATTTCCACATTTATTTCGTGCCAGGGTTTCTCAGTGAATCTAAGTGACTGCAGCACTATTGGAAAACGAACACAATTATTTTGGATTTCCCATTTCTTATCTCTATTTTTTTTTTTTAAATTCTTTTGTTCCTTAATGACTTGCTTTTAGTTAATGAAACCTCCAGCTGCTTAGGAAAGGAAAGGATAGGCCGTGATTTCCAGCCAAATGTGTGTGTGAGTGCCAGTGACTGCTAGCACAACACCCTGCTCAAATTTGGGCAGGGATCTGAGGGCAGGAGGCTGATTGAGGGAGCAGGACATGAAATTCCACTTGCCTGGCTTTTTCTGTGTGATCTGGAATTGAAATTTAGGTTTGACTTGGTGATGTAAGACCTGAAAGTGCCTATTAAAATCACTGATTTTGGGTAGACATGCCAGGAACTGGAGTCCAGAGAGGAAATCAAACTTTCTGAGCTTGGACTCCACATCTCCATCTCCTGTTGGGGTGGACACAGAGGATTTGTAGAATCCTGGCTGAAAAATGGGCAACAGTTGTGATTGAGAAGGAAAACCCTTTGTCAGCTTTCTTAAAAGCTATTTTATCCCCCATGTGGGGAGAAAAATGGGGAAGGATGCCTTTGAATAGCTCCTGTGCCTTGGAAACATTTTTAATATCCCTTTAAGTATAAGCCCCAGCATATTTCTAGCTGATATGAATTGCTCTTATATTAAAAATGTGACAGTGGTGTTTTATGAAGGGGAAACATTTTTAATGCCAAAGTAGTGCTATTTTAAAATGAGTTGCTTTTATGAAATGGATGAGGTGGTTTTATTTTAAAAAGACCATTTGGGAGGGAAAATTGTGGCTGTATTTCTGTCTTACAGTGTAAGACAAAGCTGCATTTTTTACACCACCTCTTTTTTGAAAAGAAGGGGCTAGATTTGAATTTTTTGGGGTTTCCATGGAGTCTGTTTAGGCTCTGCCTGCACACAGAAATGCAGTTTTGCATGAAGGGTGAGGTATTAGAAATAATCAAAGGTGTTTCTTTGGCCCAAATACAAAGTGACCTTGTGGAAAACTGCTCTGGAGTAAAATTCACATTTATAATGATAAACAATAATTATAAATCCTTCCCTTCTTGCTGTGTAGAGATTGCTGTGATAGCAAACACAGAGTTTTAGCCACTGCCTCATCCTTCCTGCCAAAGGAGTGCCTGTTTAGAGGGCAGCACCAGCCCTGCTTTTCCTCCAGTTTTGGGCACCTCCAGGAGAGGCCTGGCAACATAAACCCTGGATAATTCAGCTAAGTGGGAAGGGAATGCAAACCCATCATAATGGCTCTGAATAAAAACCCCCAAACCCAACAACCACCCCGAAAACAACAAACCACAGCTGCTTTTTCTCACAGGAGCACCCAGGGCCAATCTTCCCTGTGCTGGAGGAGGGCAGGGCTGTTTCTCCGAGGCTGCTGCAGCAGCTCTCCCCTCACAGCTCACACCAAGTTCCCAGGACAATGTGGGACATTGTGTCTGCACAATCAAATCCTGAGCCAGCCCAGCTGCTCACAGGCAGTAAAGACACCAAAACCTTCACCCCATAACCCACTGATCCTTTACCTTTCCATTTATACAGGTGCACTGCTCTGGATGTGCTTGGGGATGTTACACTGCATTTGTGCACCTGAGGGGCAGGGCTGGAGCTGTTCTAGCTGAAGTGTGACTCTCCTGTCACCTGGGAGCACCCACACTGCTCTCAGCTTGCTGAGCTGGCCCATGATCCTGGCTTCCCACCTTTGTTTCCCCATTAAAAGCTCTTGTTCTGATCCATGATCCTGGCTTCTCACCTTTGTTTCCCCATTAAAAGCTCTTGTTCTGATCCATGATCCTGGCTTCTCACCTTTGTTTCCCCATTAAAAGCTCTTGTTCTGATCCATGATCCTGGCTTCTCACCTTTGTTTCCCCATTAAAAGCTCTTGTTCCTGGAATTACGTTTTTTTCATTCTGTGATTCATTTTTCACCTTGCTGCTTTCTCTACTCCACTCTTCATCTCTCACTACTTCGTGCTTGTGGGCAGAGGGAAAAATCTTGGGAATGCACCCTCCAAAGATCAAAAAAACGAAGTTAAAAGCCAGGAAAACACTTTTTTTTGAGTGTGCTTGTTTGCAGGAAGTTGAGAGTGGCCGTGGCTGTTGTGAAGAAGAGTGAGGCTGATCTGTGCTCACACAGAATGGCTTTGAAAACAGACCGTGGGTGGCACAGGACCAAAGGCAAATTCAAACAGAGGTGAAATTCCTCCTTTCCTAAATTACTGTCTTGGCTCATTTCAGGGTCTGAGTGCCTTGGTGTGTGTCCTGGAGAGAGGCTGCCAGCGTGCTGGTAATGCCTTGGCAGTCCTGACTGACCTCAGGTGCTGCTTCCAGGGCTCTGCCGTTCATCCCGGGAAATTTGTGTTCTTGAGCAGAGGGAGAAATCGTGGCTCCTGTCACCCAGCAACACACTGCACGCAGGAATCACTCCCCTGACCTCTGGGTCGGAATCAAGAACTCACACAGCTCTGCAGATCAACCCAGGGTGTGCTTCAGGTTAAATTTCTGTAATTGCCGGAGCTGAATGCAAAGGGGGGAAACTCAGCGGTGTTTGTTTTGTCTTTAATCATTCCTGTACAAAGGCAGTTCTCTGCCTCCCTGGGGTCTGGCTGGGTGGTTTTGCATATCTGAGAGATGCAGTGTTGGCTTCCCCCTTCCCTCTCCATTATTTATCTATTCCTTTGTGTCGGGGCCAGCTTCAGTTGGGAGCGTTCTCTGGGCTGTGGTGATAATTATATTTATTCCTCTGAGATGGTTTTCCTTGGGTTTTCAAACAAGACAGGGGCCTTTGAGATCCCACTCTCTTTGGCTCTCTGATAGCTTTTGAACCATTTGTGAATTTCCAACAAATTTCTCTGGCGTGTGTCAGTCTCCGTGAGGATGTTATTTTTGTTACCCAAAGGGACTGGTAGAATCCTAGATTTCTGTAAGTTTCATAAACACAGGTGGGAAAGAAAGGGGTGTTAATTCTATATTTCCATGGGTTTTGTAAACACAAATGGGAGAGAAAAGGGTGTCAATCCCACTGCTGAGGGCTGAGGGTAAGGTCACCCTTCCAAGAAACCAGGATCCATGTGGGAGATATCCCAAATGTCCCAGGAACAGGAAAAGCTGCTTTGTGCCTAAACTTCCATCCATTTCCATGGGAAATTCAGGGTTTTGTGGTTCCACCACCCACAGAGCAACCTGAGTGTTAAGCCTTATATATTTAGAATTTATTTTGGCGTGCTGCTCCTTCTGCTGTTTCAGCCATCTGACTGACATCTACCTCAGCTTTTGCTCACCCCTTCCCTGGGAAAGGAGCGTGTGAGGACTGGAAGCAGAATGAGGCATCCGTGTCTGGGATGGAGAAGGTGACGTGTGAGAAACACACACCTCGTGTCTGGCATTTTGGGAAGTGCAGAACGCCCTGATCCCTCCCCTGGCTGCAGACAGAGATTTTTTGGGTGCATGACTCAAGTGAACTCAATGATTTTGTCTCCCTGCCGCCCTCGGGGGCTGGCACAGATGACCTCATGTCTGGGAGAGCACAGGGCACCCTGTCCTCTGCTTCCTGCAGGAACAAATCCACCCCCTGCGTGTGCTGAGTCCTGATTTTCAGTGCTGCTCCCTGCTGAGCATCCCCAGTCAACAAAAAGGCACACAAAGCCTTCTATGTCCAGTTTTCAAGGGAATTCCTGCGTGAGAAAAAGGTATGTTCTGGGTATAGAACAATTGCATTTAAATACTTTATTCATTTTTAAAATAACCATTTGTTCCTTTCCTCCCTTAAAAGCTCCTTTAGTGATCCATCTCCTTCACCACCCATCAGTAAATCCTGAGGGACAAAAAGGCTCTTTGGTGTGAGCTGGGAAGGGACCTGCAGCCTTCCTGCCTTGTGACACGAGGACAGCCATTGCTCTTCTCTGTCAAAAGCTCTAATTCCTAATTTAGGAGGCAATTCTAGTGCAAATTAGTGCGCCTTGCAGATAGAATTAGAGTCTGTGTGATGATTTGGAAAATACAATCAATTTACTCCAATTGTTTGTACATGTCAGATCTCTCTCCAGTAATGAAGAATTTACTCCTCGTGCATGAATACAAACAATGAGCCATTAGCCACGGAATGGGAGACAGAACCAGAGAGTTTGGGGTGTGATGGGCTCCTCTGGAACCTCAGGGAGGCTGTTCCTAGGTCAGGGAGGATAATTCCAGGTCAAGGAGGATGTTCCCAGGTTGAAATCCCAAACCCTGCCCTGCGGAAGGCTGCAGGTAGAGGAGGGTGACTCCTCCCAGTCAGGGATGTCCCTCCCCTGTCCCAAATGATGAGAGGAGGATGAAGGACACCCGGGCCTGCTGCTGCAGCAGGGGAAGAGAACCCAGTGCTGGGGTCAGGGTGGCTCTGCCCCTGCCAGGGACACCACATCCTCCCCCTGTCCCCAGGCTCGGCTCTCACAGCGTGGCTGGAGGGGCCCTGCTCCCCAGCCAGGGGCTGTTCCAAGCTCCTGGGCTCCCCAAAGGCTTGCTCTGCCTCTGGAGCTCCTAAAAAAGTGCCTTTATTGAGATATCCCACTGGGGACTCTGCTGTGACCATCAATAACAGTGCAGGTGTGATTTCTGAGCCTCAATAATTCATCCTTTGACACTTTGCCCTGTGAGGAGGCCAGGCTGGACCTACAGCTGCTTCCAAGGGCTCTGGGCCATTTCTCAACACCAGCAGAGCGTGCCCAGTGCGACCCTTGCAGAGCTCCTCCAGACCACCCCTTGATCCACATCCACACAGAGCTCATTAGAGGGTACTTGGGGAGTGATTGTTGCTCTAATTCTCAGTTTCTGGTCTTTTCACAGCCTGATCTAAATAGCTGTTTGGAAAGCAAACAATGCGCATATTTCATGAAATTCAGCTCAATATCTCTTTAATTGTGAACGCCCTCGGTGAGTTTTCAGGAGCTGCTTCAGTGAATCACTTGAGCTGACAAACAGGGAAACTGGGAAGGAATTTCTGAGCACCAAGCCCTCATCAGTCTCCTGCTCCTCTCCCTGATTGCCCTCAGAAATCAGCTCCTTTGCCTCGGTCTGGCAGCCTGATTTTTTCAGAGTTTCACGTCTGGTTCTGGACTTTGAGCAGCTCCTAGGGAAAGGCCGTTCCCAGGAAAAGCTCCCTTCAGTCCCCAGGCTGGCTGGAAAAGGCTGCTGGAGGCCAGGATGGCTTGTACTGGATCCAGGTAGGAGAATCCTGTGGCTGTAAATTCCTCGGGCATGCAGATGTTCCAGCATATGTATCCTATCGCTGGGGCCAGCCTTAATGCTGGGGGAAACGCACGAGATGGTAAAACCCACATTATCTGGGATTTAGGATGTTTGCTTGGCAGAACAAGGGATTAGAGAAGAGAAAGCTGAAATGACCATCTGTCTGCAGAAAAGGGATCCCGTGAATTCAAATTCCCGTGGTCGTTTTCCCTAATCTGCTTGGCTTCCTTTGATATCTTCTATCAGAGCTCACGTCCTCGTGCCCCAAACGGTGACAGAGTTCATTTCCCACACGGGGAAGTTCTCTCCTACTTGTCTTTTCACAAGGAACTCCAGAAGCCATTTACCTGTCACTCTTGAGTTTCCCATTGTTTGCAGCCCGTAGTTTTAGGGCTTCCATCACTTTCTATCCCCAAAGAACGAGAGCTGGGATTGTATTTCTTCTACATCTAGAACCCAAATGCATTTTCCTCTGGGGTGGGATGACTCACACTGTTGGACCCCATCACTGCACAGCAGTTCAGTCACCAATTCCAGGTGTTTATACACCAATGCTGTATTTTTTGCCACGTGCTTGTGAATCTGATGTTGTTTCATGTTTCCCCATAGAGCCCCTGCTCCTGGAAATGTGAGAACCTTGAAATTTTGGGTTTAAAAACCTTTGAGGCCTTGTGGCTGTCGAGGACAAATCTGGAAGTGTGTTAGAAGTGCTGCCTGTGGACTCACAACCCAGAGAGCTTAAAGCCCCAAGTTTATTAATTTTAAATCTCATTATCTTTAAGAGCAAATTATATTTTCCTTAAAATAGCAGAGACATAACACCTGCAAAGAGGCAGCAGATCCTTGGTTCTGTGGTGGGGCTGTGCACTGGGAGGTGCAGAAGCCTCTCCTAACTGATGAGAGACTCAGAGCCTGAAGGAAATAAAGTTCTTTGCTTTGTTTTTAAACCCTGCCTTGCTCCCATTCTTTAGGATTTAGTTCTGAAGGCAGAGAGCCTGCCTGGGAGACCTTAATTCGGGGTATCTTCAGCAAGACAAAGAGATTGCGGGGCACTAATCAGCTCTGCTGGAATGGTTTGTAGCTGTGCTGGCATTAGCATCTGCTCCCCAGGGGCGCCCAGGTGCCTTTGGAGTGAAACACCAAATAGATTGGGGTCCTCACCCTGTGCAGGCTGCCTTGAAGCATAGAAGCTTGAGATTTATTTTACTTTTTCTGTTCTCTGTGCTCTGCCTTTCCTGCTTTCCTTCTCTTTTAGCATTTCCTTGTTTACAGCAAGGTGAGTCGTAGTTACAGCGCCGGGGAATTTGTCAGGAGCTGCATTCTGCTCCTCATCTGTTCCTTGCCCATTTCAGAGAGCAATTAGCAGGCAGAGCATGTGAATAACAAACTGTGCTGGAAGGGGCTGCTCACCCAAGTGTGCCGAGCAGAGCTGCTCCTGTCAGAGCTGGGAGCTGGCAGCTCCAGCACTGGCCACAGCCAGGGGACAGAGACCCACAGCTTTGGGGTCCTTGGGGACACTGCTTTGGGGCAGGGAGTGGCAATTAGGGGCAGGTGTCACTTCCTTGGTCTTTCCTTTTTCGGTGGAAGCTGATGAGTTGTGCATCCAACTCTTAGAGGTGTCCCGAGCTGTTTTAGTCTTAGAATCAAAGAAATAAAACTTTTGTGCTCAGTTCTGCTGCTTGGGATGCAGCCTGGGCTCAGATGGAGTGTGACTGGGGGTTTAGCCAGGGGAGAGCTAAAAGATGTGGGTAGTATTTCAGAGTAGTATTTCATAGACACTTTAAAAAGTCATCTACAAATATAAGTTAATATTTCCCTTTGTTTGCATGGGATGTTTCCCTGCCCTCAGCACTGCACTGGGTTTGGATGCTGGAATCAATCAGGGAAGGGTGAGGCAGCAGGATTTGAGTCTGCTTCAAGTGCAAATGTCTGTGCAAACTCAAATGTGGAGCTGCTACAGATTTTCCATTATTCATATGTTGGGTGCCTTGCTCTAAGGTTCAACTTGGTACCTCCAAAACTGAGGAGAGGAGAGGAGAGGAGAGGAGAGGAGAGGAGATTTTGTCT
This sequence comes from Promerops cafer, assembly GCA_013398275.1. Classification (NCBI taxonomy): domain Eukaryota; kingdom Metazoa; phylum Chordata; class Aves; order Passeriformes; family Nectariniidae; genus Promerops; species Promerops cafer. Next base: position 99,390 of record VZSE01008980.1, read on the forward strand.
GGCATCTGTTTTTAGGTAGTCCCAACCAGGCATCAGTGTCATCAGTGAGGATGGGAATGAGGTGCTGTCCCTGCTCCTGCAGCACTGCAGTGCTCCAGGCTGCAGCCAGGCTTTGGGGGTTTCTTCCTGCAAGGACTTGGGCAGTCCCTCCCCTGGAGTGTGCTCTGTTCTCAGAGGGAGCATGATGTTACCCCACCTTTGGCTGGAGGTTTGTCTCTCTCTTTCTAGACAGGAATGAGTATCTGGGAGACCGGGGAAGAAAGAGGAAAGGATTGTCAATAATTAGAAATTCAGCCAATTATAGAATGGTTTGGGTTGGAAGGCACCTTACAGACCATCTGGTTCCACTCCCTGTCATGGGCAGGACACCTTCCACTATTCCAGGTTTCTCAAAGCCCTGTCCAGCCTGGCCTGGAACATTTCCAGGGATGGGGCAGCCACAACAGCTCAACAAATGTTACATTTCTGTTTATGAAAAGGCTCTTTGGTGAGCTGGTAGCCATTTAAACAGCTCCCTTAATGTAGTGCAGTCTCTCAGAAAGGCCAGCAGTGGATTTGCAGCACCTGAGATGGATGAGATGGCTCCTCTGCTTTCACCAGGAACAATTTATTTACAGGGTGAGGCTGTCAGCCCTGCATGAACGCTGCCAAAGCTGGCAGGTCTGCAGGATGAGCTTTTGTTAGGTTTATATTTCCAGCTTCTTCAGCCAAAGCAACCCTGCTCGGGCCATGGCTTTGTTCTGAGAAGAATGAGATGGTCAAAAGACAGCCCCTGTTCTCTCTTGCCAGCTCGTCCTGCCTGGTGCCTCGTGTGTTTGGCGCCGTGCTGTGTGGGATGGCTTGGAGCAGAAATGAGAACTGCAAAGGTGTTGCTGCTCGTACCTCCATGGAGAATCAAAGCCTGATTTTTCTCTTTAGCTGGGAATTAGCTGGGGGAGTGACTCACTCTGCTGTTGAGGCAGCTAATGCTGCCTGCAGAATTATCCTGGCCACTGCAGCTTGGACTCCCTGCTCACTCTGTTCCAGTTGCTCTCGGCCGTATTTAAGATTTGTAATTGTGGTTGCTTTTGCTTTGCTGCTTGCTAAGCTGATGAGGGGATCAACAAGAGAGGTGGGAGGAACTGTTGGGAAAAATCAGGGATTTCGTGGCATCACCAGAGTGCCAGAGCTCAGCCTGGCCTAGCTTGTGGCCTCCTTTTTTCACCAGGAGAGATCAAACACCACGAGCTTTGGATGTCTGTAGCAGATTAATGTTTCTGTTCCACTGGAGCCTATGGCTCAGAAATAATGACCTGGTGAGAGGCACATCAAAATAGTCCATAGAAAGGTCATGATAACAATTACAGGAGTGTAATAAAAGCAATTAAGTATTCACAGCAGCTTATTCCTTGGTAAGGGTGGAGATAACCCATTTTGGAGAGGAGCAGAGGTCAGGCAGCAGAAAGGTGAGGAGCAGATTTGATGTGGCAGGCAATGAATTCCCTGACTTGAGCAGGGTGAGTGTCCTCATCTGTGCTCAGGGCCGGGCAGGAGCAGGGATCAGCACAGATTATGGAGAATCCTTCTTTTACACCTGCTCTGAAGGCTGTGAGGCGAAAATCTGCAGGACTTTATGGTGTGGAGAGGCAGTGAGAATTTTCACCCAACCCCAGTGATGGTAAAAGTCCTTCGGGGAGAGGGAGCAGCAGAAGGATGCTGGAGCCTCCTCCAGCAAGGAGGGGAAGGTGCACACCCTCTGTGGCTTCAGCAGCTCGTTCCTGGGCTGGATGGAGAGGGATGGGAACGTTCCTGGGCTGGATGGAGAGGGATGGGAGCACTCCTGGGCTGGATGGAGAGGGATGGGAGCATTCCTGGGCTGGATGGAGCGGGATGGGAATGTTCCTGGGCTGGATGGAGAGGGATGGGAGCATTCCTGGGCTGGATGGAGCAGGATGGGAGCACTCCTGGGCTGGATGGAGTGGGTTGGGAGTGTTCCTGGGCTGGATGGAGCAGGATGGGAGCATTCCTGGGCTGGATGGAGCGGGTTGGGAGTGTTCCTGGGCTGGATGGAGTGGGTTGGGAGTGTTCCTGGGCTGGATGGAGAGGGATGGGAATGTTCCTGGGCTGGATGGAGCGGGTTGGGAGTGTTCCTGGGCCACAGGCTTTATCCACCTTGCTGCAGGCCTGTTCCTTCAGCCAAAGGGTTTGTAGCCTGCATCCTCTGCTGTGCAAAGGCAACATTTTGCTGCCAAGGTGATGGTGTAACTGAGATTGAAGGCCTGTATGTGTGCAAAATCCTGCAGTGTCTGAAATGGAAGTAGGAAGAGTCATCCTCAATCTGCTCTTTTTGTTGTTGTTGTGTGATTCACAAGGGGGAATTCTGCGCCTTGAAAAGAAAACGCCTTTCCCGTGCCAAAGGTGAGTGTTGTGACCCTTCTGGGGGCAGCAGTGGCGTTTGCAGGGCAGGATCGATGCCTCAGTGCTGGGTGAGTGGGTGTGTGCACAGCCCATCACCTCCATCAATGCCAGGGCTGAAGGGCGTGAGGAAGCAGGCTCGGGTTTAAGTGCCTGGCGTTTGGATCCTCAGCAGAGCTGGAAACAGCCTGGGTTCTCAATCTTCTGCTAATCACAGCACCCGAGGTGACTGGAGCCTTTCTCCCGTCTCCCGGTGATGGTGGCAGGGCTGGAGGCACAGCTGGGAGGGGAGGTGGGGAAGGAGAGCTGTCAGTGCTGTGTGGGGCTGGCCAATCTCCTGGTGCTGCTGCTCTGGGATGCTGTGGGATGTCGGAGCTGGAGGGACTGCGGCTACACTCCCTGCTGTTTGCTCCTCTCCACAGGCAGCCTGCCGGCTCCCTCCTCTGCTGCTGGGATGTTTGTTTAGCAGCAATTTCACCTTTGTTTCTGGAGCCGCGAGCGGGGCCGGGCGAGAGGCAGTGTAATTAAAGTTTGTTCAGACAAAGGCGCTCGGTGACGAGATGCAGTGTTGCTGAATCCACAAGGGGCACAATTAACTGATAAGAGTAAACTAATTGTTATTCATATTAAATTAGGGCACAGGTGATTTGGAAAATCTATAGACACTCCCATATGCTTTGCAATTTTGCATTGCAGATTATGGTTTTATAAGGCCCTTCTGGGATTCGGATTAGAGAGGCAAAGTGTGGAGCTGTATCTAAACTGAACATACTCCTTCCTGATTAACTACATGATAAAAACATAAATGTGACCATCAGAGGATTTATCACTGTTTGCATACTAATTTTTCTGTTCCAGGCACAAACACAACATGGTTTTTTTTTATACATCCCAGTGATTTTGTTTAGTGGCAGCTTGGTAAACGCAGACAGGGTGACGTGATTCCCGTGTTGTCACAGAATAGTTTGGAGCTGGAGGTTGATAGCAGGGAATGGGGACATGGCAGGGACATGACTGCCACAGGAGCTGGTTCTTTTGTGCTGTGCCCTCATGGTCTGTGGGTATTTGCAGGGCTGTGCTCACTCTGCCAGGATGAGGTGAGCCTGCAAAGAGGTGTAGTCTCTCCACACTGCCTGGGAATGCCAGGCTGGAGCTTTTGGAGCAATTCTCTATCAGGCTCTGTTGGTTTAAAACAAGTCTGAAATGAATATTTATAAACGGGACACGAAAAAAGAATCTAAATTGCTTGTGTGATCTTGGGACGTGAGATATTATGATTATTTATGCGCTTCTATGTCTCGCTTTATCAGTTCATTGTGTTGCAATCCCAGAGTGTCACAAGCTGCTCTTGAAGAAGGTTCTATCTCAGTAAGAGCCAAAACTGCCTGGAGAAGCAGTGGTGGGAAATGTGGGGACATCAGAGCAGGAAATGGGGCAGAGGATGTGCCAACAGCACAGCTGGAGTGCCAGGGAAGAGAGAGATGCAGGCCTGGACTGGCTGCTGAGCCTCCCAGTCCCTAAAAACAAAGGGTCTGTGACTTCTGTCATCCCCAAGTGCCCATCTGGAGTTGTCTCAGCACACCCAGAGACCCAGCAATAATTCCAGCAGTGCTTGAATGTGTTGGCATCCTCTCCTCCCTTCTCATCTGTGGCATCCAGCAAAGACAAGAGTTCCCGACCTGTGTGAGGGGTGAGAGGAGGGTTTGGAAATGGAGCTTAATCACAGAGCAACGTGGAGAGAGCTGGTGGTGTTTGTTTGCTGAGAGGGTGCTTCCCAATAAATTAAAGGCCCTCAGAGAACAGTTTGGTGAATGATTTAGCACCGGCTGCACCGTTCTGCTCTCTGAGCAATCTCTGCCTTGGATCCCGGCCAGGATAACGATCGGGGGAGGCTGGGGCTGGACAAGGAGCCTGGGGGTTATTGAAGCTCTCCTGCCAGCTCCCAGCAGCGCGTTAAACCATTTCCTCTTGGATGTTCCCCTGAGTTCAGCTCACCTGTGGTGGGTCTCTAGCCCACAAGAGTTCCTTCCAGGAGGTTAAGGAGCGCCGCTGTCCACGGGGAGCCCCCTGCAAAGCTCTGAGCTGAGGCAGGCTCAGTGTCTCGGCAGGGCAGAGAAGAGGGGGCTTGTGTTAGGCTGAGGTGTCTTTTCTGGAGGAAATCCCGGTGGAAAAACGCCAGGCTGGGGCTTAATTGAAGGGGAGAGCACCACCTGCTGATACAGCACCACGGCTCCTCTGGGCTCCTGTGCCTCTGACCTGCTCCTGAACGTGCTGTGCACAGGCTGAGAAGCATCCTGAGGGCTGCACCCACACATCAGGGAGTAGAAACGTCCTCCACCCACTTCCAGAGCCTTGAAGGGGTGGGCAGCTCCTCCCTGCTGCCGGGGAAGAAAGTGTCTCCCTGTCTTCGAGGAGGGAAGGAGGGAAAGCCTGTTGGTCTCTGGCCCTTGGAGAGTGTTAGCCAGGACAGCAGGTGCTTGTTGGAGGGAATTTTTGCCCAGTGTGCAAATGACAACTGAAGTAGGAGCAAGGATCTGTTCCAGAGAGTAGGATGGACTGGGGTGATTGAAGGGAGCACCATAAACAGTGGGTTGGGGGGTTTGGTCAGATGGACAGTGAACACAATTTATTAGTTTGGTTTCTGGGTATGACCAGCTCCAGCCACTGTGGGAAGAAGGGGAACAGTGTTAGTTTGGCAAAGTGGCCAGATTTTGGCATTTTTTTCCTCCACAGCCTCTCCCACAACCTCTGGTCCCTCTCACCTGCATGACAAGGTGAGTGGGACCATCAGGTGGCAGAGACACACAGAGGCATTGCTCCATCCCTCTGGATGAAAATTGCAGCGAGACACACCCAGAGCTGCTTTTGGTGATCAGAGCAGCAGAACAACCACACAAAGACACTGCCCTGACATTTCCCAAGGTTGTCCCTCTGAACCAAGGTCAGGGTTGGCTCTAAGGAGCTCAGGCCTGGCGTTTCAGCATCTGCCTCATCCTACTCCTCTCCCCGTTTCTGCAGGCAGTCGTATCTCCAGTCTGGCACCACAAGGTGATGATAACCTGGGGAAACTCTCTGAGGGGAGGTAATTCCCATGTTCAGGCAGGAAAACGAGGCAGTGCTGCTGGAGGTGTGGAGCTGTGGCTGGGGCAGCAGCCGAGGCTGACAGCCAGGTCAGATGCAAATGGGGATCTCTCCAGCAGCACCGTGTGTGTGCGTGCTCTGCTGAAACATACCCTGCTATTTACTGAGGGTTTGCCCCCGCGCTGCTCCCCTGGCCCCCCACAGCCTCGGCTGATGAGCTGGCTGTTCACCCCGAGAGAGGCTCCGCTCGTGTTCCTGCCTGGCTGCGGCGCGGCTCCGAGCTCGGCTGCTCCTGGCACTGCCAGATGGCAAACACGGGGGAGAGGAGAAAAGGGAGCTGCAGCGCTGCTTCCTCACAGGAAAAACGCCTGGAGGGAGCGTGCCTGCCCCGGCTCTGCTGCTGCCTGGCTGTGGAGTTGGGAAGGGCAAGACAGAGCGGGGTCAAGGACTGAGCCCCAGGGTGGCTGGGGCAGGCACAGGCTGTGGGGCTGGGAGCATCTCCTTTAGGTCTCCGTGTGCCTCCAGCCCTGTGCTAACAAACCTTACATAAACCTAGCCGGAAGCACAGCATTAATATTTAAAACATGACATTTAAGGTATTGGATCTATGCTGCATTCTCCAGCAGAGTGTCTCTGTGTTTGCGTGTGCACGCTCACACTCCGGGCTTTGTTTTCCTTTTATAGTGGATTGTTGTGTGTATGTGTTTTACTCGGGGTGTTTTGTGCTATAATAAGAAGGGGGAGGGAGCAGGGAAATGCTGCTCTGTTTATACACACCGCTGTCAGCAGCGATGCTGCCTCTTCCAGATTCACATCCTCCGTGAAGCTCCCTGGATCTGGGCAAAGAGCACATTTCCCCCCTTTATCCCAGGATCCTGCGGGAGGACTGGCTGAGCCTCTGCTCCCATTCCCCTCTTGCTGGCCCTGTCCTGGAATTTGGCCCAGGGGAGTGTGGCACAGCCCCATCCAGCGTGCAGACAAGTGGATACGTGAAGGTTCAAAGGGACAACCTTGGGAAATGTCAGGGCAGTGCCTTTGTGTGGATGTTCTGCTGCTCTGATCACAAAAAGCAGCTCTGGGTGCGTCACGCTGTAATTTTTGTCCACGGGGATGAAGCGATGCCTCTCCATGTCTCTCCTGAGCTTCCTTGATACTTTTCCCAATGCTTTCCACCTTTGAGACTCTTCTGAGGCACTGGTGCAGGGATCAGCCTGAAATGTTACTGCTCACCCATAATTTTTATAAATCTCAGGTGTAGCACATCTCCTTCCCCTCCCCCCTGAATTTCTATGTGTTTAGGTTTTGTGGCAGGAGCATTTTTGTGCCTCTTCTCATTTTTTTCCCCCTGAAATATTCAGTGAATTTGCCCTTTTCTCATTCTGATATGGGCCTCAAGGGACAGATCCCTCGTATCCATCTCCAGCATGCCATAACAGCCTGGGACACGCTGGAAAAGTGCTGGATCTGAATCCACCCTTTTGATATAAGTGGACATTATGCATTTTTAATAGACATGGAGCTCAGTGAAACCCTTAGTACTAGCTGAGCTGGCACAAAATTCCCAGGCAAGGAGTCTGTGGAGCTGATCTCTCCCTAGGTACCTTGCAGAAAATGAGACCAAGGACAAAAAAAGGCCACGTTCCCTTTGATTGTAGGAGCTGCCGTGTTTTGCAGAGGAGGTGGCTGAGCAGGAGCTGCCTGGCTGTGCATGAAGGACTCTGGGCTGGCAGTCCTTGTTCATGCTGTTCTTCCTCCTCAGCTTGCAGGGAGAGGCTGTTTAAAGCTCCTTCCTTCCAGCATCACCCTGGACAGTGTTTCAGCACGGCCTGGAGGCTTCATCTCCCTGCTTGGTCCAGCACAGGCCCTGCCAGGCTCAGCAAAGCTCATTTCCACCTGAGGCAGGGGTGTGGAGTCCTCCAGCTCACTCCACATCAGGAATAAGGAGTGTGGGAATCCCTGTCCCCCTGATGATGCAGCTGGGATTTGTCAGTGGGCCTCGATGGCTGATCATCTGTGGGTAATGTTTGCATTTCCAAACTTCTCAGCAGAAATCTCTGCCTCCCCTGGAGATGCACAGGTCAAAACTGGAGGCTGAATGCTGTAGGTTCAAAACCAAAAAGTCCAGTGAAAATGGTGGGAATCCCTGGTGAAGATCACTGAGGTTGCTCCACGCTCTGGATCTCAGATCCCTGCGTACTCGAGCTTTCCCCAGTCACCAGAACGTTGTTTTTTTTACTTTGTTCTTCCTTTTTTGGTAAAGCATAAGTAAATGTGTCTATACCTACAGGTTTCCATGGCACTGTAACCTTCCAGAGAGGGAACAGCAGGGGAGTATCTGTGGATCTGTGCACGACCACTGTGGAACAGGAAGAGATGGTGGCACTTGGAGAGGATGGATGTGGTTGGAAGCGGCTCAGGACAGGTGAAAGGCACCTGTCCCCAAGCTCAGCAGTGACTTTTGGCTCAGGCTGAACTGCCCAGCTGTGGCATTTGGAGACACCCTCGCCGTGGTGTTGAGCCAGCTGGGAGAGATCTGCTGCTGAGCATGAGTCAGCCCTGCTGGGCCAGCTACTAAAGGGCAGGATCAGGAGAGACCTTTGCTCTCCCTGCCCCTTCAAGCCCTGCCTGCTCCAAGTGGTCCCTAAGGAGGAAGGAGCATCCCTATGGTTCTGTGCTTGGACAGAGGTCACACACGTGTCCTGTGTGCCTGCTGGGCTGGCTGCAGGTGTCCCAGCTCACAGGCAGCCCGAGTCACATCCAGAGCCTCCTTCCCGTGGGAAAACTCTGCTGCTGCCCTTTGTGCAGTGCCAGGACCCTTGGTCAGCCCCCAGGAGGGACAGGGGGGCACTCGGTCTTTGGGTGGGGGTGGCTGAGTGGGGCCATGGGAAGGCTGGTGCTGCACAGCAGGGGAGTGGGATGAGATGTAAGGAGTGCTGCCCACTGCTCCCAAAGCCTGGCTGGGCTCAGCTGGGAGCCATCAGCGCGGGCACGGGCAGAGAGGAGCCGAGGCTGCTCCTCTGAGGGGCTGGAAGTGGAGCCGAGCTCTGCCTGCCGCCCCGGGGGCTGGAGGGGAGCCCCGCCTCGCACCCCGCACATGGTCACCTGCCGAGCTTCCTCCGAGCCATGCTCAGCCCCCTCGCCAGCCAGAGCCGCCCCTCGCCCCCATCCCCATCCCCATCCCCATCCCCATCCCCATCCCCATCCCCATCCCCA
>VZSE01008980.1:108936-146026 GCA_013398275.1 Promerops cafer
TTTAAAAAAAAAAAAAAAAAAAGAGAAAAAGCCAACAAAACCACCACAAAGCCGGACGCAGCAAACGAGGAGAGAAGGGAGGAGAGAAGGAGGCGGAGGTTGCCGGGGGAGCCCCCTCGGAGGGGCGAAGAGCCGCTTTGAATCGTGCCTCTGTTCCCAGGGATTAAAGCATGAATGGGAGCAGCTTCCCGGCCACGATGGAGAGAGAAGGCGGCTCCGGCTGTGCGAATAAGGTAACTCTTGCCTCCTCTCGCTGCATGGCTGAGCCGAGCAGGACACATCCTTTATGCACAGGGTGCGTGGATGCAGCGGGCAGGGAACGGGAGGCAAAAACAAAAACAAAAAGCGATTTTTCCTACCCCTCCCAGCGCATTTAAAGGACGCAGAGCGGGTCCCGGGGGCTGCAGTGCTGGAGATCACTTTGTCCCCCTTTGCCTGAGGACAGCGAGCTGCTTCCCCTGGGGAACGCTGCCGGGGTTAGGGGAGACGCGCCCGTGTCTCGCCTCCAGGAGCTCGCAGCATCGCCCTCCCAACCCTGCACCTGCCCCGGGGCTCCCCTCGGGCTCTCGGGGACCTCAGTGGCCCTGCACCCTTCCGTGCATCCGTGCGGAATTAGGGGAGGGAGGTGAGAGGCGACCCGGAGTTGCTTTTCTCTTCCCGTGCTCATCCTCTGCCTTTTCTTCGCACCAGAAAGGGATGGGATTCAGGAGGAGGGGGACTGAAACCGCTTTCATTCGTGCCACCAGTGCTGAGAGCCAACTTTGAGGCTGCTTTTAGGGAAAAGCTTCCCAAGTGCTGTCTTTTGGGGGAACAGGAGATGGCTGAGCAAGGCTTTGCCGACTGAGGAGGGATCTCGGTGTTGTGTTATGGAGTGGGAGGGCATGAACAGCAGTGATTGTGAGGGAGAAAGTCAGTGCTGATCAGTGAAGCTGCCCACAAATGATGCTTTCCTCTCCCTGCTGGGCCTCTCTCTGACTCAGTTCCTGGGTCTCTGACTGTGAAACTCTGAATTTCTCTCAGTCAGAGCAGAAAGCACAACTTCAAACAGTGCTGGGAGGTGTCTTAACCCAGATGTTTGGGAAAGCCCCGAGGAGAGCCCGATGTTTGCAGCTGGGGAGCTCCTATCCAGTTATTCCCAGCGAGCAGAGCTCTTGCCTGGCCATCCCTCACTACCTTGGGCAGGATCTTGCTGCTGCAACATCCATTTGCTCCGTGCTGTGTGCCACATCCCCCTCCTCCCCTTCAGGGGCTCCGTGATGGCTCTTGGCCTGGGGTTAGGAAGCATTTGCTTTGATTCCTGAAATAATGACGTGTCCCAGAAGTCTCCAGTGGCGCGAGCACATCCTGAGCCCCGAGTGCCATCAGTTGCTGTGAGAGCTGCATGAACATTCCGGGAGTTTGTGGCCCAGTGTGAGGCACTGGCAGAGACTCTGGAGTCTCTTGCACTGCTCTGCACACACTTGGATTGTTGGGGTCCCTGAACATCCCCTCCGTGAACGGGTTCACCAGGATTTGGCTGGAAGGTTACAAGGGCTGGGATTTCTTGGCTTACCTGGCAGAGATGGGACTGAAAGGGTGTGGAAAGGAAAATGGAGGCACTGGGGAAAAGATGGGGAAAATATCTTCTTTCTGTGTGAAACTCCAAACTCTGGTTTCTGTGCCAGCCTCGAGGAATGTAGATGATGTTCTGGTAAAGGAATTCAATAATTAGGAAGAATATTTCTCCCAGGAGGGTTAATTCTGTGGTAGGGGCTTTGGAAATGGCCAAAGCCAGCAGGACAGTGAGTGTTGCTATAATGGGAAGGCAGCTGATCAATAATTTTATTTTCCTGTTTGAATATTTATGGCTGTGGGGAAGGCAGAAGAAGAAACGTGCAATCAGTGATGTTGGCTCTGAGTACGTTCCCATTCCAGCTGGATTACAAATCCCTTCCTGCACCCCTCCATGGGCATTCCTAGGGAAATGCTGTGGGGCTCCCAGCAGTGCCCTGACAGCTCCAGTGGGAGCTGGCTGACCCAGCAGGGTGCAGAACAGGGGACACAAGTCTCACGTTTTGCTTCTCTGGGACAGAAAAGCCAGAGGGTCTCCATCAGGGTCTCCCTCAGCACGAGTGTCCACAGGAGCAGAGGGGAGAGCTTTCCCACCTGGCTTCCCAAAGTTTCCTGACCCATCGGGGTGGCTCAGAGTGGGCAGTGGACACAAAGTGCCCCAGCCCTGGCAGGGGCTGTCACCCTGTCTGGGTCACAGCTGGCAGTGTCACCGAGGCCAGCGAGTCTGTCTGTGCCTTTGTCCTCACCAGGGCAGTGCCTCCAGAGCCCGGCCCAGCTCAGGGGTGCTGGATTTCCTCTTCCCTGCCTGGTTGTCGTGCATCTTTCTGGGGTTTCTCTGCAGTTATGCACCTCCTGAGGCAAGGAGAGCTGTGAGTGCCTCCAGAGTGCAGGGCTGGTTGGGTTTTAGCAACCTCAGCCCTGCTGCATCCTCCTGGCAACCCTCGGGGAGATCTGGCCTAAGCTCATAAAGAAACCTTCCAGGACCAAGGTGTGAGCACACGCTCTCCCCTTGGCCAAAGCTGGCTGTTCCCTGCCAAATGATGCTTTCTGAACCCAAAACAGGGCATCTGCCCTTTCAGTCTCTTCCAGCCCCCTCCTGATGCCACAGCAGAAGCCTTGGGAAATGACAAGAACTGTCTTAAAAGGGACACCGGGGCAAATGTTACATTTCATTTTTCAGTGGTTTTTGCAGATTTGTCTTTTGAGATGATTTTGCTCTCTCTTGCCCTTGTTCTATTTCTACTGGCTCAAAAAAAAGAAGTTGTGCAAAAAAGCAATTTCTAGTTCCTCCAACGAAACCCAGTGGACAGATCTGAATCCAGAGGAGGACAGGATGTGGTCCTTTCTGGCACTTCTGGGCATTTTCTCTGGCAGGGATGAGCAGTGCCAGAGGCTGCCCGGACTCCAGGACTGCTTTTCAGCAAGATCCCTGACTTCTGGGGACGCAGCAAGCCTTGGTCAGCATCCTCCTCTGTGGCCATGCCCTCAGTGGCTTCCTCACCCTCCACTTTTCCTGCAGGCCTTCATTTCCTGCCTTGGAGAGTTCCGTGGGCTGCAGCTGTAAGCTGTGTTTAGCTGGAGGAGCATTTGGTGTAGCTTCAACCCGCCCCAAGGCAAAGCTGCTTCTGGAATCAATGTCCTTGGAAGGTGCCCCTGCAGTGGCTGCTCTGTGGGTCCTTTTCCTCTGTGATGTGTTGTCTGTTCCTGTTTTGCCCGTGGAGATCCTGAATCAGTCACCTGCCCGTGTTCTGCTGCTGTGGTGGCAGAAGTGACCTGTGCCAAGCACGAGGGCTGAGGGGTGAGGACAGACTCTCCCTTTTCCTCCTGCGTTCCTTGACTCCTTGGGCTTGGGTTGGCCAAGTTGACATCAGGGCTGGATTCACCTCCAGGAGCTGAGGAGGGATTTGCCGAGCAGAGATCATGGGGTGGGGCCCATAATTAATGTCCACCTCCTGATGGAGACACAAGGACCTGCCCCAGGTGCTGTCAGCACCACGGTGTGTTGGTCACTACGGAATACATCCTGCTCCAGCTCCAAAGGGAGCTCCACATCCCCAGGGAATGAGAGAGTGGGCAAAGAATTCCCAGTGCTGGGGAGCAGATCCTGCTCCCTCAGTGCTCTGTCCCAGAAATTTAGCCAGTTTAGCCCTCCTCCTACCCTTATCCCTCTCCCTCTGTGGGTTTTTTGGTTGTACCAAGTGACACTTCCCAAAGGATGTGGTTCACAGGCTCAGGAAATGATTCCTGGGCAGGAATACACCTTGGAGCACACTTCCACACCCATTTTTTCCCATCCTGGAAGTGAGTTCCTTCCCTCTGCACAGCCCTGTGCAGTTGTTCTCACTCTGTTCCTGCCCTGCCCGGGTACCAGAGAGCCTTGGAGCAATTTCCCAGCTGCAGTGGTGCCTCTGAAATCCCTCCAGCTCTGCTCTCCCTGTGAGCCACGGGCAACACAAGGCGATATGCCTGGCTGTGACAGCAGAATAAACAGGAAATGCTCGAGATCCCCCTCCTGCCTGGATCTGAGCTGTTTTCCTAAAGCCAGGACAAGAGCTAAGCTTCTGTACAGGGATTTTTGTGCTGTTCTTGAAGAGCAGTGGAGAGGGAATTGAAAGCTGTGGCTCAGAGGGAGAGGTCTGCTCACCCCCAAAAGGTGGGGAACCCTTTGCTTTAGTGCTCTGAAGATTGGGGTGATGCCTCAGGTAGGTTCAGCTGTAAAGAAAAATAGGAATTTCCAGGGTGAAGCTCATCTGATCTAAAGGAATTCCCCTAAAATAGACCAAACAAACTCTCCCTGTTGTTTGCAAAAAGAATAAAGACAGCCAGCTCTGCTGAGGGGACTCCCCTGCTCCTGTGGCCCTGCAGGGAGCAGGAGAATGAGACACACTTCACTCTCTGACAGGAGAAAGAGCCACAGGATTTGTCTCAGTTGCCTTGCTGGACATCATTCCTAAATGCCCCGCAGGTTCCTCTGCAGATTTGGCACCTGAAAGGCAAAAAATAAAAGACTAATCCAGGAGAAACACCCTGAGTCTGCCTCACCTTCCATTCAGCTGGAAAGAGCCCTGGAGCAGAAGGATGGATGCTGAGGCTGTGCTCTGGATTTCATGAATGGATGAATGTAGAGACGCAAGAGGGGATTTGGAGGGGATTTGGAAGCCTGCTCCTGGATTTGTCTGGCACACAGAGCATTTATAATACTTCCAGCATTATCATAACATAATGCCAGCGTGGTTTGGGGCCCACTCGGGCTCTCAGTGAATAAAAAGCAGCACTCCTGTCGCCATCAGGGGCACAGGGATCTCACTCTGGATAAGCTGGAGTTTGCAGAGTCCAGATTCTTGTCCTGGTGGCACCAAGCAAGGGCTGAGATGCTCTTGTGTGCTGCTGTGAGGGTGTGTGGGGGCCAACGTGACAGTGGGGTGGGTGCCTGGGTCACCTCCCCTTGGACCTGGCTGTAAAATTCCACCTTGGAGTTCTGGCTGAACTCCTTGGATTTCACCCTTTGGGTTTTCCATCTGCTCAGCAGCTCCTACAGCTAAAGAAGAAATGTGTCCCAATGAATTTCTCTGCACAGAGGTGGCTCTGGGGCCAGGACTGTTCTCACTGGGAAATGTCCTTGGGGGAGCCCTGCATTTTAGGGAACGAGAAAAGCAAAGGCTGGGGGGTGACACTGCCCTGGCCCCACAGGCTGAGTGATCTTTTGTGGTTTTTCCATCTAATCCCAGAGACTGTGACACAGAAAGTAAACCTGGAACTGTGCTGGGACCAATGCATCCAAGTGAGCTTTTTCCAGCTTCAGCTCGTGTCAGCCTCATCCATTCATTAAAAAAAACAAAAACAAAAACAAAAACAAACAAACAAAAAACCCCAAAACTACACAAAAAAAGAAACGAGAAAAAAAATATTTAAAAAGAAGAGAAACATCCACCCTAGAGTCCTGTGGTAGGAATGAATCCCGTGGAATCATTTCCCCAAGGCCTTCCTTGCACATCAGAAACACATCAGAGTGCTGCAGCACTTCTGGGTGCTCCAGTGCAGGATTTAGGATTTTTTGTGGTCTGCACTGGAGCGTTTTGCTGTTTTTAGGAGGGCTGTGGGTGCTCACAGTGCAATGAGACACACACGGAGCCTGCATGTCCCAGCCTGCTCCTGCTCTCCTGCCCAGGCTGTGCCACCAGCACGGGAGCAGCACTCCTGGAGGATTTCCTGCGTGTGTGGATGGGGGGCAGAGCTCAGAGAAACCATCCACGGCGTTTCACGGGGTGCAGGAGCCCTGGTCCAGCCCAGAGCAGGGATTAGCTGGGTGAAATCCCCACCAGCACCTCTGGATTCAGGCTGGATGGAAGGAGGGAAGCAGGAGCTGCTTTGTGGAGCTGTGGCCGGGTGTCTCCCTGGGCTGTGATTAAAGTCACTGCCATGCCCTCCGTGCCCTGCCAGCCCCCTGGCCTCGAGGGGAGCTGTCACTGCAGCCCCAGGGGAAGGCTGGGCTTTGGGGTCTGTGCAGGAGCTGAGGGGCCCTGAGCCGTGGCCATTCGTGGGGCAGGCGATGAGGGAGAGGCTGGCAGGGCAGCTCCTCCCGTGCCTCACAGAGCAAAGCCATCAAGCCCTGGGGAGGGTGCAAGCCAGAGTTCAGGATGGGAACGGAGCAACTAACAGAGGGGATTTTGTCAGGCTGGGGGCAGTACCTGGAGCCTACTTTGGCTCATGAATAACTCGATATTTCTCCTGAATAATAGATGCACGTGATGGTTGCTGAGAGGCAGAGCTGTGAGGGGGCTGGGTGTCTGAAGGAGGGAGGGAGGCACAGGGACTGAGGCAGTCCTGGGCTGATCTGGGAGCTGGAGACCTGGCAGAGGTGATGTTTGGATGTAAATGAGTGTGACTGAGGCAGAGAAGGGGCCTGGCTGGTCTTTTTGTGTCTCTTGCAGTCAGCAGGAGTCTGTAAGTGTTTATTTATATAAAAATATGTTATATATTAGTGCAATACAACACTGCCCAGCTTGGGCTCTGGGGCTGGGGAAGGTGAAGATTTGTAGTGATGCCATTTCTCTGCCTCCAAGAGGGGCTTCCTGGGGCTGTGTCCATGGCAGGGGAACCACATTTAAATCACAGGTGCTGTGAATAAATCCCAGTTTATGCTGTGGGTCGGCAGCCCAGGACGTGCCTGCCAGGTCAGGTTTGGGACAGCCCAGAGGCTGGAGCTGAGAGCTGTGGGGATTTTTGGGAGGCACTGGCTGTGCTCAGATCAGCAGGATGCTTTGAGAGGCAGCCTCTCTCTTCCTTGAGAGACAGCTTTCACCTGACTTTCTAGTGGCACGTTCTGCTTCTAATTTGGGAGAGAGGGAAGGATAATCTGGCACAAGGCTGCCACCTTTGAAAGGCTGCCAGCCAGTTTATGGCACTCTCTGTCTGCCTGCTCCCTACAGCCTTGGAGATGCAGGAATATTCCCTGCTGCCATCCCTGGCTCCCACGGAGGCTGCAGGGATGCAGAGCTCCAGGAGAGGCTGCTCTGGCTGTGTGATGTGGGCTTGTGGGGACAGCCAAGGGTTTATTCAGATGGGCTGTGATCCACTTGGATGAACAGCAGCTGGTTAAGGAGATTGGAGCCACAGAAGTCACTGCTGATGAATAATTCTTCCAGTGTCTTTCTTATAATAGTGTCACATTCACCAGGCATGACTCGGACATATTCATCTTCCCAGAGCGTGCAGCTCCTGGAATGACCTCCTGCAAGGCTTTGGAAGTGTTTGTTTCTGTCTGTCAGGCCGAGGAGCACCGTTCCTGACATGATTTTCAGCAGGGACAAAAAATTACAAGTGCTAAAACGGGGAGTATTGAAAAGATGGGTTGGAATCTACGTGGAAAAGGACAACTCTGTCTGAGACTGGGAAGCAGCGTGGGGAGAGCTCAGCTCACCCTTGGGTGGCCCAGTTTGAAGCCTCATCTCCCTTGGAGTTAGTTACTCTGAGTTATTAGTTCCTTTAAGTCTGAAATTCTCCCAGGTGCAAGCAGCCAGAGTTTAGAGAGGAGCACTGAGAAGGGGCCTGGCAGGCATAACTGTGAATAAAAGCCCTCTGAGATGAATCCCCTGGCAGCAAGGGGCATCTGCCTGGGTCCTGCAGGTGTAGATACTGCCTCTGCCTCCAGCCTGGCAGGCTGGCCTCAGAAAGAGGAAAAATGGCAATAAAAGGTGCCTTTCTATAAATAAAGCCCAAAGGAGGGGAGGAGGAGGGGGAGCTGCCAATAACTGCCCTTTGAGGAGGAGTAACTGGCTGTGGCATTGAGAGGGTGCAGGGACCACTGCCAGGTGCTGGGCTCAGGGGAGTGCTGCACACCATCAGTCTGGAGCTGGTTTGGGGGTTTTGCACTGGCAGGACACGTGGGGAAGGGGAGCAGGGTGACCTGAGCTCTGTCCCTGCCTCTGTCCCCTGGCTTTGGCAAATCTGACAGCTGTGAAGCGCTGGTGGCAAAGGATTTGTTGCAATCCCCTGAAGCTGTCACCCCACACACGCACCTCCTTCCTGCCACCCGTTTGTCTTTGGAAAATGCTGCCAGCTTTCTGCCTTGCCTGGCAGCCCTTTCTGTCTCCTTCCAGAAGGCTCTAAAGGCAAGAGGCTCAGAGTTAATAACTCACCTGAGGGCCTGAGTATCCTCTGAGAGCAGAGTGGGAGCCCAGGCTGGGGACAGAGCCTGTGGACTGGGGAAGAATCCACATTTGGGATGGGGTCAGCACGTGCCCCCTCTGCTGCTCGTGCCGTGGGACACTTTCAGCTTGTAAAGCTTGGGATGTTTCCCAAAGCTGTGCTGCACTGGGTGGATATGGGAAAAGAGAGGATCAGGGAGTCCAGGGAATCCTGTTCCAGAGGCAGAGGGAAGCAATGGCTTCGCTCTGCGCTGAGAAGCAGCACACTCAGAGGGGCTGAGACAGAAAAATCCCCCTTTCTGTCAGCATGACAGCGACTGGGAGGACCAGGAGTGGCCAGATGTCCTCACTGATGTGCCACATGCCCATGTCCATAGCCTGCATTTGGCATTTCCCAGGAAGCCCCAGTCCCTCAAGCTGCAGAGTGGCCCCATGCAGCACCTTCAGAGCCCACGCAGCTCTGGTTCCTCCCTCTCTGTCTCCACCATCATTTCTGCTCTGGCTCATTATCAACTGAGTCAATGAGTTTAGTAACTCATGTTTTTAAAGATTAGTCATCTATAGGAATGACATTTGAAAGACTGACAGTTCCAATCAAATCACAAGGGCTGCTCTTGTGCTTGAAGATAGTTGTTTAATTAAAAAAAAAAAAAAAAAGGGTAAAATCAACCTGACTAATTACGTGTGGTACCTTGAGATGCAGCTGAGGGAAGTACAGATGTGGTCCTAGGAAGGAGGGAGCTGCCAGGCTGGCGGGGAGCGAGTTGGGCAGGCCTGAAGGGAGTGTGGTGGAGCTGTGTGGATGTTCCCTTAGCCCTGCTCCCTCCCTGGGCAGGGCACGGCCTGAGCTCTGCCAGGCAAGGCTGGTGACAGCCGTGATTTGCCTGGTTGATTTGCGATGCGCCATAATTACTGCGTGATTACAATATTCTTAGAGCAGCCGTTACAAACCCCTCCGGCTCCTCAGAGCTCCCCAAGGGCTCATCTGGCACCCCACCTTGCAAGGAGAAGCCTGCAGGGGACTCTGGGTGTCCCTCAGGCACGTCTGCAGCTCTGGCTGTGTCAGGGGAGGGCTGTGTGCCCTCAGCCACCTGTAGATCAGAGTTCCCTGCTGCTGAGACACTCTGACCACAGGGAGTATTTGGTAGCAGGATGGTGCTTGGCCAAGCAGGAAAGCTTTTCCAAGGGCTGAGGATGCTCCTGGGAAGGGCAGGGGCTGGGGAGTGATGCTGGAAGGGGGACAGCACTTGGGGATGCTTTTCTTCCTGGGACAACCTCGTGCTCACTGAGGTAGGAGCTGTGAAACTGTCAGCTTCGTTCTGTCTCCAGCTTCTGTTCTGATGCCTTTTTGGGGCTACCTAAAACAGAGGCCAGACAGAATTAAGGGAATAAAAAGCAGTTCTGTTTATTGAAGGGCCTTCAGGTACACTTAGGGCAGACAAAGCCCCCCAGGGGATACACCCAAAATGGACAAGGGGTCACGGGTTTCACACTTTTATAAGTTTGGTCCATTTGCATTTTGGGGGTGAATCTGCCAATTCCAGCTTCAGGTAATGAAGTCATTCACCCCAAGTTTGCTCCCCCCAGCTCACTTTTGTTTCCATCTCTGGGGCCTGAGGCAGTGAGGTGTCCTTGACTGCCAGGCCTGGAGAGGAATTGTTGTGTCTGCCCAAAATGGGGCAGCAGCAGCTGACACTGGGTGTGGAGTTTGGAGTTCTGCACTAAAGAACTGCAGGGTTACAAATAGATGGAAAATAGAAAAGCTAAAATCCTAAGGCACCAGTTTGGCTCCTCCATTTCTCATTCAGAAGCTCTGGATGGGAATGGACCTTGAGTGGTTCTAAAATTAGGAGAAATGACCTTTTCCAGGCCCTAGGATTGGTGAGAGCTGGGCTGTGCCAGCACCTCAGGCGTTGGTGCCTGTGCCATCGCTGTGTTCAGCCTCTGAGCTCCCTGAGCCCTGTGATTCCTGGCCAAAAGTGGGCAGCTATTCCCATCTCACCTCCAGAGCAGGCTGAGCTGAGGTGAGCCAAAACAACCCAGCCACAGGGAAGCCAGAGTCAGAACCAGGCTGGGGCTGGACGCTGGACAAAGCAGGACACTCATCCTGTGCCTTTCCCTCCCAGAGCCAAATCCCATTTCCTCGGGCAGTGCTGGAGTAGCTCTGGCTTTACTGGATTGGCAGACAGGTTTAATGCTGGTCGAAGAGAAGGAGTGGCTCCCTGCCAAATACCTCTCAAATGGAAGATGGGCCAGGTTAGCCTGACGTGTCAAAGGCTCCCAGGCAGGCAGAGGTTCATGTTCCCTGGGGAGAGAGCTGGTGAGCAAAGAACGATGAGAGCACCTCGGGAAGCCCTGTGAGCAGGCCCAGCAGGGTCACAATTTGGGCAGGGAGCAGAAATCCACAAGGGAGACAATTTAAAAATGACCTTCCAAGCAGGGTGTGTAGGTTTGTGGCTGCACTAATGGACTGCAGGACTGTGAGCACCAATTGATTGCACTGCAAGCTGCTGAATTATAGTTAGGCATCTGCTTAATCATGCCAAATTCCACCCCCCCTGCTTCCCTTTCCACGCTGTGGCATCAAAGAATCAATGTTAATTCCTCAGTCCCATTAGTGACTCCTGTTTGGGCACCCAGCACTGAGCAGGAATCAGGATTTGACCTCATCCCTTTAAAGGAGCCACCTAACGGGGATGGGAGCTGGGAATTTCCTCTCTAAGCTGATGTAGTGGCTCATTTCTTGTCCAGCTGCTGAGCTGGGGGCTCTGAGTGCCACGCTGAGCTTTGCTGGAGCTGTCCTGGAAGGCCACGGGAGTGAAAACCTGCTGGAAATACTCCTGTTGATGCCATATCAGGATTACCTAAAAACAGAGGCCAGACAGAATTAAGGGAATAAAAAGCAGCTCTATTTATTGAAGGGCCTTCAGGTACATTTAGGGCAGACAAAGCCCCCCAGGGGCTACACCCAAAATGGACAATGGGTCACAGATTTTCACACTTTTATAAGTTTGGTCCATTTGCATATTGGGGGTTAATCTCCCAATTACAGTTTCAGCTAATGAAGTCATTTACCCCAAGTTTGCTCCCCCAACTCACTTTTGTTTCCATCTCTGGGGCCTGAGGCAGTGAGGTGTCCTTGACTGCCAGGCCTGGAGAGGAATTGTTGTGTCTGCCCAAAATGGGGAAGCAGCAGCTGACACTGGGTGTGGAGTTTGGAGTTCTGCACTAAAGAACTGCAGGGTTACAAACAGATGGAAAATAGAAAAGCTAAAAAATCCTGAGGCATCAGTGTGACTGGCACTGCTATGCCATAAATCTGTTCCTGCAGTGCTGGGATGTGCTGTGGTGCTGCTGGGACAGAAGGGAACAGGGACTCTGGCTCAGGGTGCAGCAGTTACCTGGGAGCCTTGGCAGCTCCTCTGCAGTGAAAAGGTGGTTTGGAATAACGCAGAAATGTGAATTTACAGCCCGGACACTCCTCAGCTGAAGTTCCCAGGCTGGCTGCTCTGGGTGCTTCTGACCATCAAAGCAGCTCCTTGCAGGCTCCCCCAGCTCGTGAGCTGCACGTGTGGGGAGGAGCAGGAGGAGATGCCGGGTGGGAATTCACAGCATTGCCAGCAGCACCCTGCCTCCCCCAGGCAGGAGCAGCCTCACTCTGCTCCCAGGGCAAGGAATGCTCCTGCCTGCCTGTCTGGAGCATCCCCCAGCCTGGACACTGCACGATGTCCAGCAGCTCCTGCAAAGCAGGTTCTATTTCACCTCTGTCTTCAGGGACTTGTGCCTGCAGCAGCTGCTGCTGTTTCCAAAAGTGATGGAGGATTTGGATGCCTTCAGGTTTTTTTGAAAAACAAAACACCTTTAAGGTATTTGATGTTTGCTATTGAAAAGAGAATAATCATGTTTTTAAAAACTAAATCCCTTTTTAAGGTGTTTAGAGAGCCCAGTGGTGGCTTTCTGCAGTGGGAGAGGGCAAACTTGCTCACAGCTCTGTGAGCTTCTTTCTCCCTTTTCTTTCATACATTAGAATCAGGTTATTAATAACTCTTTTTAAATAGAGCAGGATTTATCTTCTTCCAGGGGTAGGGAAGAACTCTTTAATTAAAAGTGAGTGCTGATGGCTGTGGGGCTGCTGAGCTGCTGCCAGGTGATGCCAAAGGTGTGTCCCAGCCTGCTGTGCCCCCCTGGCACTGGGTGTGGGAGCAGAGCAGTCTCACCTCCAGGTCTGCAGTCGAGAACTTTGGGAACTGGGTGATAAAATGAGGCCTTGTGGCTTGCTGGGCACAGCTCTTCCTGTTTGAGGGTTGGATTTGTGAACTCTCCCAGGTGCCAGCGTGAGGGGAGGCAGCTCCCAGCGTGTCCCACCAGCCCAGGGCTGCAGAGGCACCCACAGAATCCTCCACCGATGATTCACACAGGGTATAAAAGCCTGGGGCTTCTCTCAGCCATCACCAGCACAAGCTGTGGGGTGGTGGAGGTGATGGAATCCTTGCTCCAGCATCAGTGAGCACCAGTCTGCCTCCTTGTGTTGTTCTGTTCTGTTGTACTGGTTTGGCTTGTTAGGCTTCCTTGGGTAGAGGGAGAAAGGGAAGTCCAGAGGAAACCTCGACACATTTGGCTCGATGATTCAGCCTTGCAGTTTGCTGGCCTGCAGTTGGGAAGGGTGAGGCTTTTCCTCTGGAAAAGTGAGGTTTGGTCATTCTGGCCTGCCAGCTGCTCCCATGAGGTGTCTGTCACGTGGCAGCTCGTGCAAACAAACCCCTTGGACAAAGCATATGCAAAGCCTATTATGGAGCTGTGGAATTTAGCCCGATCACGTTGAAACTGGGTCATCCTTTGTTAATGTCACTTTTTCAGATCCACGGGAGTCAGCAGTGAAGGAAATGTTCAGTGCAATGCAGAGCACAGAGGTGGAAACAGAGAGCCTGGGAATGTGTGTGGTGCTGGCAGTGCTGATGTGGTCTGGGCTGAGCAGAGGGGACAACTCGAGGTGTGTTGTGTCACCAGATGAGGAGACTTGGATGCAGAAACCCTTAAATGAGCTAATTGTTGGAGCATTTCCCCAGCATTCACCCACAAGCAACCTTAACAAAAATCCACCAACTTTTCCTAAAGAAAAGCAGCTCCCAGTTGCCTTTCTGTTTTGGAAGTGGGCTGGAAGTCAAACAGCTTTTCATCTCGGGAGAGATGCTTTTAAAAGCCACGTGTGAAGTGCGGCCCTTCGGCAGGGAGGACTGGGTGCTGGAGAGGCTTCCTCACCCAGACCTGAGTCCAGCCACAGCTTTCCTGGCTGGAGAGAGTGTTGCCAGGGCAGAGCATCCTCTGGAAGCAGAAATGGTCCCTAAAACTGGTGCCATTCCCTGGTGAGGCTGTCCCAGCATCCAGGACCCACAGCAGCCTCACCACTGTGTGTGACACAGGTTTTTTGCTCCTGCTTTGCTTGGCACAAGAAGGTTGCAAAGCCCAGGCTCAGCCCTTCCCAAAATCACTCAGTAAAAGGATTCCTGCCTTTTCCAGCCTTGGAAAAGATCCCTTAGGAGCAACAAGGAGAGGCAGTGCAGTGCCTGCAGTTAAGGAGAAATCTGGACAGCACTTGGGCACTGTGGTGATGACGGCAGTGTGAGAGCCTGTACAGGAAAACAAACACATTTAGGACAATAAATCCAATCTTTCCAAGCTTTCCCAGGAGATGTGCCTTGCTGTTGGAAGCAGTGGAACCTTGGGACTGTGTCACAGCATAAGAGCAGTGCCACCACACCTCCTGTCCTGATTCTACCACGGAGGGGGGATTAATCTGGAGAAGAGAAAGTTTCTGATGCTTGTTAAAATTTGGCTGAAGCTCTGAAACTCAGGGGTTTATATGTTTTCCAAACTGGTGGGTGGTTCATTCTAATTCTGGATATGCAATTTATTCACATACACAACTAATCCTTTTTTGAATCCTGTTAAGTTCTTGTTCTTCTCAGTATCCTGTGGCAATAAGTTCCAGCAGCTAATTGTGCTTGTGTTGAGCTCCCTTGATCCACTTTACTCATGCTTGCTTTAAAATTTAAGTGTTGTTCTGAGAAGCTTGGTTAATTTTTTTTTTCTTGGAGATAATCTGTGTTCTTGATCCCATTTGTGGCAAGAGGGCTCAGGCTGGAAGGGAAGGGTGGGCTGGGTTTTGCCTCAGCTGTTGCAAGGTCAGAGAAATTTTGTGCCTCAGTTTCTGTGGCAGCTTGGAAAACCCAAGGAATGGCTCTGTAGCCAGGGTAAGTGCAGTGACTGTGGTTTGTAGGTGAAGCTGCAGAAAATACTGAGTGAAAAACAGCCTCCAGAAACTGAGCTTCCTTACCAGGCTTTTCCAGCATCTCTGCATTTCTCAAATCTTTAAAAAAAAAAAAAAAAAAAAAGAAGAAGAATGTGTTATTTCTGTATTTCTGGCCATAGGAATTATTTTAATTTTTAAAAGCAGGAAACAAATGCCGGGTGAAGAGATGATGCAAACCCTCACCCTCCATTGCATCACTGGCTCCAAAATTTGGATTCTCATTGATGAATCCTCCTCTAGCTGGAAGGGTTCTCCTGGAGACCTGAAACATTTCTGATCATTCTCCCTCCCTTTTTTGACTTGCAACCCAAGGTTTGTGCTGCACAGAGCAGCTCAGGGATGGACATTCCCCCTCACAGCTGTCTGGCAGGGCTGGCCTGAAAATCCTCTGTCCTTTTGTCCCCTGGATCGGGAGAATCTGAGCTTGAAAACACCACCCCTGATTAAATCCTCCAAGAAGCAGCAATTCTGTGTGCTCATTACTCAGTTCTGGCTATGTTCTGCTTAATAACTAAACACTAATTAGCTCCACAGTTTTGCTACTATACTTATAATAGCCCCCATTAAAGTTATGGGGTTTTTAGGCAGTAATGGCTTACAGGGTAATTAACGAGCAAGAGGCTTTTATTACTACCTTTATTTTTAGCCTGTGCTTTACAAGCCTGTTCTGCCAAATACCAAAAATCTTAGGCAGAGGCTTGGAGTGCCCATCCCCTGCCAAGCAGTGTGGAAAGGAGCAGGGATGAGCGTGGAGCACCTGGAGCTCAGAACTGCTCCGGAATCCCAAAATTCCAGACTGGTTTGGGTTGAAGGGAACTTCAATCTCATCCAGTTCCACCCCCTTCCGTGGGCAGGGACACCTCCCTGGGTTGTTCCCAACCCCATCCAACCTGGCCCCTTGCCCTGACCCAGCCTTGTCCCCAGTGTCTGCTGTGCTGTGACCACCCTGTGCCTCAGTTTCCCTCTCTGGGAAGTGAAGGACATCCCTGCACTCACATCCTTGGGGTTGATTTCTGTGCCAGACACCTGCCTGAGCTTGGGTGTGAATTCAGAAGGGTTTTGGGGTCACAGGGGTTGTGGGTTGAGGAGGGCAGAGCAGAGGGACCAACTCTGCCTTGTGCCACTCCAGCATCACTTTTCAGCAGGGATCAGACCCAGCTGCTGTTGCAAAAGTGAAATGAACTCTGATTTTAGATTTTGGGAGGGAAACCTTTTGGTGAGAATATCCTGAGGTGTGAGTGTTTATTTTCTTTGCAAAGCCTTTGTGGCAGGTTTTGGCAGAGTTTGTTTGTTATTTCCTGGCTTGTTTGGAGCACAAAAAAACAAGTGTTTGCTACGTTTGTTTGGGGATTTTTTTGGGTGTGGTTCTTTCCACATCTAGACAATGTTTTTACTCCAGTAAGATGTATAGGTACAAATTCAAATCAAGCCTTTCTTTAGTTCAACATTTTCTAAATCACTTCTCTTCAGTGTGGGCAAACCAAGGATTAATGACACCGGGGCTGAGCAGCCCCAGAGGAGGAATGAAGGTAAAACTGACTATAAAGGTTGCAGATCAAATCACTCCTTCCTATGGCAAGTGTCAGAGCTGATGCCAATTAACTTGATTTAAAAAAAGAACCTTCAGTGTTTAATAATCCAGCATGTTACTAACACGTGGCTCCAGGATTTATTAAAGCTTTTTTATTAGATCAGTGCCCTTTCCATATTGTCATTCCTTGACACCATTGCCCTCTGCCGGAGGATGGGGATCTCTTTCATCCTGTGGCACCTGATTCTTCCCAAAACCGTGCAAAACTCCTTTGTTTTAGGAGTGTTTGAACCCCAAAATCACTTACATTTGAGCCAGTGATTTGTGGCTT
Source organism: Promerops cafer (assembly GCA_013398275.1). NCBI lineage: Eukaryota > Metazoa > Chordata > Aves > Passeriformes > Nectariniidae > Promerops > Promerops cafer. The sequence continues at coordinate 125,307 of VZSE01008980.1, forward strand.
TCACCTCACTTTTCAAAAGTGGGAAAAAAAAAAATTAAAAAGGGCGGGATATTTTCTGTAGTGGAAAATAGAGTTTGATTGTTTTAATTGATGTTTAAATTTGTTCCTCCTTCATTTCCCTGGGGAAGAGGAGACAGGAGAAGTTTAAAAGTGACAATCTGAACAAAGAAGGATTTTTTTCAAACTATTTCAGTGAGAAAAGGAGAGTGGTGTTATGATGGGGAAGGGGTAGAGTGAATGCCTTGAAGAGGAGCATCATTTTTCCCAGACCAGTTTTTGTCTCGTGCCACAAACAGCAACAAAAATCCTCACCTGGCTTTGGCAACAAGGGAATTTTGGGATTTAGGGCAAGCCCTCTGTCTCGGGCTGCGAAGCTGCGACTCCTCTCACCAGCAGGGTAAAATCACAGGCTCCCATGTAATTCCTGGCTGATGTTGCTCACAGGAGGAAATGGATTTCACCTTTGGCAGCTTTGGCTGGTGATGAGAGCGGGGAGCGTGGCTTGGTGACACTGAGCCACCTCACACCGAGGCCCTCGGTGCCATCAGGGTGTTGAGAGGGAAGCTTGAAATGCTCTGGGTGGAGATTTCACAGTGCTCACAGGTGCCCCAAAGGAATTCTTACCACGTGCTTCAGCCAGGATCATCAATAAAAGCAAATCCCTTCAGGACTCAGCAGTGAGGAAATGCTGCAGAGCAGAGTCCTGGATGGTGCTGGGCAGCTCGAGGTGCAGAGAGTGGCCAGAACTGGGGTCAGGCTCTGGCTCCATGTCCCTGCCAGCCACCCATCGCCTTCTGGGACCCACCCTGGGCCCGTGGCCCTTTGGGGACATTCACTGTGGCCACTGCATCTGAGTGGCATTGCAGCCCAGGAGCGCCGATGGTCAAAGGGAGCTCAGCCAGCTCTGGGGGGACAGGGAAGGGAGCACTGGAACATTCCCTGTGCCTGGCAGCTCTCCCTGCTGGGCCACGAGCGGGCTGGGCTGGCCCTGGGCAGCTGGAGCTCCACAGAGGCAGCTGAGTGACCAGGGAGCTGCTGAATGCTCCAGAGAAAATGAGGAGGAATCGGCGCTGGGGACAGAGCACAAATCACTGGAACCTGCTCGTTCTCCCCAGTGCTGAGGGCTTGGAAAGCAGAGCAGCACCTCAGCACCAAGGGGCCCGTTCTCCATCGTGGCAGGCTCAGCCTGTCCCACGGGACGGGGCTGCACTGAGCCTGGATCGGCAGCAGGGAGGGAAAAGGCAGCTTTAAGGCAGGGGCACTGTGTCTGGAGGAACCTGCCCATGCCAAACAGGGCATTTGGTGATGCCAGCCCACTGTGGCAGCTCGCCAGGGGCTGTGAATGGGCTCTGAGTGACTTTTTTAAGCTGTTATTTCCTCCCACCCCCTCTCCAGCAGCAGAATCCTTTCCTTGGTGCATTTCTGGGGAAGGCACTTTACTGGGTAAGGTGTGCAGCCTTCCCAGCTGCCCCTTACGGCCCTGCCCTGCAGGGATGCTCCAGGGACCTGCTCCAGCTTCATCAGAGGGTCCCAAGGATGCCACCACTCCTTGTCCTCTGTTCAGGCACAGTCAGCAGCCGCAGGGACAGCAGGGATGAGGCCAGATGCTCTTTCCTCAGGGCACTGTGCTCTGGCAGATCGAGGCCAGCGGGAATTCTCTGGCTCCAAGAGCTGGACAGGGATGCAGCAGAAGGCTGATGCTTGCTGGAATAATTCCTCCTCTTCCTCCCTGGATTATTTTGTCTGAATGAGGCTGCTTTCACCAATTCTGAAAACAAATGAGTGAGCTCTGACTGGGGAACTGGCTGTTTGCTAGAGTTGGCTGGAAATTTTCCTACGAGTTTGGGTTTTGTATGCACGGAAAAAAAAAATATTCACTGAAACTTCAGTTGAGGGTCATTTACATGACAGTTTGAAGGACAAAGCCCAACCTATGACTGCCTTCCCTGGTAAATTAATACCTTTGTGATTGAAGTGCTAATTTGGAAGAACCAGATTCTGTCCAGCCACTTGAATATTGATTGCAAGATTCCTTTAGAGGAAAAACCTGGCAGTTCTTGGAGCCATTTCACTCCAAGTGGGCTCAGTGCTGGGGCCTGGCTGTACAGCCCAGTGGCCAAGGGAAACTCAGATCAATCCAATTTGGGCTAATCAGGGATCTGAACCTGGATTTCTCCACACCTGCTCCCTGCAACCAAGAAGGAGCCAGCTCTGGGAAAATACTTGCACAAGCAGCATGGCACCAAGAGCCCAGGCTCCAGGGGATTTAAGGATCTGATAACTCCCAGATCGCTGTCAGTGGGAGAGCAGTGCTTTTCCCAGAGCATGCTGCTCCCTCTGCAGTATCCCTGGGCTGTGCCTGCCTGCACTGCAGCCCTTTTAGCAGCCTCTAACGCGTTGCCCCACATGGGAGCAGCAGCACTAAACTGCTACCCGTGTTTGCAAACTGCCCACCGCGCCTGGCAGCCCCGCTAAGTGCCGTGCTTAAATCTTGTATGTGCTCGTGGAGCATCAAACTAAGCCATTGTGGCACTTTAATATACTCCAGGCACAGCACCTCCGAGAGGCAACCAACCTGAGCAGGCTGCTGGAAGCCTCAGCTAAAACTGGCTGTGCTGGAGCTGCCTGCAGATGGGCTGAGCTGAGGGAATACTGATGGGAATGATTCCTTTTTCCAGGGCTGCCTAAAAACAGAGGCCAGACAGGATTAAGGGAATAAAAAGCAGCTCTATTTATTGAAGGGCCTCCAGGTACATTTAGGGCAGATGAAGCTCAGCCAGGGACTACATCCAAAAAATGGTCAGGGGTTTCACACTTTTATAAGTTTGGTCTATTTGCATTTTGGGGGTTAATCTGCCAATTCCAGCTTCAGATAATTAAGTCATTTACCCCAAATTTGCTCCCCCAACTCACTTTTCCATCTCTGGGGCCTGAGGCAGTGAGGTGTCCTTGACTGCCAGGCCTGGAGAGGAATTGTTGTGTCTGCCCAAAATGGGGAAGCAGCAGCTGACACTGGGTGTGGAGTTTGGAGTTCTGCACTAAAGAACTGCAGGGTTACAAATAGATGGAAAATACAAAAGTTGAAATCCAAAGGCATCAGGAAGAATATGGGATTTCAGTGCCCCAGGGGCAGAGGTGCAGCCACGCCGAGAGCTCTGCCTGGCCAAGGGAGAGGATCTGGTGGGTCACAGCACGTGCAGATGTGTCAGGCAGTGGTGTGGTTGTGGCAGTCTCTGCTCCTTCCGTGGGCTTGGCTGGCTCGAGGGAAGGTTCTGCTCCGCTGGGGAAGCTCAGACGCTGCAGCACTGAGCAGCTTTCGCTCGGCTGGCAGGAGGGACTTGCTTGACAAGGAGATGCAAAGGGAAAGCAAGGCCCTGGACATGCAGGAGGCATCTCCCTGGAGAGGTGGGACACTGCTGCTGCTCACTGCCTCAGCGGGGTTTGTTCTTCTCGAGCAGAACTCCGGTACCTTCTCTGCCGACTGGCCTTTGCTCTGTGTTGCAGGTTTCCTTCCACGTGAGTCCCTGAGGTTCCTGCTGGCAGCTCCAGCAGTGCCCTGCAGAAGTGCCCTCCTGCTCCTGGGCTCAGCAGCCGAGGCCCCTCCAAACCTGCTTCTGCAATGGGTGGGTTGTAAGCACTGGTAAGACCCTCGAGTCGTGTCGCCTCGGCTGCTCTCTCCCTCTCTCGCGTTCTCTCTCTCTGTCCTTGCTCCTTCCTGCCCATTTATTTCTGTTCTCCATGTGCTCTGCTGTTCTGTCTCTGGGGTTTTCACTGTCAGGTAATGAGGAGCTGTGGGCCCAGTCAGTCTTGGAGATGCCGAAGAGACGAGACATCCTGGCTATCGTGCTGATAGTTCTGCCCTGGACACTACTAATCACCGTCTGGCACCAGAGCACCATTGCTCCACTGCTTGCAGTGCACAAGGGTGAGAGAAACCAAACCAGCCCATGCCAAGTCCGTGCATCCCCCCTTCGTCCTCATCTCCTCTCTCATTTCATTTCTCCATGGCAGCCATGCTCATCTCAGCTCCCAGACCATGCCCATGCAGGAGCCTCCCCACCTCTGCTGTAGGAGCAGCCCAGTGCTCGTAGGGGTTCTTCAGAGGCATCAAACTCCACGCCATAGGATGTGCTTGCTGCACTTGGAGAGCTCTTTATGGCCTAAATCCAGAGTGCTGCTTCTCTTTGTTCCCCGAGAGAGGATCCCCTCCCTGCTGGCCTTTGCAGTGTTCTGCACCTCAAGTTATTCCCACAGGAAAGCTGCAGAAGAGACAGCAGAGGAAACAAAGCTGCCTCTCGGGGCAGCTGCTCTGGGAGACTGAGGCTGAGAGCACTTTTTAAGGAAGGCAGAAAAGCAGTGCTCTTGCACTTGAAGGAGAAGGCAAGAGCCAGATCTCAGCTGCCTGGGGCAGTTAAAGTGCTCTGAGAAGTTGACTCCACACTGCCTGTCACACACTGCACTAAATACAGCCCTGGCCCAAATCTGGGGGCTCCAGGAAGTTCTGAGGGAGCCCTTTTGGCCAGAAGCATCCCAGTTTGGTCCTGTTCTTGGCACAGCAGCAATATCTAAGGGCTACAAGGGCTCTTGGGGCTGGAGGAAGCCACACTGCCTTCTGCCACCTTCCTTCTTGGTTCTGCCCTTCTGCCGGGGGCAGGCTGGTCTGGGGGAAGAAGGCCAGCTCATTTTCAGGACCTTTTCATCCTCTCTGGTCCCTTTCTCAGAGGGATTCTCTCCCCTTTCAGTGTTTGTCCCCATCCTCTATAGCTGCTTATCCCTTTACTGTCCTGAGCAGTTTTCCCTTTCTCCTGACTGCCACCTCTGAGGCTTTGGGCAGGGAAAAATTACTCTGACTCCTTGTGGAAGGAGGACAGTGTTTCAGAGGATGAGGGATCTACTGGGCTCTAAAAGAGGACTTTAAAGATGACTAAAAACACTGTGCCTGTCTGTAGAGCAGTTTGATCACTGCCCTAAAAGCTGTTTTCTGTGAATGGCCTCTGCAGTTACAGCACAGAGACTGCTCCAATGGCTCAGTCAAGAACTCACCAGTGACCTTGATGAGACACTTCTCTGCTTCTCAGAGCCAGTGGAAAGTGAGTGGTGGTAGAGACCAACCTGAAAGCTCTTGAGAGGAATCATTTTGTTCTTGTGCAGCATTTCTGAGATGCTCTGCTCACAGGTGCTGAGAGAGACGTGCACCTGGAGATGCCCAGAACAGCAGCACTTCCCCGTGCCAGGGCTCACAGCTGAGGATCTGACCTGCAGGGCTTTGCAGACTGTCTCGGGCACCATCCTGGCTAATTACATTTGTGTCTGTGTCCAATGCATTTTGCAGATTTATTTCTGAGTTGATTCCAGCGTTCTCTGCTCTCGGAGAGCTCTGCTGTGATGCTGAGGTGCTTTGCAGTACATAGGGCCTGATAGCAACATGTACCCTGTTGCCTCCCCCAAATATGCACCCCCCTCTGTCAATGCCATGGAGTACAAAGCCTTCATTCAGGTATGAAATCTGTGCTGCTGGAAGAATAACATGCTATGAAAAAGCCATGGATAGTCCCCTGCTGGGTCAGATCTAAGGGCTCTCTGTTCCTGTTCTTTCTCATCTCAAGTTCCTGGTAGTTACCTGATTTTGAAAAATCTATGGCTCAAAGTGTTCTGTGCCCACTGGAGAGGCAGCCTTACATCCCGAGTGGGGGTCCCCCTTCATCTCTGCAGTGGCATTCCTGCTGCTCTGCAGTGGAAAATGTGGGATTTGCACCCTGGAAAAGCAGCAGGTGCATCAACAGTGGTTTTCCTTGAGCTGACTGTGAAAAATTTGCAGGGATTTTATATGTTTGGATCAGAGTATCTGATCTTTAGGCTGTTCATTGCTCACATCTGCAGCCCTGAGGGGGCTGTTAAAGGCTGGAGGGGCCTTTTTGAGGCAGGTTAGTTAGAGGCAGGGGAAAGTCTCTGCAGGGAAAAACCTACAATTACAGGCTTTAATTTCCACTCTCCATTTCTGGATTTGAAGTGTGTCTTTCCCCACTTCTGTGTGCCTGTCAGAGAGCAGTGGGGCACTGCAGTGTCCTGCCCAGACCGTCGTGCTGGGGATCTTCACTGGCCTGGGATTTTCCACCAGTTTTTCCCTGCCTCCCAGTCCAGATGCTCCAGTTCCTGAGTGCAGATCTGAGGCCTGCCCCACTGGTGCCCAGAGCACTGGAGCTCTTCAGGGATGATGGATCATCATTCCACGTGGCTATTTTCTTTATCTACATCTACTTGCTCTACAATCCTGTCTCTTCTGGGTGCTTTTTGAAGCTGCTTGCTGTGAGCACTCTGCCCAGTTGTCCTGGGCTCTCAGGCCTTTTTTTTTTTTTTTGGTGCTGGTTTTCTAGCAGCAGAATCTTCTTTTCTCACATGTTTGTCCCTGATTCCTTTATTTATCCGTGCCCTTATCTATGAAAGCCTCCACCCGAGCCCGTTTCCTCTCCTGGCACCCACCAGGGTGACCCGCTGGTGGCCGCAGCCCGCTGGCTCAGCCGGGGGGTGCCGGACGCCCGAGTCCATGCGGCTCTCTCTTCTCTCCATGCCCTTGCCCAGATGATGGTGGTGACTCCCAGCGTGATCTCGCTGCAGGCTTGGACTCCAAGGAATACTGCCTGTCGGACCGGGACATTGTGGAGGTGGTGAGGACAGAGTACGTTTACACGCGCCCACCCCCGTGGTCAGACACGCTGCCCACCATCCACGTGGTCACCCCCACCTACAGCCGGCCGGTGCAGAAGGCAGAGCTGACCAGGCTGGCCAACACGCTCCTGCACGTGCCCAACCTGCACTGGATCCTGGTGGAGGACTCCCAGCGCCGCACGCCGCTCATCACCCGCCTGCTGCGGGACACGGGGCTCAACTACACCCACCTCAACGTGGAGACACCCCGCAACTACAAACTGCGCGGGGACATGAGGGACCCCCGCATCCCCCGCGGCACCATGCAGAGGAACCTGGCCCTCAGGTGGCTGAGAGAGACCTTTAACAAAAACAACAGCCAGCCCGGGATTGTTTACTTTGCCGATGATGATAACACCTACAGCCTGGAGCTCTTCGAGGAGGTAAGAGCCTGCTGGGGGGATGAATGTGGCTGATTAGCCTGGGGAGGGGGTGAGAGATGCTGTCAGTGAGCTGAGGAGATGCTGGGCTCCTCTCCTGAGCTCTGGATTAGTCTTGTAGTCAGTGCAGCTGAGCTCTGTTTTTCTCCGGAGCTGCGTTATCCTGTGAGTTTCCAGAGTCCAGGCATCCCGTGGGAAGCAACGGGAAGCCCGGGTTATCTGTGGCGTGTGGTCAGGAGGCAGCTTCCATGGAAAGGGAGCTAATGAGGAGCTGCCTTCCCCTGTGGGGAGCCTTGTTAGGGTTGGAACATCCCCTGCTGTCCGACGTGCAAAGAAACCTCACCCATCCTCCTTCCTCGCCTCATCCCGGAGATTTCCAGCCGATCTGATGTCACCCACCTTCCTCCTCCGCCACTTGGCTGTCTGTTAACTCCTGTCTGCTTTTATCTGAGGGGTCCTTTTCTTTCCCTGCCGTTTGCCTTTGCCTGCTCCCAGGCCAGGGTTAAATTCCGTGGCTGTCGGGCGCCTGCTCCGCACCGAGCCGGCGGAGGCAGCAGCGCCCTGTCAGAGCCAGCCCTGAGCTGGGCCAGCTCAGCCACAGCCCTTCCAGGACATCTTGTTCAGAGATGTTCTCCATGCTCGTCTCTGCCTTGCTGCACACACCAGGAGCAGGAGTTTGTCAGAGATTTTGCTTCCCCTCCTGGGAAGGCAGAGCCCTCCGTGCACTGCCCGGGGGAGGGATGTCTCTGTGCCAGGAGACATGTGCAGTTTTCCCCCCTGGAGCAATTCCTATTCCAGCACTCGGGCATGGATGTCTCCCAGGCTGCTTTCAGCAGGCAGAGGGGCTGAGATCTCCCCCTGGAAGTTTGCAGCTCCAGGACTCAATTTCAGCATGTCCTGACAATCTGATTGGGCTTGAGCAGGGGAAGATTTTCCACGGGCTTTCCCACCTTTGCTTTTTGTTCCAGTCCAGCTGGGACTCTAAAGGAGCTCCTGTCTGCAGGTTTGAATGGTCTTACAGTGCCAGGTACCTTCCAGCTCAGAAACTACTTGTTCCCTTGCTCTCTTGAGGCCAAACTCTTGCAGCAAGGGACGGGAAAGGAGGACTGCTTCCTTCCCCACCAGCTGCCAGTTCTCATACCAGGGATCTCCTATTTATTTCCTCATACATGCCTCTTCCCCTTCCCCGATGCCTCTCACTTTAGCTTGCACAGCCACATGAATGCACACGCTTTGAAAGCTGAAAGTGAATTCAGACTGAATTTCTTTCTTCCCCCGTCCCCTTTGAGGCTGGCTCTGGCAGCATCTTGAGACAGACTCCTCACATGAATAAAGCAGAAAGGGTTCCTTCATTCACTCGTGTGCTGAGCTGGTAGAGGCTTCTCCTCTCAGATATGTCTCTGCAGTTAAGGTCACTGAGCCAAGGAAATGTGCTGTGAAATGCAGGAGACACACATTATTGTTCCCTGTGGACAGGGGCTGCCGTTAGCAGCTGTATAATGCAGAAGGGCAAGTGCCAGAGCTCTTCTGCTCTCGTTTGCAGTAATTAGCAGTGATGAGATTAGCTCTGGGAGATCCCTGATCTAAGGGAGTGAGCTGAGAGCAGAGCGGGAGGCTGAGCCTGCCCGGGAGCAGGGCAGGGTGCTGGGGGTGAGTGGCATTCAAAGCATCTGCCTTGGCAAGTGCAGGTGGCCAAAGGCATCCCTGGTGGCTCCACTCCATTTCTGGTGACCACAGGGAGCAGAGGCACCCGGTGTTGCCCACAGGGCAGGAGCAGCGAGACAGGACTGTCCTGCCTGCTGGCAGTGTCTGGAGAGGTACCTATATTACAGCTAGTGAAGAAATAGTATAGATTAGGAATAGATTAGGATCCAGTTTCTGATGAGGCACACAAAGGATCTCAGTTTCTGGAAGAGTAACCACGAAGATGTGTCCAAGCTTCGAGGAGGAGCCCTACACGTTTCCAGGGAGTGTGTAGGAGACTGCTGCCTCTGTGAAAATTTGTGTAGCTTTTGTAGTTGTAAAAGTAGTGTCTTTTCAGTCAGGAATTCCTACCTTATCTCTCTACATCTCACTCTCAAGGCGAGATGTTTATTGTCAGCTGGCAATCTCGCCTCCCTGGCACCAGAGATCACAGAATCACAGAATGAATTAGGTTGGAAAAGACCTTTAAGATCATCCAGTCCAACCTGTGACCTAACACCTCCTCATCAGCTAAACCCTGGCACTGAGTGCCACGTCCAGGCTGTTTTTAAACACATCCAGGGATGGTGACTCCACCCTCTCCCTGGGCAGACCATTCCAGTGCCCAATCATTATTTCAGTGAAGAATTTCTTTCTAACATCTAACCTGAACTTCCCTTGGTGCAGCTTAAGGCTGTGTCCTCTCATGCTGTCTGGGAGAAGAGGCCAAACCCCCCTGAGCACAGCCACCTTGCAGGGAGCTGCAGAGAGTGATGAGGGCACCTCTGAGTCTCCTTTTCTCCAGGCTGAACACCCCCAGCTCCCTCAGCCGTTCCTCACAGGGCTTGTGCTCCCAGCCCCTCACCAGCCTCGTTGCCTCCTCTGGACGTGCTCAGACGTCTCCACGTCCTTCCCAAACTGAGGGGCCAGAGCTGGACACAGCACACAGTGCTGGACATCCAGCCTGGCTTATCTCACCAGTTCCTGTGAGGGGGGAGAATGTCCAGACCTGTGCACCAGCTGATGGACAGAGTAGAAAAGCTTTCCGTGGTAGAGGGGGCACATCCTGCCACAGTGGAGCGCAGGGTGTTGGCTCCAGCTGCACCTCAGGACTGTTGGATGCCAGGCTGATGCCCTTTTCAGGCTTCCCCAAAAACAGAGGCCTGACAAGATTAAGGGAATAAAAGCGGATATATTTATTGAAGGGCCTTCAGGTTCATTAAGGGCAGACAAAGCCTCCCCAGGGGGCTACACCCAAAATGGATGATGGTCACAGGGTTTTCCTACAGATAGAAGTTTGGTCCATTTACATATCAGGGGTTAATCCTCCAGTTAGAGCTTTAGGAAATGAAGTCATATTCCCCCAGTTTGCTCCCCCCAACTCACTTTTTGTTTACACTGAGACAGTGAGGTGCCCTTGAGTTTCAGACCTAGAGGAATTGCTCTGTCCGACCAAAATGTGAAGACAGCAGCCAACACTCCATATGGAGCTCGGAGCGATACACCAGAGCAGTACAGGATTTGAAAAACACAAAAGCTAAAATCCCAAGGCATCGGGTGAGGTGGCTGAGGCACCGGTGGCAGGCGCGGGCGGGGGTCAGCGTGTCCCTGTGTGTGCTCGCCCCCAGATGCGCAGCACCAGGAAGGTGTCGGTGTGGCCTGTGGCCTTCGTGGGCGGCCTGCGCTACGAGTCGCCCAAGGTGAACGCGGCGGGGAAGGTGTACGGCTGGAAAACCGTGTTCGACCCGCACCGCCCCTTCGCCATCGACATGGCCGGCTTCGCCGTCAACCTCAGGCTCATCCTGCAGCGCTCTCAGGCCTACTTCAAACTGCGGGGCGTCAAGGGCGGCTACCAGGAGAGCAGCCTGCTCCGCGAGCTGGTCACCCTCAGCGACCTCGAGCCCAAGGCTGCCAACTGCACTAAGGTATGCTCTCGTCCTCGTGCGGGGGTGGCGAGGAGGCGGAGGGGGAAGAAAGCCCGGGTTTCCCCATCATTCCATCACTTCACAGAGTCACAGAGCATCCTGAGGTAAAAGCAACCCCACAAGGATTATCCAGCCCAAATCCTGCCCCAGCAACCCCAGCCTGGGCATCCCTGGCAGCGCTGTCCAAAGGCTCCTGGAGCTCTGGCAGCCTCGGGGCTGTGCCCATTCCCTGGGGAGCCTGGGCAGTGCCAGCACCCTCTGGGGAAGAACCTTTTCCTGAAATCCAACCTGACCCTCCCCTGGCACAGCTCCAGCCATTCCCTGGGTCCTCAACACAAGGAAGAGGGATCAGTGCCTGTCCATCCACAGCCCCTCATGAAGGAATTGCAGATGGCTGTGAGCCTCCCCTCAGCCTCCTCTTCTCCAGGCTGCTCCCCTGTGTTTGGAGGGAGCACACCCCCATCTCACGGAAGCTGGGAATGGGGGATTATGCACCAAAATGTGTGGAGGGCACTTAATCTCTTTCGGTTGCAGGCTGCTAGTGGTTGCATAAGCCTTGAAATACAATCTTCTCTCCCCTGTAACCCTTCTTCTTTCTTACATTACCCCTAAAAAATATTATTTTCAAGGTGGGCTTTTCTGTGGCCTTGCTGATCCCCTGGAGCAGGGAATTCCATGGGTGAAATGTCAGTTATTTAATGGGAATTCCCAGCTGGGGGTTTGACATGCTGAGGTTTGGTCTGTGTGAGCTGTAACCCAGGAGCAGCAGCCACAGCCTTTCCTGGCTGCAGGGAAGGGCTGCTCACAGTGTCTCTGCCTTGCTGCCAAGTTGTCTTCTCCCTCCTGACATCTGTGCAATATCTGTGCTGTAGGTGCCCACAAAAACCTGGACCTTTCTGTGTCAGAGATAATACAGAAATGTTTTAGTGCCTGGGATATTGCTCTGAGCTCTGAGGCTTCCAGGAAGCTCCATTTGGGGGGGGTTTTACTGCTGTCAGCTGACTGATCAGTGCTGCCTGTACACATTGCTGGGTCAGGGAGCAGGACCCCGTGTGCTAAATAACACAGAAACCACTGATGGTTCTTCTCCTGAAGACCTCCCAGTCTGAGATGAGAGATGAATCTGTCTGGGCTGACAGGGAGCGTGGGAGACACCATGGGACAAAGCTGGTTAGAGTGACAGGCATCAATCACAGCCCACCAGCCACAGAGGTGCTGTTGAGGGCTTTGAAGCTTTATGGGTGGGTTCCCTAAATACTGGAGGAGTGGTGGGGGTCCCTCTGAGATCAGAGACCCCCGTGTAGCACTCTCACACCTTTGTCCGTTCTAAACATCAGCCAGTCTGATTTAGAGAGTCTTTATTGCTTAATTACCACAACAGAATTGTTCTTTTATTGCAAATAAGTTGTTACGGCCAACAGCCCCAGTGCTGGATCCAGGTCTCCATCCTTTTTGGGATAGGAAAGAAAATGTGGCTTAATACCCTTTGCCTGATTTCCATGTGCACTGCTCCAAAGCCGTGGAAAAAAACAGGAATATGAATGTTCAGCAGTGTCTCACAAGGAATCCAGGAATAAGGAGGAGGAGCAAAGGGGAAGGAGCAAGTCTGGATTTTATCTGATACCTGCTGTGCCTCTCTGAATCCACATTTCGTGGTTATGGCTGTCCAACACTGGGACAAGCAACCCAGCCAGCCTCCCAAGAATGGGAGAAGAGATTGGATTAAAATTAGATCCCTGTTCCTGGGCACTGCATGGAATAAATGTGTTTCCAACACGCAGGAGGGATGGACAGGCTGCTTTTATGCTGTGTACAGAAGAACAGGGGTGTTTACTCCGAGGCCAGTTATCCAGTCTTTGGTGCATTGTCCCTGCTGTAAATAAATCCCTGTTGGAAGGAAGCTGTGCTAAAAGGCTGGGGGTGGGAAATGACGGCCCTGGACGAACACGTGGAGGAAGGAGAGGAAGGAAAATGTTGTTTCCAGGCAGGAGGAAATAAATGGTGCTGGAGGCAGGCAGGGCTGTGACACAGGTCAGGGCTGGGGAGGAAGCAGCAGGGATTGCTGCCCAGCATCGGGAGCAGACTGGGTTTCTTTTCTTGGCTGGGCTGGGGAGAGCTCACAAGGGTCCTTGTTGTGAGCTGAATGCTGTCTGCTCCTGGCAGGCTCCGAGTGCAGCTTTGCAGGTTGGGCTCTGCCCTTCTGCTTCAGCCGGCGCCAGCAGCCTCCATTTCCCTGGAAATCTCCATTTCTGTTTTTCTCACCCGTTTTACCAGGAGAAGAGTCTGGGCCAGCAGCAGAGAGGGACCAAAGCCAGCTGTGGTCTGGGGTCCTCTGAGATCAAAGCACAGGCTCCTCTCTTTCCTGTGCTCCCAGCACTTGTCATGCTTTGCTTCTGTTAAACATAACCACACACCTGCTTTGCAGGGAGATTTACATTAAAAATTATGATGTGCTTAGACAGAGTCGTTAAGGAGGGATCAGAGGAATGTGTAAGATAAGCACAGACATCTGTTCTCCAAAAATGCTGCCTTCCCCGTGTGCACTGCTGGTGCTGGTAATATTGATCAGAATTCAGCCCACAAACACACACTCCTGCAAAAAGCTGAAGTTTAGGCCAAAGATCACATATCATGCTTATTTTCTTGGATTTGGGAACTGCCCAAAATGAAGGAGAAAGTAAAGAAAGTTGGTATTAGCTGCTGAGGAGAAAGTTATCCCTCCTTATGAGGAGGGAAGGATTGGTTTATCCTGGAGCTGTAAGGAAACAGGGCTTTGCAAGGGTTCTCTGTATTTGGAGTTCTGCTGTTCGTGCATTTCCCCACACCCCCACATCAAACCATCCTCTCTTCAATCCCTTGGCACAGGAGAGAGGTCTGAGATTTGGCATTCCCGTGAGGCTGATGGAAGGGGGACATTCTGCTCCCCATTTTCTATGAACACCCAGGGGAACAATCTGCAGGGAGCTCAGCCTGCGAGGACTAAAGCAGAGACAGAGGCCCATGGGCACCATTAATGCCACAGCTGGGGGAACATTTTATTGTCAGGCTGGAGACTGGGAAGCAGAGCTGCCCTTTTAGCCTGGTGTCTCTTTTTTCCTCATTCTATAGTTTCCATTTCAAACAACAATTCCTGAATCCCTCCTGGGAGGTTCTGTGTGCTGGAAACCCTGTGATCCCCTCCCACTGCAGGTCAAACTCTGCTGTTTGCTTTTTAATCTCCTGTTGGGAGACAGTGAATTGTTCTGCTGTGGAGATGAAGCCTTGTGATCTCCTCGATCTGTTTTGAGTCCTGTGACTCCGAATGGCAGGGCTGTAAATGAGTGGAAGGGTTTTGCAGTAGTATTTTTAAAGGGGAGTCCCTCGAGTGAGCTGTATGAAACCACTGCTCAGGAAAAGTCAGATATTTGGTCCCCCTCACTGTTTGGTCCTTGTGAGAGAGCCAAAGCTTCTCTGAGGCATAAAACATGTTGCTTGTTGAAAAAAACAAGCACTGGCTGAAAGGAAAAGCAAATGTTTCTGCACTAAATGGTGATCTACCTCCCACGTTAAGGAGCACAGCATGAAAAATGGTAAAAGCTGCTGTGTCAAGCTGCAAACTCTGAAAATGGGTCTGGTTTAGCTCAGTTAATCTGCCTTTTTGGCATTTGGCTTTAACAGTGCAAAGTGGGATCCAGCTGAAGGAGAGCACCCGTGGTGTGTAGTTGTGGTCCTCTGCTCGGGGACCGTGTGGTCGGAGTTGCTGAAGTGTGAGTGAGTCCCTGGGCCACGAGCAGGGCTGAGTGCCAGGAGTGCAAAGGGCTCTCACCAGCTCTCTCTGGAGAGGAGAACTGGCTACAGGATTTCTCCAGCACCTGGTTTATCCTTTCCCCACCACTGCAGAGCCCTGAGAGCCCCTCGTGGGCCCTGCTGGGCTCTGCCTTTTCCCGGGCACGCAGCGCAGTGTCGCTGCCGTGGGGAGAGCAGGGCTGGAATCAAGGGTGACTTTGATGAGCGGGCTCTGAAGTGCCTGTGGGGGATGATGAAATGGATTTTTGGACCCACTCCAGCCAGCAGTTGGTCTCTACTGCTTCAGTATTAGCAGAGATTTAAGCTCCACGCAGGAGGTGACTGCTCACATCAGAGACAAATTTGGTCAAACAAGCTCCTTGGGAAGGTGGGGGAAGGTGCTCTGCGTGAACCAGGAGGCTTTGAAAGGTGCTTTGTTCATCCTTTAGAAGCAGAACGTGGCCTGGTTTTTCAGGAAGGCGGGCGCTGGGTGGAAGAGGTTTGCAGGGGATTGTCATGGCAACCAGAGGGAAACCCCACGAGGTGGGGAACAGGCAGGCACAGGTGAGGGGAAGCAGGAAACCTGTTCAGAGAGGAGAAAGCTGCTCCAGCAATCCCGGTTCGAGGCAGAAAGCAGTGAGTATAATTATTTTAAGCAGCTTCCAGAACTGTCTGAGCACAGCAAGTAGAAACAATTTCCTATAACAGCCCCCCTGAAACACCCAAGCACCTCAGATTCTGCCAGTTCTCCTCCACAGATGTTGGTCTCTGTGCGACTTTGCTGCCAAGACCGAGGGAAGCTTTTAGGAGAAGCTTCAGTTCTGTTTTAAGCAAGCTGGGGAGGGGTTTTAATACCTGGTGCAGAATAGGGGGTGGCTGTATGGGGCCAGCATTCCAAAGGCATTGGGGAGGGGGCTTTTGGGGGGATCCACAGGGTAATGCTGGGTTGTGAGAGGGTAGGTGCAGCCCGGAGCTTGTGGGAAGGAGGGAAGGTTCTGGAACCAGCCCCTGCCTCAGCAGCTCTGAGGCAGCAGAGGCTGCAACAGCACTGCAGCAGCAGTGAGTCCTTCCCAGCTCAGTGACACTCTCGTGGCTTTTTAGGCTCTGGAAGGGGTTTAGAAGTGAAAAGAGAAGTGATGCCGAGGTTAGGGGGCACACTGATGCCCGCTCCCCAGTAGTGGATTTCCAGGGTTGTGCTGAAGAATTCAGGTTATATTTCCCCCAAGCAAAGGCAGGGGTGCTGATGGGAAGAGCTGGTGATGCCTCTTCCCTCACACCACCACGTAAATGTCAGGAATTTGCATTTCCCCTCCGAGTGACTCCACAGGGCGAGGCGGTAAGCTGATAGCCGAGAAGCAGCGTGAGGAGCTGAGGGGAAGCAGGGATGTGACTCCTGGCTGGGAGGGAGCTGCCTTACCCCACTGGAAGGCTGATGAGCCTTTGGAGGGAGCTGCTCGATAACTACATGGAAGGAGCAGGGTAATGTCCCACGACAGCACACTGTAAAATGGGTAATTTCCGTGCACTGTGCATTTTGCAGAGCAGCAGCTCTGCCTAAATGAAGGTTTATGCAAAGCCCCTCTCAGCGGTGGATGCACCATTAGGCTCCGGGGTGGCTGGTTAAATTGCACTATTGATTTAATGTGCAGGAATATTTCTTGGTGCACTGGAGAGGTGCAGCTAATGACTTCTGCTGGCTTCTTCAGATTTTAGTCTGGCACACAAGGACAGAGAAGCCTGTGCTGGTGAACGAGGGCAAGAAAGGATTTACAGATCCCAATGTGGAAATCTGACTGTGCATGGCTGAACAGAGACCAACACCAGGTAAGAGCACGTGTTTCTAACAGCAGTGAGAAGCTACACAAGGGCAGGAGAAAGATAAAAGCTCTTTTAAGTGTGCTTTTAATTTCCATTTTTCACAACCCTGACCTTCCCTTACTGCTAAACTTCTCAAGACTATCCGTTAATCTCTCTTTTTTTAAAGTTAATCTATTTTTAAGACAAAATGCCTGCTGAGAGGTTGAGGGGAAGAAAAACGCAGGGAGTAGGAGTATAGGCAGAAGTTGCACCATTGAGAAAAATCCTTGTGTAAACAAGGTTGCCTTATTAACTTCAATATAGCTAAAGCACAGGGGTGAAGGGTGTGGAATTATCCACCTGCAAACACCTGAGGAAAGCTAAAGCAGTACCAGCAAAAAGATTTTTGGTCAGGCAGAAGCTTTTAATTTCGACCCACACTGAAGCCACAGAGAGGCAGTGATGAGTATGGGTGTGGATTAATCCCCTCCTGAGGTGTTTGTTCTCCTGAGGAGAGCATGGGGTGTCTTTTCCAGTGGAAAGGAGGAAAGAACACACACATTGATGGCTGACTTGGATTTGTTCATGCCCTGGGTGTTTCTGCAGTTCGTTTGCAGGAGTGAAGGACGAGCTGTTCACTTCATTATTCTGGGCAAAAAAAATAAATGCACAACTCCCTTTCACCGGAGCGTAGCACCAGGCCTGGAGGGAGAGGAGGTTGCTGCTCTTGAGTCCTGAGAAGCCAGAGCAGGAAGGGGTAGATTTGCTCAGCAGAGGTGAATTTTTACCTGCAGTGAGCTCCCTTACGTCCCATTCCCTGGGGGAAGCAGGAGGGAGCCCTGCCTGCTGCTCCGTGGCCTCGGCAGGGCAGGAGGAGAGCCTGCAGCAGCTTCTCTGTGCCAGGCTTTGCAGCGGGGCTGGAGCTCTGGGATCCCCAGCTCTGGGATCTGCAGTGGGACGGGGCTTTGGGGTGGCTCTGCAGCGAGGCTCAGGGGTGACAGCCACGCTGCTTGTGTCTCTGTTGCAGAAGATTTCTTCATGCACAGCCTGCAAGGTTCCTCTCCGCAGCATCCACCCGGCCAGCCAGGCGGGAGCCAGGACCTCTGCTGACTCCCACGGGTTTGAGCCTTCTGAACAACCAAGCATCACCGCGTACACGAACTGCCCGGAGCCCCTGCCCTTCCTCCCGCACCCGGAGCACAGGCAGACGCTCCGGAGGTGGAGAATAAAGCACAGAAAGCCAGGACTGCCAGCTCCCGGCGCCGAGGCTCCGGCTGGGGTGTGGCTGCACCGAGCAGGGGCTGTTTGCCAGCACCTGGGTGAGGGTGAGCGCCACGGCGGTGGCCCCCGGGGACTGGTTTTGCTGAGAAACACGAACCTTGTGGCCACGTGTGCCAGCTCTCTGGCCGTGGAGGGGACAGCTGCCTTCCAAGATGGCACCTTAGCCCTTAATTTTAAACCTACTTTAATCAGTGTTTGTTACGCTGCACAAGACAGGAAGGGTTTGGGGAAGGGGGAAAAGCAAGGCAGGTCAGAACAAACCCTTTAAGCATCACTGTTCTCTGATTTCCCTCTCCCTTTCCTTCCTCAGTTTCACAGTTTGGGGGGCACCCTGACATTCCTCTGTGGTCATGGAATCATGGAAGGGTTGGAGGTGGAAGGGACTTTAAAGGTCCTGTGGGCCAACCCCCTGCCATGGGCAGGGACACCTTCAGCTGGACCAGGCTGCTCCTGGCCTTGAATATCCCCAGGGATGGGGCATCCCCCACCTCTCTGGGCAACCTGTGCCAGTGTGACAGCACCCTCATTGTAAAAAAATGTCCTTATATCTAATATATCCTCTTTGAGTTTAAAACCATCAGCCCTTGTCCTATCCCTGCTGAAAGGTTTGTCCCCATCTTTCGTATAAGATCTCAGAGTGGGATGGAGGGACAGGATCAGGGAGCTGCTGATCACCACCAGTTCACCACTGGTCCTGGACCAGTTCACCATGGTCCAGCATGACTAAAAATGCTAAAATAATGCTCCAGTTCTCTAAAAATGCTAAAATAATTGGAAGTGGGGTTTAATGAGATTGTTGGGGCCATACACCATAATATTTATCCAGATTTTGGTCCTATTTAGCCCTAATTTGGTTCCTGTTAGCATTAGGTGTGGGATTCCCTGAAGGGTGCTCCTATATAAAGGCAGATTTCCACTCTTAAAAAATAAAACTGCTTCAGACTAGGGACTGGATGCTAAGAGGTGATTTTAGTGCATTTCCCATTTGACTGGAGTGTATCCCTCAGCCCTTTTTCTGCTACTGCAGAGCTGGTGTGAAAAGCCACCCTGGAGCAGTTCCCAGTCCCCTCTGATGGAGAGAGCAGCTCCCTTGGGAAGGGGATCCTGGGCTCAGGGCTCTGTTTATTCAGCATCTGGTGGTGCTGCCACCGTGGGTGACTCTGAGACTGCCAAACTTGCTGAGATAAAAACTGAGGTACAACAGGCCCCTTCTCCCCAGCCAAAACCCCTGAATTCCCTCCCCCTGCCTAACTGTTGTCAAACCTTCCATCACCCCCCCGCCGCCGTCCCAATTCCTTCAAAAAATTTGAAGCACAATTTTACCTTTGAACTGAGGGAAAAATGTAATCCTGCAATAGACTTGGTTATTTTTAGCCCTAACACATAGAACTATTAAAATGCTCTGGGTTTGATTGTTGGCTTCGGGGTGCAGAAGTCTCCCCTTGGACTAATGACATTGTGTATTTCCTGATATTTCAAAGGAAAATATTTTTTGTAAGTTATTTTTTCCCACTGTATATCAGAACCGTTGGGGAAAAGTCGCATTCTTTAGCTCCCAGCCACAGAAGCCTTTACAAAAATGTTCCTTTTAGATGCAATGGCTGAAGCACTACTTGGAAAGAGAGTGTTGGATGCTGCTGGCTGCTCTATGGGAACAGGTATTGTTACCTTGGATTAAAACTCTGCACTCAAGTAGATTTATTCTGTTATTGTACTGGCCTTCCAAGTTCCCCTCAGTCTGCAAACCCCACAGTGGAAAGAGACATTTTTCAAGGACTACCAAGTTTTCATAGCATTGAAATAGTTTCCAACTGAAGTCCTCTCTGAGCTGCATGTTTTGGTTCACTGATCCGAATTCCAGTCCCTGCTGGGTTCCAACCTTCCCTCCTTGGAAGGAAATAACTTTCAGAAAAATGCAAAGGATGGAGTCCTGAACACAGCCCTGCACATTTGCTCTGGCCACAGGAGCCTGGGCCCTTCCAGCTGTCCCAGAGCTGCTGTGGCCCTGGGGAGCAGAGATAGGTGTGACCAGACCTGGCCAGGATGGAGCGTGTTCCAGCTGCACTGTCTGTTCTCAGTTTTAAACAAACTGTATTTAAATTTGTTAAATAAAATGATGGTTTCTAAGAGCCAGAATACCCTGCACCTCCGTTACAGACACAGTCTGGTGTTTCTCTCAGAGCCTGAATCCTGCTACTGGCACAGAAAGCAGCTCCTTGGAGGTTCTGAAGGATCCACAGCTCGGGTTTGAGCTCTCCCTGAGGAGCTGCAGCTCCTCTGTGCCTGGAGCTGGTGAGTTAAAAGAACCCCATGTTTACCTAAATCCTGAGTTTCTGCTTGGAGGGACAAAAAGAGAAAAGAAACCAGGACCCAAGATCCCAGAGCAGCTTTAAGTAGAAAGCAGGGATGAGTTTTCCCATTTGCAGTCCCTTTGCTTCTACCCCAGCCAAAAGCTGATCCCTGCTCATTTTCCAAGGGGGATTTCATCTTCACAGTGTGAGCACTGGTGGAGAGGGGACTGCAGGACTCACTGGTTCTTTTCTCCTCCTTGGAAATTCTCATTCCTGCCTGGCCTGAAACATAATGATACATTTGATAGAAGACAAAAGACATCTCACTTTTTAATTTTTTTTTTCCTTTTGAGAGAGAGACGACCTCCATAGTAAAACTTAGTGGAAAAAAAAAGCTGAAATTAAAAGTCATTTGACAACCACCTTGCCTTCCAACAGGGGAACACATAATGGCCTTTTTGCAGAGAGACTTGCTGAAATCTGCCTCAAAGCACACCAAAATGGTTTTCCACACCTGATTACTCACATGTTCACCAACTGTTTCCTCCCTACCTAATTATAAAAATGAGGAGGCCAGCAATAGCACATTTTGAAAGTCCCTGGAAAGCTGAGCTCAGCTTTCAGTTCACATGGCTTCAGTTCCTTCTCTCTCTCTCTGTCTCACCTGCCTCCAGCACCTTTTTACTCCCCCACATCCACCAGATGGTCCAGAACATGCGCAGCCATCCGGGCTGGGGGCCTCAGCAGTCCAGGGAGATGAGCTGCTGCATCCATCCATCCATCCATCCATCCATGCATCCATCCATCCATCCATCCATCCATGATCCATCATCCATCCATCCATCCATCATCCATCCATCATCCATCCATCATCCATCCATCATCCATCCATC
>VZSE01008980.1:146169-168694 GCA_013398275.1 Promerops cafer
TCCATCCATCCATCCATCCATCCATCCATCCATCCATCCATCCATCCATCCATCCATCCATCCATCCGTGGAACAACGGCGCTGCTTCCTCCGGCTGTCCTCTCCTCTGAACTCACTGCCAGAGGGCAAATCCTTCCCCTGGCTCTAGTGGAGATCAGCATGCCCAAGTGCTGAGCCATCACGTCCCCAGACATGCAACCAGGAATGCTCGGGATGAGCCAAGCGTGGGAAAGCAGCTCTCAATCCACGTACTGGGTCCGCCCTAAGTACGGGATGTCCACGGACTGGATGATCCGGCCCGCCGTGCGCTCCTCAAAGATGACAATCTGCACAGGGAGACAGAAAACCCCTTCTTACAAAGCCTGGAGGGCTTAAAATATTCTCAGGAGGAGGGGAAGGAAGCACCATTTAAAGAGATCAGAGTGGGTCTGAACAGTGACTGAGGCTCTGCCTTGGCACCACGTGGTGCAGGGATGAAGCAGCATCACCTCAGGTTTGTCTTGATTTCCAACTTGAGGCAGAGCTGTGAAGTTCAGCTGCCATCCTCGTCAGCCTTTAATGGCTGTCAGAGCCAGAGCCAGCTTTAGAGCAGCACCTTCCCTAATTTTCAGAGATAGCACTGTCCTTCCCCTCTACTGCACGGGCTTTCAGCTAAAGGGTAATTGATGTCCTGTGCATGTCTGGCTCTTTGGGACAGGATCTTCAACAACCCCAACAGGCAAAGAGCAACCCCAGCAGAGCCTCTCACCTCGTTGCCCCCTCTCCGTAGCCAGGGCCCAGGAAGGTAAAGAGTTTCCTGAGGTCCAATCTTCCAGTATCTTCCCAGGTTCTGACCATTGACAAACACCACTCCTTTCTCCCAGCCCTGGAATCAAGGCAGAGCACGGAATTACTGATGCAGCTCTGCTGCCTCGTTAGCATCCCCACAGGAAACCCAATCTGCTTTCACACTTGCATTCTTTCCAGCCACTTTCTGCAGGTTTTCTGCTTGCTTTCCCTGTGCAAATCCCTGCAGCCAGGAACATTTAAACAAGCCCTGCTGAACAGGAGTTATCCTTAATGTGCTCATTAAAAGGATAAAGCTTTCAAAAATGTGCAATTTGTGATTCGTGCTTGTACAGGAAATTTCTTGCCTTTGAACAGACAGGCCTTTATTCCTTCCCAAGCATGGAATACCTGCCCTCACCTCTTTCCCAGGTGACAGAAAAACTGAATTGCTGCTGGCTGGCCTGATTTACCACAAATATCATTTTCCCAATACATGGGAAAGTGAGCAGGACAGTAAGGCTGGGCACAAGGTTGGCTCCAAGGGAGGGAAATCAGAGGAGGAAGTTTAATAATATTTAAAATCTCATCTAAAGTTCTGTGCAGTCTCCCACAGAAGTATGACAGGAATGCTAACTCCCAAGCCATGGCCACAAAGAAGTGACTCTTGCCATGTCACACTGAGGAGACAGGAATAAAACAAGGCCCTCCTTTATTTTCTGTGCCCATTACTCCTCTGCAACTAGAAAATGGCAATTGTACAGCAGAAAAAAAAGACTTAAGTGGCCACTGGCAGCTCTGCAGGGTCAGTACTGCACATGTTTTCCCACAGGACCTCTCCAGACTGAACAGAATTTCCTGGAGGAGACTGTCAGACCCTCAGAATAATCCTCT
Source organism: Promerops cafer (assembly GCA_013398275.1). Taxonomy (NCBI): domain Eukaryota; kingdom Metazoa; phylum Chordata; class Aves; order Passeriformes; family Nectariniidae; genus Promerops; species Promerops cafer. Next base: position 147,829 of record VZSE01008980.1, read on the forward strand.
AAGAGAGAGGGGGAGGCTACAGACACAGAGATCAGTCAGAGCTGTTGCACAAGTCTCTCTGGACAGTTTTCTAAAAAACTTGACCAAGAACAACCAGGACTTGCCTGCAGCTTCAAGAAGGTGTCCTGTGGCTGCTGCTCTATCCACAGCCTCCCGCGGAAGAACGCCGGCCCCACGAAATAATCCGGGACCGTGCTCCAGCCAGACACGTGCTGCAAGCTGCAAGAGAGGGACAACTCACACAGGGCACTGGGGCCACCTCTGTCCCCACCACCCACAGCCCTGGCAGGCCAAGCTGGGCTCCGAGAGGAGGATCCCTGGGGCTGTCACCTCTGGTGCTTCACAGCAACGGGAAATGCTTTTTACAAGAGCGTGTGGTGACAGGACAGGGACAGGAGAGGATTCAGACTGACAGAGAGCAGGTTTAGATTGGATATTAGGAAAAAAGTCTTCCCTGTGAGGGTGGTGAGGCCCTGGGACAGGGTGCCCAGAGAAGCTGTGGCTGCCCCATGCCTGGAAGTGTTCAAGGCCAGGTTGGAGTAACCTGGGATGGTGGTTACCCATGGCAGGGGTGGGATGAGAGGATCTTTAAGGTCCCTTCCACCCAAACCATTCTGGGATAAAAGCTCTGCCTCATGTTGCTGCTGAGGATCCTTCAGATCTGCCAGGGTGCTTTAAATGTCCGTGGCTAGCTAAAGGAGACTGCAGAACTGACAGGACTCAAACCAGACATTCCTGCCAGGGCTCCTGTGGAGGAACACAAACACATCCTTGCAAGTGTGCACTAATTAGGGGAAATCTGACACTGTTTCTTACCTGTGGCAACCATTTGGGAGCAGGGCACAAGCAGAAGAGGAAACAAGGAGAGCAGAATCCCACAGAAGCCTCGAGCTTCTGTCAGAGCATGTTCCCTCCAACCCTTACAAACTGCATCTCTTGGACTCGGGGAAGTTATTGATCCAGTGCAGCCTGGCTGCTACTGAATTATTCAACTAAAAGCCTGTGACAGCTCCTTTCACAACACTCCTCTCCCTCCTCCCCCGAGGGGACTGTGAGCTGATTGTGTTTCAGTGCTGCTGGTCAGCAGCCAGGAGCTGAGGGTAGTGGTGACTAATCTTGCTTTTGTTTGGCCATGGCAGCTCACTTGCTTTAATGCTCCTCACTGGAAATATTCCTCTAACACCCTGCACTCCAAAAGGCTGTGAGTTACCCCATCAATAAGAATCCTTCAGGTAGCCCCTCAGCACCTGGTAAAACTGTCCTCAGGCATTTCAGAATGTGGACTTCTTTCCTTTTAAAAGCCATTTTGGTTTAACGTGGCTTCTCTCTCTACCTCCTACACAAAATGGGGCAGCTGTGGTATCTTGGGGGATGCACATAAGTTGCTTTCTGGTATTAAAAATATCACTGAAAAGAGTGTCTCTGGATTGTGGCCAGAGTCCATAGGGCATCTGCTGCCTGAAACATTTGCTGAGGTTTTCTGTATGTGCTGACAGAGGCTCTTCAACATCCCCCTGCTAAATTTCCTTCCTTGAATTAAAGCAAAACAACATAAAAGAGAGGGAGCCATCTGGATTGTTAATGCACTATCAGTAGCTTTCTAGAATTAATCCATCCCTTGCCAGGCTGAATTACTAAATATATCAGCCAGATTGGTAATTTCCAGAAAGACCCAAAATTTCCAACATGTGGGTGTGAGGGGATCCTTCCCTTTGGGTAAGCCTGGCTTTTACCTACCTGATCTAACCCTGCTGCAGGGAAACCTTTAAATCCTGCACAGTGGCATTAGATTTCTCCCTAAATGATGGTATGGATCAGCTGGCACCAGTTCCTGCACTATTTCAGGCAGAAGTATCAGCAAGTATATCAGTGCAAAAATCCACCTCCCCACTGCTACCTCAGGTTGCCTCATTTAGCTGCTCCCTATTAGACACTGCACTGCTGGAAAGCAGGTGGTTTGAAATCAGGAAGGGAAAAAAAAAAAAAAAAGGTTAAAATCCCACAAACCTTTTCATGAAGGCAGGTTTCATCTCCAAACTGTAAATCTTGAAGTTCCTCAAGGGGGTTTTATTCAAGAAGACGTCACCAATTAAGCCTGCAAGAGCAATGGGGGTAATGAAGAGTTGAGGAACAGCTAAAGCTGATGGATTTTGCTATTTGAATCTGAGGAACAGCAGGAGATGGAAAGCAGCCACGTTCTGCAATGGAATTAGAGTCCATATGGTCCCACTGCTCGTCCAGGTTGAGTGGGGAGCATCACTAAACTCTGGCCTCTCCATTCTCTCCTTCCCCTCATCCCACCTGGGACGTGCTGGCACAGGCAGCACCTGGGGGCTGTTGGGATGGTTGGGTTTTACTGAGCTGACCATGCAGAGATTTTTTTTAAAGCACTCAATCACTTCTCTAACAGGCACAGCAAAACAGAACTGAGCCAGCACCAATGCCCAGGGCTGGCCCAGGGCTTTTCATCCCAGGATTTTAAGGCACCTTAAGAAGTCACTCACCTTTAGCACCCTTTTGTTGAAGGTGCCCTCCCTGAAGCAGGCAAAGCCTGGCTGCTAATGCAGCCTCCTAATCACAGGACTGGGGCTGCCCAGGCAGCACTGAGGTTTATGCAACTTTTCTGCATTAAATAAAATTGATACAGTCACGTGCCTAACTCCATTAATCTATTTTATAGAGCTTTTGCACATAGTTCCCCACTAAAATAGAATCAACCCCTTCCAGCTCCACCACTGTGTGTGATAGGCTTGAGCATTTCAGTCAATTCTGCTCCAGGGGATGCAGTTCCCTCCTCCTGACAGTGTGAGCTTTCAAATGGTGTGATCCTCCAATATCAACCCCTCAAGGGAAAACACAGATTAAAAAAGGTATTTTCCTTCCCTCCCTGTGAAGTGATATGCTCACAGAGCAAGAGAAAGGGAGCTGAGCATCACCTAGGAAACCTAGAGCAGAGCAAGATTCATTGATAGCCCTGGGTTTAGCTGTACCCTTATAAAATAAACCTTGGTGCAGAGCACTGAGCAGCCCCTGCTTCTCCTCTGATCACTCCAGACAGGGCGTGAGGATGTTTTTTACCACATTCCCTCCCTCACCCCATTTCCCAGCAACTCCCAGCCCTGACCAGCACCACGAGAGCTGTGCTGGGCCCCCAGCTGGTTCTGAACAAAGCACGCAGATCGTTCTGCAGCACTTCCACTCTGAGGAGTGTCTGGGAGGCTTTGGGAACCAAACCCACCTTTCCTCTGCTCGTTCAGTGCCAGCCCGTAATTGACGCGCCCACGGTTCTCCACCAGGAGCCTCAGCTGCCTGAAGCCCTGCTAAAAACACACACAAGGAGAAGCATCAGCTGCAGCAGCCCTGCAGCCCTGCACCAGCCCTGCACCAGCCCTGCACCAGCCTCAGCAGAGGTGCTGAAGGGGGGAAGTGGCCTCGCTACCTTTGGCAGCTGCAATTTATCAATTTACTTTAAAGTTCTCCACTGCAAACAGCGAGGAACTCGCAGCCTTTGCACAGAAGGCTTCTGGGTTGGATTTTTTTTTTTTCCCTCTTGAATTTTTAATTCCCATTTTGATAGCAGCCACGGAGACAGAAATGGAGTTTGACACAGGACAGGCTCGTGCCATAAACTCTCCCACAAGCCTTAAGAGCAACCAGTTCATCCACCCCCTCACCTGCTCCTACAGCCACCACAGCTCTGTTGAAATGTGCTCAATCAATACAGAGTTCTTAGTGCCAGCTTCTGCTAAACAGAGACATTCCCCCTCATTTAATTTGAGACCCCAAAGCCTCCAAAGCTCCTTAAAACCTGCTTTGTGCTAAGGAAGAAGCAGCCTGCACAGATTTCATCTGCAGTAACAGGGTACAGGTACTCAGTGCTGTGGCTGTGGTAAGAAGGCTGGCAAATTTTGTGCAGCAAGGGCTACAGTAACTTGAATTTTCTCCATGGAAAAGCATTCAGGCCCCACTTTTCAATCACAGATGCTAACTTGGCAGTGAAATCCCACTATTTGTGTCTGATTCGGGTACCCAGCTTGTCTGGGTTAGGAGGAGGTGCCCTTCTGAGACTTCTCCCTCTTTAGTGATCTGGTTATCCACACCCTGAGCAATCAATCCCCTGGAGTTACCTGTCCCTCAGGAATGGAGAGCTCCACTGCGTTGTAGTCCAGCTCCCCCACATACATGGTGTTAACAAACACCTGCAGACCAGAGCACAGAGAACAGAGCACCTGCTCATCAATTATGTCATGATCACAGCACTCCAGCTGCATTTGGGGAGGAAATTCTCTCTGCTTGAAACTAGAACTCAAGTGTCCATTACTGTGTGACTGTCAGCGCAGGTGGGAATAAAATAATCAAAATATTCCCAGAACATTCAACATTCTGATGTTTAAAGGTGTTGAAAGTTTTAGCAGACTGGCTTGGCTGAGAAGTGGAAAGAGTGAATGACAGAACTGATCTAAAATTTCATGTTTTCCCCCCATTCCCTGCCTCCAGCCAACCTGAGTGAGTCCCTAAGGAGCCCCGTGGCCCTACCTGTGCCCGGTCCCGGACGTGGTCCCTGGTGTGCAGGTGGCCCCCCCCAAAAATGACAGTCTCGTAGAGCACATATCCATAGGGCTGCCCAATGCTGTCGTTCAGGGGCAGATTCTCCATGTTCACAGGGAGCTCTGACTTAATGGGCTGCAGAGGAGAAGCAAACTGAGCATCAGGAGAGGCCCCAGCATTGGCAAGTCTTGTAGAGGCAGCTCATGTAAGGCAGGTGCTTCACTCTGCCACAGGTGAGAGCCTCCCCAGCTCTGGTCCAAGCCAAAACCCCTCCTGACCAAAGTACCAGAGAAAGGAGCCAAGGACTTGCAAAACTGCAATTCCAAGAGAACAGAAGCAGCAGTGAAAAAGGTGAGATGAAAGATTTGCTGCCTTTGCATATCCTTGGCAAAAAAAAAAAATGCTCCAACCTCATCCTTGAGGGGTAACAAGGCAGAGCACAAACTGCACCTGGAAGTTGATGCCTTTTAGGTCTGGGCTGCATTAGAGGAGGTGTCACTACCTGTAAAAGTGCTGGCAACACGTCCCAGAGAGAGATGTACTGGTGCAACAGGATGGCACCATAGGAGGCCTTGCTTTCAATCATGGGAGGCAGAGGAAGGGGCTGGCCTGGGATGCAGAAAGAAAGATGGAACAATGATTTCAGACAACGCCAGTTCAAGATCCCTCCAGACCTCCTTTGGTCCTCCCATCCTTAATTCTCAACCAAGCAGAGCCCCGGGGCTCCAGCAGAAGGGCCAGTTTGAATCATTCCCTCATTTAGCAGAGTGGGTGGAGCAGTGCTGTGGTTCCTGGGTTTGCAATTACCAATGACCATGCTGAAGAGCTGGCGCAGCTTGAAGAATTTGGATGTGTAGTCCCCAGCCTCTGTCAGCACAGCATCATAATCTGGAAAAGCAGAAAAGCAGCACGTGTTTTAAAAACATAAAGCAGCTCTGGGATGGCTTCGTGCAAGAAATAAAAGCCCCAGGCAGAGTTTTCGTGGCATTGTCTAAGGTATGGAAATCTGTACACTTTAATCTGAGTGAACGTCACTAAACAGCCACAAAATTCCTTAAATTAGAGAAGAGCCATTCACACTTTCAGAAGTCTAATTTGCACATATCCAGAATTTCACACGGGATAAAGTCAACAATTAACCATTTTAACCACCGGCTGTTGGGATGAAAAGAGATTTATGGTAAAATTTGACTTGGTAAAATTAAAAAATGCTGTCTTGGATCACCATTTCTCCCTAGAAAGAAGAGACAGCAATTCATCATCTGTGACAGCTGTATTTGCAATTCAGAATAAGGGAATCCCCCACTTCCTGGAATGGGTTGGGAATTAGAAACATTCCTGTAAGCCCCCTTTTAGACAGGAATTTACTTCTGAGCCGTGTCCCACCTCATCTCTCCAGGACAAAGGGGTTGTGCTGATCACTCAGTGCTGCTGGTTACTGCCCCTAGCCCAGGGCAGTCAGAGCTGCACAGGCAAGGCAGTGAAAATAAACTCACCATAACTGGTGACATCTGACTTGTACTCATCAGCTTCCAAAGCCCCGTTCATGAAGCCAAAGTTGGTGCCTCCATGGAACATGTAGAGGTTGATGGATGCTCCTGTTTTGAGGATGCTTGCTACAGTATTCACCATCTCTGCAAAAAAAGAAGAGATTTTTTGCAGTGCCACAGAGGCCACAGACCACAAATCCGGGCCAGGAATTCAAATCAGACGATTCTGGTCCCTGTCATTCCTGTGCAATCACAGTGATCCGTGCTGTGGTTTGCATCTTGCCCTCAGGAAGGGGCAGCACATCTACTGAGGCATTCATACATTCCAACAATCCTCTCCTGCGGGTGAAAAAGGGTAAAGCCCGTGGCCTCCAGCAGGAATTCTGCTTTTAAGAAGAAGAGTTGCAAGGACTCCTCGGTCAGACTCCTAAACCGAACACACTAATGACCCAATTACAAAGACAATTGCAGGAGGATTGGAGTTGTTAAAACAGTCCCGTACAGCTCTGTTTTCACTGCTCTTCAGATGCCCTGGGGGTTTGTTTTTTTAGTAGCAGCCTAAAATGAGCTTTTAAACCAGGGAGAAGGTGCTGCACTCACAAGGGGCTGAAATTCTCCACAAAATGTTCTACAAGAGCAGCGTTTGGTGCTCACCATCTGCATCAAAGACATAGTGAGGGCCTCCCCAGTTATCAAACCACCCAGTCCAGTACTCCATCACCATCTTTGGCTGGTCTTTCTGTCAAGAGAAAAGCAGAGTTAAAATGGATTCAGGACAGTCCTGCAGTCACCCCTGTTTTCTGGAGAAGCATTGCTCAAGTCCAATGTGGTGACATGGTTTTACAGGAGTGCTTTCTTCTCAACTGGCACAGACAAAAAGGCACCTAAGGAGCTCTGAGGAACAAGAAGCTGTGGGCCAGCAGTGCCCAGAAGAGGCAAGCAAAGCTTTGTGCCTCTGCTAGTCACAGAGCACACCATCAGGTGCTATCAGGCATTTCTGGATGTTTGGGAGAGCTGTAGCCAAGGGACAAACAAACTGTCAGTGTTTAGTTCCTGCTAGAAACACACATTTATAAAAGTCTGCTTATCTGCCACGCCGCTGCCAGCTGGGAGCTTGCAGGTGCAGGGCAGCCAGAGCTTGCCAAGGTACAGCAGCAGACCTGAGCTGCTTTAATGCCTTTTTAATGCTGCATATGGTGCTGGCAGGGAAGAATTTGCAGGAATTAGGTCTTCATTAAAGGCTCTGCACACAGAGCAAGTGCTTCCCATTTGTCAGTGCCTGCCAGCTCCCCCAGCCCCTGCAGGACCCCTCCCGTCCCCATGGCACGGGCAGGGCAATGTGAGCTCAGCCTGGCTGCCCCTCCAGCCTCCTGGGCTTTATCTCCAGGCAGTTTTGCCCTCTGTGTGATAGGGGTTTTGTCTGATGCCACAGGAATTGGCTGAGGTAAGTGGCATTAAAGAAACTCGTGTTTCATTAGGAGAAAACAACTGCCTGTAATCATCTAAACGTTCCTGGAAATACATTTAATCAATCCATCCCCAGTGAACCAGTCAAAGAAGGGATTTTATCACCTTCTGGAACAAAAACCCATAACAAGGAAAAGATAAAACAGCTTCACAACCCCTACAAACATTTCCTATCTCGCAATTGGTGTGGCAAAGGAGGAGCTGCTTTTCTGGGGCCACGTTGCATTCATGTGGTGGGGAAGGTGCCACCTTCTCACCATTTGCAAGGTTTGGGCAATTTTGGAAGACCTAAAGGAGGTGAAAGCACTTCCAGAAGAGGCTCTTTTGCCAGCAGAGGAAAGGAAAACAAATGAAAGCTGTAGGATTGAACATCCAGCACGCCAGCAGGGCTTCTCTCCACAGCCAGGCAAAAGCCAAGGGAAGAGGTGAGAAGAGAATTGATCAGGGCTGGGGGCAGATCCCAGCTGCTCACATCCTTCACCTGGAGCAAGCAGAGCACAGGAAAGAGGACAGAGGGTGTAAAGGGAGAGAAAATCTGTCACTAACCCCAAAAGTTGCCATTCCCTCACCACTCCCTCAGCACAATCAGGACACTGGTCACACCAAGTGTTCATTAGGCATTAATTAATTAATTCCCTCCCTGATGCACACCTCTGACAGCACGGAAGGGTCAAAAATGTTCAAGTGACACAGTAAAACTTCAGAAATCTACCCTGAATGAGGGCCTGGAGATGAACACCCACGACAGTGCACAGACACACCTGCAGCACGTCAGCAGTTTGCAAAGAGCACCCACAGCATCAGGGTGAAAGTTTGGGAAAAAGATGATGGAACTTCTCAAGAGACAGGTCTGAGCACTGTGCACTGGGATGTTCTGGGTATCAACACTCAAAGAAGTCTAACCCCTAACAGCTAAACACAGGGCACAGCTGGATGAAAAGCCTTTTTAGAAGGTGCTGGGTAACAGGACACTGAAATCCTCCTTCTCTGATTCCAGAAGGATTTGGCCTGATGAGAAGGAAGCCCCAAACCAACACAGATCCCAAAGAGAGTATCAGCACTTCATTCTAGTGCTGGAAAACATGGATGAACAAAGTGTTTCTGCACCTTACCTGTACAGTGTCCAGGTATTTCAGCAGCCCAGGCTCCAGTTTCTGAAAGTTAACAGTGGCCAGTGCTAGTGGGAAAGGAAAAACATATTAATTTAGACTCATCCAAAATGTCTAGGGGATCATCTCCTTAGGCCTCAGCCCAGCAGGAGGGAGCTGCAACACCTTCTGAACCCCCAAAATAACCTCCTCAGAAATTCCCCATCAAAGCCTTCCCTTGGTATGCAGAATCCAAGGGAACCACAGCACAGAGTGGAATCCTCCCAGGCCATCTTTCAGCTCTAATGTGCAGAAATATTAGAGAGAGAGAGCATCAGAGCAGCTCCTGGGGTGTCACCAGCTCTAATTAGAGCCTGTAAAGCACTTGGAGATCCTCACTTAAAAGGCACCACATAAAGGCAAAACTTATTAGAAAGTCCTGTCTGGATGGCACACTGCTCTCCCAGGCTTTAGCTGCAGGAATCCCTTCCCAGGCAATATCCTACAGCTTGTCATGTCTGTGGGGGTGAGCAAGACAACCACAGCACGAGAGAGCCACAGAGAACTGCACTGGAAGAGTTCTCTGTGCTTCTGCCCATCCTCAGGCTCTGCAGTGGGAACACCTGCCTGCAGGACAGGAGTCACTGCTCTGGGATCAGTGTCCCAGCCCCTGGCATGCATCCCAGCCATGTGTGCATCTCCCAGCCCTCGGGCACGCTGCTGCTTCTCCCAGACAAACTCTGCCAACGCAGCAGCGATGATGTGATTAGGCACTAAAAACTGACTTCTAACAAGAGAGCTGGTATCAAACCCAGCCCCAGTTGTGTCAGGCAGAGCACTTCAAACAGAATATTTACAGAAGAAAAAGCTCACTTCTCACTATTTATACCTTGATTTTAATAGGCTGACCTATGTAGTGCGCTGAGCTGGAGAATTCAGCACAGAAAACACGAAAGGAGAACAAAATAAAATGTGGATTTAGCACTGATGCAAGACGTGAGCTGGCAATTCTGAAGGAGAACATGCCCAGCTCTGCTTTTCATGCAGATTAGCAGCACACCATGGAAAAGAGAACCAGTTCCCAGAGCCTTATTCATCCTTCTCACGGGATGTTCTTCCCCCCCCACACACACACAAGGCATCCCACCATGGTCCCTCAGCCATGGCCAGCAGGGACAGCAGGGGCTTTGTCACCCACGAGCTCCCAGAAGGGCTTCATAGGTCAGATCAGCTGGGGATTCTTGGAATCAGCCTGGTTTGGGATGGAAGGGACCTTCAAGCTCATCCCATCCCACCCCCTGGAATGGCAGGGACACCTCCCACTGTCCCAGGTTGATGCAAACCCCGTCCAGCCTGGCCTTGGACACTTCCAGGGATGGGGAGTGATTCCTGCCCCTCCTTTAGCCCCTTCCTCACCACCCTGCTGCCCTCCCACGTGGAGCCCTGGTTATCCCACCCATCAGTGACACGCTGGCTCTAACAAACAGACTGTGACATCCAAGAGGCAAACTGGGATCAAAGAGCTCCCAGCAGAACACTGGAAAAAGACAACTGGGAAGGAGAAGGAGCTCTGAGGCTGCAAACATCCCCTCAGGAGATGAGGGCAAGGCAGGCATTTCCACACCAGTCCTTCTCCTGACAGCTCTGTGGCAGGCAGAGAGTGACTCTGTGTGGTCACAGCTGAAAACTGCTGCACACCCAGAAAAATCCAGAAGACAAGATCAGCATGCTGGTGAAGGCCCGTGGCTGCAGTTAATGAATTTATTCCTCTCATACTGACGTGGAAAAGCAAAAAGAGGGGGAAAAAAGGAGGGGAAAGTCTTTTCCTTTAATCATCTCCATGCCTGAGATTGGAAATTTAACATTATTTATGAATGAGTGGTAACAGGAGCACTCAAAGGCTGTACCCTGCAAACACTTAATTTGGGGGAGCAGTTACACCTCAGGCAATTGGCAGGAACACAGGAGAGAGCAGAGGCCAAGCACAGAGTAAATCCCAGCTGAAATTACCTGAAATTCTCAGAATCAGTGCCCCAAATAGTCAGATTTAGGGCTCAGAGAAACTCAGCTGCACCCCCATTTCTTCACAGGAAAAAGGAGGAGGGTGCTAAGCAGCATTTAAAAACTCATTAGAATTACACTTTTTAAAAGGGAAATGGGCATCCTTCTGCATTCTACACAGCTGGCACCCTCCTTTACCCACCTAAGGTTTTACAGCCCAAAATAAGCTTGCTGAAAAGACAATGCTGCCCCACAAACTATTGCTAAACTTACTGCTTAAATGTAAAATTCAAAATCAACGTTTTAATGGACCTTTTTTTTTCTTCTAATTGCAAAGCATCTACCTTAGGAACGAGTTATTACTGTTAGGAGTAACAGTAATAACTGCTGAGGAACCTGTTTAATGTATATTGCAATGAAGCAATAAGCAGCATTTTCAGCCTTGTAGTCTGAAAGAAATGCTGGGTGCTGCCATCTCTTGACTCAGTGGGAAGCACACATGCCCATCCCTTCACACAGTGCTGCACTTTATGTGGAAAATAAACCTCCCTCAGCCTTTCTGGGAGGGGTCTGGGTCTGTCCTGGCTGCACCAGCCAGCCCAGGGGTCCCTCCTACCACAAGCAGAACACACTCAGTGGGTGCAGAGGGTGAGTTGAAGTCCTGTTTTCCCTCCAAAGCCACGTTCCCCAGAGATCACAGCCTTCCCTAGCTCTCCAAGCACTCACCTCCTTCCACTAAGCCAAAGGACAGCCCATTCTTGTTGTCTGAGGTCATCAGCAGCTCCACAATCCCTCTGTTTAACAGGGCCTAGGTTAAAAAGAGCAAAAGCCACTGTGTTAACAGAGTTTAGCATTTCCCAGGACATTAAAGCACTGCAGTATCACCTTCTGTGGGGATAGCCTGCAACTGGCAGTGCCTTGTAATGAAAAATTATCCCTGTGACATCTCCCATTCCTCCTGAAGCTTCCCTGACTGCTTTTCCCAGCTTAAAGACAACTGGAAAATCTTATTTTGTTTTAGAAAGCTGGATTGGTTTCTCACTGATGCATCCAACTTCAGGATTTTAGCTTCTGAGATCAATGTAATAAATAGCTTCACTGCATTCATTAAAAGAGGGATTCAGGTGGAAAGAGGAAAGGAAAAGCAGCTCAGTGCCTGACAGTGGAGGCTGAGAAGAGGGAAGAGCTGATTTTCCAAGGAGCACCATCACAGGACAGCTCAGGTACGAATGTTTTCCAATAATCAATGAATTTAGTGGTTCCTCAATACTACAGCACTAGAGGAAACAGCACTCCAAGGTTTTAAAATCCACCTGCACACAGCAGATTCCTCCCATCAGGATTGCTCTCTTGCAGCTGGTTCTTAACAGAACAGTGGCTGATGTTTGGAGGAGAGATCAGGAAACCTTAGTTGTTAATTAACCCCTCATTTCACTGTACCTGCACTGGAAGTCACTCCTCCAGCTCCCAGGAGCTCTGAGAACAAGGCTCTTCAGTCTAAATTACTAATTGTGAAATGTGATAAAGCCCTTTGTTTATTGTCCCTGCCTGCACAAAGAGCAGACCTGGCCATGGCACAGTGTCTGCATTAGGCAGAGCCTGCAGACAAACCCAGCCCAGAGCTAGGACAGCCTGGAGGCTTTACCCACCCATCACCACCAAATTCATACCTGAACAGATGCTGGATTCGGACAAATTCAGCTGCTGAGGGAACTGGAATTTCCCACCAATTTCACTAAGGTAATTCTTTGAGCACTGCATCACTGCCAAGTTCCTTCCCCTCCTTTTGAGTGCAAATGCAAAATGGAGGAACAGCAGAGCTGCCACACATGAAATGCCTCCCAGAGTGCAGCAGGGAAGCAGGAATAGAAGCTCAGTTCTCTGTGGGAAGGGTCATGTCAATAAATCCTTTTACTTTTAGGAAGGCAAAGGCATTGAACCCAAAAAGTGAGGTAAGCACAGGGATTTGAGGTTTAGTGTGAGTTGTGGGTGTTTTTTAATGAGTTTATTAATTCCAGGAAGATGCAACTTGGTCACGGATGCTAGATGTGAATTAATCACCTTGCCACAAACCAGAACAAAGACTTGGAGCCCCACCTCACATTAGATCCCACTCTGACCAAAAACGAAGCCCTGCAAATCCTGCTTTCCCACATTTTCATCTCTAACCACTGTTCTGTACTGCCTCAGATGCAAATTGCACACAATCCCAGAATATGATGAAACAGCACTGCAAAAATACACCCACAGGCCTGGCAGGGGGATCTGTCCTGACAAGTCTGAAACAGACTGAGCTCTTTCCTCACAGAGCCATGAAAAGCAAGGCCAAGCCTGCAGGCTGCTCAGACCCCCAGAGTCTCTGTGTCCCCTTCGTTTAGGGCTCTGAAAACCACTTGCTTGGCATTATCTCTAATTTGTTTGTACACAAAGTTCATGTTTAACCTTGCAAGCAGAGTTAAACCACGGCACGAGATGGAGTTGGTGCAGGAGCTGGCACAGCCCTAAGGAGATTAGCACTCCTGCCATGGATTTATTTGTTTGAAGAGCCTCTGGACACCCTGAGCAATGGGACAACCTGAGCCTCAGGGTGCTCAGGGTGCAGCTGGGGTACCCAAAAGGTTTCAGAAGGACCCCATAATCGTGTAGCAGAAGAGCAAGACTGGATGGGTGACCCCCCTGACGTGCAGCAATACCTTTAAGCATTCAGTGAGAAGAAATTAAACATCAAACCCTGTGAGACACACTGCAGGTCTCATTATCTGCCTGCCGTGCACTGGTGCTGGGGGCAAACAAACAGGTCAGACTGCTGTGAGATCCACCAGGATAATCCAGCCTCCCTGGGCATGGCCAACTCCTTATCACTGACTCAGAGCAGCCAGGGCACACTTTAATCCCTTTTTGACAGGGCTAAGGGAGGCATTAGGCAAATTAACCTGCCTGATGCTGAGCCCCGGATTACACAAGCCTAGGAGTGTGCTGGTGACTTGTTCCCATCAACTTTTCTCCCAGGAAAGTCAACAAAGGGAAACCTTTATCAAATATCATCTAGGAGAGGTAAAAGAGGACCCGCAGGTGAGAGCTTCTTCAAGGCCAGCTCTGCAATACAGACACTCCCCAGCTCCCTATCTCCCTCTTCTCTGGAAGACATAAGAACACAGATTTATCAACACTGAGAGGGTCGTGTGCCAACTCTTCCACGCCAGGAGGAAACATCCAAGGAAAATGCAGCTGGTGCTTTCAAGAGTCTCTCAAACCACACTCAAAAGTTACACAGAAGAAAGAAAACACGTAAGGAAGGTGATTTATGACACAGAAACAAGTAAAAGTGCCACCATTACCATTTTGACATAGGTCATGTAGTTTGGGTCTTTGGCATAGGAACCGTATTCATTCTCCACCTGCACTGCAATGATGGGACCTCCTTTCTTGTACTGTGGGGGACAAAAAGGGAGAAGGAAGGTGTCCACCATGATTTCTAACCACAGGGACCAAAATCACACCAGCTGGAAGGAAAGATGCACCAGCGTCAGATGGACTCAGCTCCACCCTCCCACGCTCCCAAACTGACAGAGAAAACTGCAGCCTGTGCTGACTCCTGGAGCAAAGCTGGAACATTTGTGACTGCCTCCCCCTGCTGCTGTCACACACTGCCCACGCTGCCCCGTGCAGCCATTCCCAGCCCTGGAGAGGGACAAGGATCGTGCTTGCCTGGAGAGGGACAACAACGCGCATCAGGCGATCAAAGTAGGCGTCCACAGCTTCTGTGAAGCCCTTGTACGTTGTCCTCAGCTGCATCTCGGGGTCCTGCAGCAGCCAGCTGGGGAAAGGCAGGAGGGGGATGTGTTAGAGACTCCTGTCCAGCCAAGCAGAGGTGTTTCACCCGCTGGCACCAAGTCACACCTGGGCAGGGACCATCGGTGTCACCTGGCGGAGCCCGCGGTGCGGCTGTGACACCCCGAGTTGGGAGTGACACCACGTGTCCACCCTGCACTTGTAAATAAATCCAGGCTCCAATTCCCAATCTCCTCCTCTTCTTTCTGTTCTGCATTTCAGGCCTAAACTCATTTCATCACCTCTACCAATAATATTTCAAGGATTAATCTTATCACTCTAAAGTGAATTCCCTGCATTCCCAAGAGCACTCCACAACCAAGTGCTCCTTCAAAAAAATCCCAATCCTTTCTCAAAACAAAGATTTCTATAATTGTTCCCATTGTTTCTACTGCTGATTTACAAGGCTGGGCTCTGTTTGGAGTTAGCAGAAAAAAGGGCAATTTGTTGAAGAGCAGAACAATATAATGCTGTAACAATTTAAGGGGAATGAGCCTGTATCTTCCTTTCCTCTGCAAAATGAGGCCTTAATTAATATCTTTCCAAAGATCTGAAAGACTCAACTCTTTGCTAAATGTGGCTTTGTGGGCTTAAAAAAAAAATCATCTCCTCTTTAGCTGGAAAATGAGAATAGTACTGTTGCTCTTTATTAGAATTTTTTATGTCTGATAAAAAAAGCCACACGGGTGATGTGACAACAACTGACAACAGATGCACTTCTCATAATCTAAGGTGGAGATGGCTCCTGGCTCTGGTCATGAGGAGCTCTGCACGCAGGAGTAAGTCCCTGACACCTGAACTCTCATGCCAAAGGCAAGTGAAAAGTGTAGAGCTAAAAAAAAAAAATAATCCCCAAGTATCTCCACTGAGGTTTGTGCTCTGTGCAGGTAAGGAAAACAAGTGGTAACCTGGCACTGGCTCCACTCAGGAACCAGGCAAGTCCCAGTGCTCCCAGAGCCTCCTCCAGCTGTGTTCTTCAGGGGAAAACACAACAGGAGGCTGGAGAAGTTGTGGGGTTTCATTACTGCCAGCCATATAATGCAGATTTCTAGTAGGACTTTTAAAATGGAGCTGAGATGAAGCAAATTCTTACATCAAGCTGCAAATCCTGTCCATGTTATGCAGAGTCAAGGTGCAACAGCAAGATGGGTTCCCCCACTTCTATTTTCTTGCTGTAACCATTATACCATAAAACAATTATTATTATTTTAAACACTCAAAAAAAAAAAAAAATTAGAAGAGCTCTGTAAGATAATGAGCATTCACCTGCTTTGGGAACACAGAAAATAAATATCCCCATCAAGCAGCCAGCCATTCCAAAGGAATTCCTTTGATGGAGCCTCGACTGTGTGATCAGGAGCTTGGGATTTGTTTGTCCCTAATGCTTCCCTGAACTGAACAATTTCCACACTCACCTGGGCAGGCCCCCGAGGTCCCATTCTGAGCAGATGTAAGGTCCAGGGCGCAGAATCACCCACAGTCCATTTTTAGCTGCCAGAGAAAGGAAGGCCCTGGGGATCCAGACAGAGGAATTATTGTCTGCCTGCAGAACCCCCACCCCTAATACTGCAATCACCATTGAATTCAGGTACCAAAGCAGAAGGGAATTGCTTGATGAAGCAACTACACTGGATTGGTGCTAAACTGATTAAGTCCCCAGAACTCCAGAAGGCAGCGGAAGGAACGAGTCCCCATTGCCTGATCAAGGCACATCTGGAAAATGAACATCTTCACCCAAACAGCACCCACCCCCTCCCCTCCCAGGAGTATTTCATGACAGAGCTGTCCGTGCCACATACCTCAGATCCAGGTTCTTGCTGAAGTCAAACTTCCCTCTTTCCTTCTCGTGCAGGTTCCATGGCACGTACCTGAGAGGCAGAGCGGGGCCAGTGGGGGTGAAGGATGAGGTCTGGGATGCTCAGGGAAAACCTGAGGCCCCACTATTCTTTCCCCCAGTAAGAAGCATGGAAATACACTGTTATGGCCCACTGGAATTAGTGACCAAGTCCCACTGGTGAGGAACAGGGGAGAGGCTGGGCAGGGA
This sequence comes from Promerops cafer, assembly GCA_013398275.1. Taxonomy (NCBI): domain Eukaryota; kingdom Metazoa; phylum Chordata; class Aves; order Passeriformes; family Nectariniidae; genus Promerops; species Promerops cafer. The sequence goes on from VZSE01008980.1 coordinate 164,298, forward strand.
GGACACTTACGTGGTGAGGGTGTTGAGGCCACAGGCTCTCATTTTCAGCATCCGATCCTCCCAGTACTCGCGGGGCACTCGGAAGTAGTGCATGGACCCCCCGAAGATGCGGAAGGGCATCCCCTCCAGCAGGAACTGGGAGTTCTCTGTCTGCAAGCCCAGGGTCCTCCCCCACAGCCCCAGAGGGGTCAGCTCACTCCAGTTAAACCTGGAAGAGAAAAGGAGACGTGAGCAGCCAGTCTTGGGGAAGGAATGTGTCCTCCTCATTCCACCTCACCCAGCAGGACCAGCTCTGACCTTCCTGCTTCTCAAGCAAGCCACACTCCTGGTCATACAGAGCACAGAGATTGTTCAGAAGGCTCTAAGCCAGCTGGGAGATCTTCCCAAATGTAGATTTAAATCCATTTCACTGCTGCTTCCCCCTGAACCCCCAAGCTGCTGTGCCACGCTCTACAACTGACACTGCTCAGGCACAGAGCATGAAACTCACTTGCTGAAGTCATGAATGGGCAAGTTTTCACTCACAATACTCCACCCTACACGATCCACAAACACTTCCCTAACTTATGGAATTCAACATCCCCCTGCTTTGCAGTAGGAGGGCACATGGCTGATTTCCAGATCCATGTTCCAACAGCAGCTGCATCTCATCATCGACATCCCAAATGTCTTGGGGACTCTGGTATCTTCCAACTCAAAGCATGGAAAAAATAAAACCTCCTCACCTGTTTCCCTGTGAACAGAGAACCTCTTCCTCAATTTAATGAACCCCCTGGATTATATTCATCACCCAGGAGAGACTAAATCAGCTGTCACCACAAACTTACCTCTACCCACATCACTGCTTATGTTAAACCTGAAAATGTTATTTGCCAAAAGAACCAGAGCCACGGGGCCAGCAGCTCCTCAGCACTCAGCAGGGTGAGCACTCCTGCTCTCACAGCTCCTGCACTACTCATGGCCTTGCAAGCTCCCAGCTCTCTTTGGCTGAACCAAAACCCCATTTCATCAACCAAATACAGAGCAATGCCACCGCCCCATCAGCCCACCCCAGCACAGCTCTGAGCACAGTCAGACAATGGCAGCTTGTTCCTTATCAGAGCCAGATGTGAGCAATGAATTCCCAGCTCCAGAAAGCAAGAATGACCCGCACATCTGGGAGGAACATCTCAGTGAGAGAAGAGAGGAACACCTAAGCCTGCAGCTGCTGCCTAGGCTGTGTGTAAAGCAGTTGTTAGCAGAGGGTGAGGATGCTCAGAGCTCGTGGCTTACAGGGATTGCTAGCCAGCAGCCTGCCCGTCCTCTGACAGGACAGGGGGACTAAAAGGAGCTAAATCTAAGGCTTGCAGGGTACTGCACGGGCTGGCTGACAAGCTCAGAGGGTACCTGAGTAGCACAGCATTCTCACAGGGCTCTGAAACAACCGGCAGCAGGCAGGGGTAATACCTGGAAAAGGAAGCCAGATTAGATATTCACTGCCTCCAGTCGGCGAGACTCACACTGACTGTCAGCCACTGACAGAAACAGTGCTGAGCAAGGAGACTGGGCTGGACCAGAAGGTGGGGTGATAACAGCTCATGATGATAGTGCAGCTCAGGTAGGAGAAATGAGTACAAACCACCAATCTGCCACATTTAAAGCCTGGCTGCCTGAGTAAGAACAGGACCTAACTTGCTCGTCTACACGAGAAGCACAGCCAGAGAACGATGACGTGAGGCTGGGAAATGGCAGCACTGCTCCCAAGGAAGTGTTATGAATTTCAGCAGCAGGGGAAAGGGTTCTCAAGCCCCAACAGGATACCCCATGGCCACCTGCTCCTCTGTGTTGCTGAATTTCAGATTGCAATTTCGGCAATCCAAACCAGCAGTTACATCTACTTCTGGTTTAGGTGGAAAGCTCAAAGGGGTCTGGAGATGCAAAACTCCAATTTTTAAAGATTAGGTTGGAAAAGAGTTTCCAAGTTGCTTCTGAGCTAGGTAGAGCCCTAAATTACCCCTGCACACAGAAGTCCTGCTGACTGGTGCCAGAATGAAGGCTGTGCTCAGGAAGCACACACAGCCAGATAAAAATAAACTAATCACTTAAGCTCATCTTCTTAATCCCAGGCGTAACTAACCTGGCACATTCAAGTTTCCTACTTTTAAAACTCCCCAGCTCCAGTGCTTTTTCTGCCCAAGAAGGGCTGGTAGGAAGCTCCCAGGCTCCCAATATTTTCAACACATTATCCTAGATATCCTGAGACTCACATTTGGTGTCATTAGGATCTGTTCAAGTAACCTCAGGAAGAAACATTTCTGTGACTCAGCAGAGCTTCATCCTGTTACTCTGAGCTGGATTGCCAGAGTTTAAAGTGTACCTGGACTCTGTACTTCCTCCTGAGAGCAATTTATAGCTCCCAGTAGATTTCTTTTCTCACTTCTATAATGACAGAACGGGTTCCAAATAACATTAAAAAAAAAACAAAAACAAAACAACTTTTTTTTTATTTTGTGAAAGGTTCCTGGCATTCTTTGTCAACCTCAGCAGCCATCCCTGGGAGTGTTCCAGGTCAGGCTGGATGAGGCTTGGAGCAACCTGGGATAGTGGAAGGTGTCCCTGGCCATGGCAGGGGGTGGGACTTGGTCATGTTTAATATCTTTTCCGACCCAAATTCTAGGATTCCGTGATTCTGTGATTTCACCTCTGCTTCAGGGAAGTCTCTTTTGCAAAAAAAAACAAAAAAACAAAAACAACCACTCCATTACCACCTAACCCCTGAAGCTGGATTGGATGAGTCAGTCCAGTAAGATGGAATAAGCCTTTGTAAGGTAGATTGTGAAGTGCAAAATACAACACATGGAAAAGGAAAGTCCCAATTAACTTCTGAACCAAACAGCCACGCTGTTCATCCCTGTGAAACACAAATGTGGCTGAAGTCCTCTCTGCAAGAGAGATTTACCTTGGTGTTCAACCACCCCATATCCAGACCAGCTGGGAGAAAAAGCTGGTGGAAAAGAAAACAGCCAAACCAGGGGAAAAAGCCACTAAGTTCTTTGCTGATGCTAAAGGACATGCTTCAGAGGACAAGGGACTTTGCTGCTAATCCCTAAGCTCCACTGAGACCTCCAAGGGCTTTGCTGTTTATTCTGGACTTCCTCTGGCCAGGGGAAAGTGAAAGCTCTGAGGTGCCCTGGCTCCCAGCTCGCTGCCCTGCACAGCCCCTGGCTGAGGTAACAACCACAATATTCTGTAGAACAGTTTATTCTGCACCAGGGGTTTATTCTGCATCCAGGGGTTTGTGGATACACTCTTAGAGGAGACAGATTCTGTGCCTCCATCAGGTATCAGTTTGCAATAATCCTCCCTAAGAACCCAGGTGGCACAAACCCAAGGCCAGCTGTGCAAGAATTTTGCTTCTAATTATGCAAAGATTTATTAAAGCTTTCCCATAGCTCTGAGGATCAGGTTTACTTCCAACTATGATTTTAAGAACCTGTAATAAAACACCCAGCTGGCAATAAATAACTATATTACATCTCCATACATATCCATGTGTATTTCCATGGATTCTCCAGCATGTCACTGAGAGGGACTGAAGGGTTCCTGACACCTGGAAGCCACAAACATGGGATATGTTCCTCTGGGAAAGAGCATCACCCCCAAAATGAATGTGATCTAGACCACGTGGGATTCAAGCCAGAACCTTAAACAACTTCTTGCTGCTGCTGGTGGGCTGCAGAGGGACAGCTGCTGGTCTGGAGTGCGACACAGGACAGCAGAAGGGAGATAAGAGGGTTAGACTGGGCCATGGGTGCTGCTCTGGGGACACAGAACAGGCTGGAGAGAGGGAAACAACGCTGGTGCGAGCACATCAGGGAGCCCCGGAGCTGGGTGAGATCCGCCGGAGCGATTGATTCGCGAAGTGCATCATCCATCCATCAGCGCTGCGATGATGTAAAGCCTCCCCCGAGCCAAGGTCGGCAGGAGAGCACGAGCCTAACCCAGAACCTGATTTATGGCGCTGGCAGCGGGGCTTTCCTCCGCCGTTACTTCTGGTGATGGACAAGAGCTGCGGGTATCAGGTGCAACATTTATTTAAAGCTTTGGGTAATTCCGGCGCGGCGGCTGCGTTGCTCGCCGCGCTGCTTCCCACGCTCCCGTTCCGCTGCAGGAATGATGGGAGCGGAGGTCTCTGAGCGGAAAAGATGGGATTCTACCGAGCCTGCCTCCTGCCCGTTAATTCGCCGGCAGCGCGCAGGAGGCACGGACGTTAATTACTTTAATTACGCTAATAACCCTTCTCCCCTCCACCGGCGCCGCCGATTCCATCCATGCGCAGTTCTCCCGCAGCCAGCCCCGCTCCCGGCGGCGGGGCCTGCGCCCGGCGGGGCGGCGACACCCGCCCACCGCCCACCCCC
>VZSE01008980.1:168871-193332 GCA_013398275.1 Promerops cafer
CGGGGGCGGGGCGTGCGAGGGAGTGGCCGGGGGGGCTCGGACTGAGAGCCCGGGGAGAGACGGGGCTGAGAGCACGGACAGAGACCCCCGGGAGAGAACCCAGGCTGACACCACGGACAGGGACCCCCGGGAGAGAACCCAGGCTGGCACCACGGACAGAGACCCCCGGGAGAGAACCCAGGCTGACACCACGGACAGGGACCCCCGGGAGAGAACCCAGGCTGACACCACGGACAGGGACCCCCGGGAGAGAACCGCAGTAGAGAGACCCCAGGCAGGGATCGCACAGAGAGGCCCACGGTAGAGCCCCCCAGAAGAGAACCTGCACTGAGACCCCGGGCAGGGACCCGCCATAGAGATCCCGGGGAGAGACCCCAGACAGAGACCTCTGGCCAGAGACTCCCCATAGAGACCCTGGAGAGAGACTGGACAGGGACCCTGGGCAGAGACCCCGGCTGGAGATCACTCCCTGCCAGCCAGAGACCCCTTCCCACTGTCCAGAGACCCTTCCCAGCCCTGGTGTTTATCCTTTAAACTGCCCTCGCTGCCCTGTGGGGCAAATTCAATGTGCAATAAAATGACGGAGGGGACATTCAGGGCCTGCCAGCAACAGTAGAAACTGAGAACAAGTGGAAGGTGTCCCTGCCCACAGCAGGGGCTGGAATGAGGTGGGTTTAAGGCCCCTTCCAACTTAACCCACGCCGTGATTCTGCTGGTAATGCTCTGTCATCTTCCCCCTGCCAACTACTGCTGAGAAAAAAGAGCTGGCTGATCTGAAGGGGTTAACAAAGACATTACTTAAAAAGCCCTCAAGCAGAACTATTTTGCAACACCTACTTCAAAAATTCCCTGTTACTTCTGTTTAAACACCTGAAATACCACAGAAGGAAATTACCATAATTTCCACTCCAGTAACAATTCCATCATTGCTTTATTGATTCCAAACCCAAGAGGAAAAACAACAGTTTAATTCACCAATATTTTTACTCCCCTTACATTGTTCACAGCATCACTGATTGGAGGCCACAGAACTCAATATTTCTGTACATAACCTTAGTTTTTCATTTGCACTTTTGTGCTGCAAAGGCTTTGTTGAGAATAAGCACCAAGATGATGTGGGAATACAGAGAACAAGCAGTGGTTGGGACATCAGGAGAAGTTTGCTGGGAAAAGAGGGAGTGCTTCTAGCTAAAGGAGAGGCATCCTGGGATAAAAACCCTCTGGTCAGAGCCTGTGATCATCTGTTCCCAGGGGTGCTGTGAGCAGTTAATTAGTTCAAAATAAAGATTTCAGTGATCCCATGGGCTCGGGCCACACCTCTGCCCGAGGTTTCCACCCGAGTCCTGACTCAGCAGAGGTGAGAGCAGCTCTGGTGTTTCTTTTTCCAAGGAGGACGTGTGGCAAGCAGGCCAGGAGCAGGATTTGGAGAGAGAGGCTTGCGTTCACAGCTGTCATTTCTGGCTGCACAATGCCAGCCTGGTGACAGCAGCTCTGCCAGGCACGGCGTGCCACCCAGCTGTGGATAAGGCAGGAAGGCTGTTTCCACTGGGGCATCCCCCTCTCCACTCCCAGGGAGAGAGCTGGCAAGCAGGGGAGGGAAACAGGCCGAGCTGTAACACATGGAGGGATTTTAAGGCTCCTGGCTTCAGCCCTGTAGCAGATTCCTGGCCACAATCATCCTCATGACCTCGTTGGTACCTGCAGCAGGATGGAGATGCAAAGAAAACACAGTTAAGGCATGGTCCAATATCTTCTCCATCAAAGGGCCAAGAGAACTCTTCCCTGATGTGCACTTTACAGCACAGAGAAGCTCTTCCCACCAGCTGAAGTGGCATTTAGGAGGGGTTGGGCTGAAACCCAACTGCCAAGTGCCAGCATAAAGCTGGTGCTGCTTTTTATATGGGTGTTGGGAGGATGCAGGACCAGGCACTGAGCAGAACTGGATCTACAGCAACATCTGAGCTCTCTGCTTTACATTTAACACACACACAACACGCAGGCTGCAAACCCAGTCGGTATAAAAAAGAGCATGTCCCTCACCAGGTACCCTGGGTGTAGGTGAGGGGATTTCAAAGCAGGGAAAACAAAATATTTAGGAGGCCAAACTGAGATTAGAAAAGGCCAGATACTGTTAGAGACACGATGTCAAGGAGTGCAAACAGACCAAAATCATAGGAATTGTTAGGGAGAATCATCACACGACCAGGACTAATGGGATGAAACTGGCCAGAGGCATTGCTAACATGACAACTAGTTATCTTCCTCTGCTGTAAGACTCTTAAAATAGCCAGAAACTGCTCCCACACGGCCAGAGCTCCTGGCCAGGGCACTCACACATGGCACACCTCATGCTAGAGCAGAGCAGGGCTCTGAAACCCAAGAATCAGAGTCATGTGGGAAGGTGGGGGCCTCCAGGGGAGTTTTTCTCCTAACCCCACTGCCAACTTCCCTTAGAACAGGAGTGTCTCTTACCTTCCAGGATCTGGTGGACTCTGATGTCTCGCAGGAACTGCTGCACCGCGTAATCCTTCAGGTAGCCATAGCCCCCGTGCATCTGCAGGGCCTGGTTACAGATCTAAGGGGGTGACACTCCTGTGAGGTGCCTTGTGCAGGACACGTCGGTGCAGAAGCTCGGTAAGGAGCCAGGAACCTGGGCTCACTTTTTTTTCCTGGTCACCTAATCTCATCTCTTAAAAACATGGTGTGACTCTCAGGCCCCACCAGTGCTGCTCTCCGTGCTATCGCGTTAACTGTTTCACATGAAGGGTGTGTTTCTGTGAACAGCAACGCACAGAAATACCCAGCAATGGGTACAGAGATACCCAGGGACGGGTATTTTTAGGGAATAAGGCGATTTTTGCTGCGTTTCTGTGGTTTGCGGATGCAAACCCGAACCGCCCGATCGCCACCTGGCGGCCACTCAGGGCGCTGGTTTCCATGGAAACACGACTCCGTGTGTCCTATCCCCCAGTTTGGGGTAGAAAACATAAAACCAGCAAAAATGCAGAGTGCTGTGCACATAAGATAGCTTCTAAATGACGCTCGGCTAGGAAGTGTCAAGTGTTCTTCTTCCCCCTTCTTGCTTTCTCTTTATGGGGACATTTTGATAAGGTAACAAAATAGGGTATTTTTCAAAGTGGTAAGATAATTTTCAAAGCAATAATATAACTTTTCAGCCGTCTAGGAAAGACCACTTGCTACCTAGGAACGATCACCCTGCAACATGCAAATTTTCCTTGGAAAATAAAAATGCTCTGCTCCCTGTCCTGTCTCCCTTTTGGCCTCCTAGGAAGCGGTGTAGGAAGAACAGTGCAAAGATGTTTTAATTCTCTCAGATTAAAGAGAACACGCTTTGAAGTGCGTGCAAAGATGTTTTAATTCTCTCAGATTAACCCTGAAGCCTCCACGTGTCTTATAAAACATCCTGTTCTCAAATGAGGCTCCTGACTCTGGGCTTGGCTTTGAGTCACTACAGCATCAAACTTCTCCCTGACACCCTGGGCATTAAGTGGGGGGGGTCTCCAAGCTTCTAATTAGGATCCCAAGTGGTGTTTGAGAGACCTACCCCGAAGCACTCGTCGGTGGCAAAGAGCTTGGCCATGGAGCAGAGCACGGCCGCGTCCTCCCGGCCGTCCTGCAGCGCCCGCGCCGCGTTGCGCACCATGAGCCGCGCTGCCACCAGCCGCGTGGCCATCTCTGCCAGCCTGAACTGCAGGTACTGCCACAGCCACAGGAAAGTTCATCAGCACCCTCACAGGGGTCCCAGCCACAGCCCCACCACCTTCAGGTAGGGCTCAGGGCTGACGCGCTCCCTTACCCAGGAAAAGCGTGTTCTTGGCTTCTCCAGGGAAGGCCCTGTGAAGTGAGGGATGGCCCTTCCAGGATGAGGAAGGGCTCAGCTCTGGAGGGCAGAGCTGCTGCAGGGGTTACCTGGTTGTTGGCGAGGGGTTCCCCGAACTGTTTGCGGACAGTGAGGTGCTCCTGAGCCAGGAGAACTGAGGCGTGAGCAGCTCCTAACGAACAAGAAGCTGGTGGGAGAAGCCAAGGACACAGAGTGAATGTGAAGCTACTTCAGACAGGCAACAAGAAGATCCTGCCCTCCTCCCTTGGCTCTCTTTGGCTCTCTCACCAATGTTTATCCTGCCTCCATTGAGCCCCTGCATGGCGATGCTGAATCCCTGCCCTTCAGCTCCCAGCCGGTTGCCCACAGGAACAGCACAGTCCTCAAAGATCACAGCCCGAGTTGGCTGGGAATTCCAGCCTACCTGGGAAAAAACAGAGCTCCTTCCAGACTGCCTGAGGAGCAGCACAATTCCAACACAGAACCACCAGCCTGCTCCCAACCCCTCAGTCTCACTGCCAAGCTGCCACAAAGCACCTGTGGTCTGCATGGTTTGGCCTCAGTGCAGAAACTGGAATGGGTGTTTTTGAGAAGAGGCACAAATCCAGTGATCTTGATGTTCCAGAGACTAAAATCCTTCACTCACCAAAGGGATGGGTATTGGGCAAACTTCACCAAAGCTGGACTTGACTTGGTAAAACTGTGCCAGTCTGGGACTCCAATCCCACTCATGAAGAGATCCCTACTGCTTTGAACAGACAAGCTCGTTGGGACCACGGGACACAGCCTCAAGCTGTGCAGCGGAGGCTCAGGTTGGACATCAGGAAGAATTTCTCCATTGGAAAGGCTGTCAGGCATTGGAATGGGCTGTCCAGGGTGGTGTTTGAGTCACCACCCCTGCAGGTGTTTAAGGAATGCCTGGATGTGGCACTCAGTGCTCTGGCTGACAAGTGAGGATCAGTCACAGGTTGGACTCAATGGTCTTGGAGGTCTTTCCAATCTTAATGATTCTGTGATCTCTGTCCTGCACTTCTCTCAATCACACAGGAAGCACAAACCAGGCCTCTTACCTTCTTCTCCTTCTTGCCAAAGCTGAGCCCTGGCATTCCCTTCTCCAGCACGAGGCAGGAGATGCCCCTGGGGCCTGGGCCCCCTGTGCGACACATGACCACATAGACATCGGTGTCACCTCCCCCGCTGATGAAGGCCTGCAGGAGGGCACAACGAGAGAAGTGAGACTTCGGGGTGGTTTTGCAAACTAACCCTGAGCCCACAGCAGCAGGGTACAGAAATGGAGAGGCAAAGACCCCACAGCGGGAGGCATTTAGGGCCCCAGCTGCTGAAAGCTCTGCAGAGCATGTCTTGCCTTGGGAGAATGCACAGAAGTGAGCAGACAGAAGGAATGGGAAGGACAGTGAGACCCAGGCCCCAGTGTGCAGGCAGCTTTAGCAGGAGCAAAGAGGTACCTTGGAGCCATTCAGGACGTAGGTGTCCCCTTTCCTCTGAGCTGAGGTCAGCAGGGAAGCTGCATCACTGCCACTCCCTGTTTGAGAGGTAAGGAAGCAGCCAGTGAAGCAGAAGGTCCAGAGCATACAAGTTCCTCCCAGGATCATACCCTGACACCTGAGTTTGCACCACGAGCATCTCAGCAATCATCATCCGCCTCTCCCCAGCTTCACAAATGAATATGGAAAGAAACTTTTCACCTCCAGACCTTTGAAATGTTCACGTGCAGTTGAAGAGAAAGGAGAAGATGTCCTGGTTGAGGATGCTCACCTGGCTCAGTCAGGCAGTAAGAGGCAAGCTTTTCCATGCTACAGAGTGATGGGCAGAACCTGCGCCTCTGCTCCTCGTTGCCAAATGTGTCAATCATCCAAACACACATGCTGGGATGGGGGAGAAGGAGCAGCATTCAGGATTGAACACAGGTTGTACAAGATCCCTGGCTGAAGAGAGGAAAGCTCCACGGAGCTGAGCCACAAGGCTGAGGCCTGAAAACGTATTGTTACACCTTCCATTCACCACAGAGTCACTGCCCTGCACAACAGCAGGCTCCTGATTAAGAGCCTCAGTCTCCCCTCCATGCTCAGCCCTGCTCCCTCTCCAGAAAAGTGCACCTGAAGAAAGAGGCAGCATCACTGCAGCTCTCTGTGCCAAGTGACCTGTCCCTGGACATGTCTGTACAAGCAGGACAGCCCCAGCATCAGGTGGTGCCTCTGGGCTCTGTCACAGCACGGCACAAAGGCTTTTTCCAGGCAGGTTACTATCTTTGGACAGCTTAAGTGGCAGAGCAGAGAACAAAATCCAGAACTTAATCCCATCTTGCATACCACAAAGCTAAAATTACTTCTTGGTGGCATCTCAGTCCTTGTGGCCTGTTTGTTTACTGCCATCCAGGGATCCTCATGGGGATGTGTGTACTCGAGGTCACAATTTAAATATATACATAATGAGCAGCAGTGAGGGAGCTGCCTCCCTGGATTTAGAGCCCACAGAGCAGCCAGGCTCTGACACCATCCACCCCTGCACAGACACACTCACTTGTGGATGCTCATGTAAGCAGTGGTGCTGGTACATCCTGTTGCCAGAGCTTCAAAGATTATGGAGGTGTCAAGTCGTGACAATCCAGAGCCACCAACATCTGGTCTCACATAGATCCCACCAAATCCTAGCTGGGCTGCCTTCCGCATCGTTTCCACAGGGAATATTTCCTATTGGGGCAGGCAGAGATATCCCAATGAATATTCAGGGTCAGTTCAATCTCTTTTGGTACCCCTGGCCTACCAATTCGAGTCCCACTGTCCTGCAGAGTTTAAGTCAACTGGGTGGGTCGAAGAAGAGGTGGTACCTACACAGACACATTCCATCTTCAGCAGTGAATCCAAGGTTCAGGTGATTGAACAACCGGGCTAGGAAAGCTTCAAGGTTTCTGATGATTTCCCCTCCCCCAGCTACAGCAGCAGCTTCAATGACAACCTCCAGAGCTACTGCAGTGACCCCTCAGTGAGACCCAGGGGTCACAGCGTCCTAAGGGAGGGAAAAGGGAGCAGTACAACCCTTGTGAAGCTGTCCTACCTTCTCATCCCACTCGGCCATGTAAGGAGCCATCTCCTTGGCAGCAAAATCAAGGGCAACTTTTTGGAATTCCTTCTGATCCTCAGTGAGTCCAGTGGATGCTAGAAAAGAAGGAAGAGATGAGAACACGTGTCTGTTGGGGAAGGCAGCACAACCTCCTCGTCTATAACCCAAACAATTTCAAAGTGCCCCTTAACTCACAGCAACAGTTCAGGGTCTCTGCTGCAGAGACAATTTCTCTGTTCCTCAGGAATATAATGAACTGTGCTGAGAGCAGGGGGCTTTGGGAGGGGCTTTACTGGGACAAAACAAATCCAAGATTCCAGCTGTCTCTGTCTGCTCCATGCTAACTACATTAGAAAGCCAGGACAGAGGAGCACAGTCCATGGCAGCTGTCACTCCCTCTCACTATGGCTCTGCTAAAGAATTTTGAGGAAGCAGTGCTGGGACTTCAAAGAAAGGAGACTTGGAAGCAAATAAAAAATAAAGCAGCCCTTTGGAAACAGCATCTAAAGCTTTAGTTAGGTTCTGCATGTGAAACCTGCTGCTTCACCGACACACACATCCAACATTGCTTTGTTTGTTCCTCTCCTGAAATTCACAGGTATGCTGCTGCCTCAGTTTTAAATGTTGTTACATTTAGACATCGAAGCAATTCATCTGCAAAGTGTTCTGGAACCAGAATGGATTAGATTGGAAGGGACCCTAAAGACCATCTTGTTCCTGCCACCTGACACTTTCTGCAAGACCAAGCCCTGTCCAGCCTGGCCTTGAGCGCTGCCAGGGATGGGGCATCCACAACTTCTGGGCAACCTGTGCCAGCTGGAATTCTGCCAGAGGAATTTCTTCCTAATATCTAACCTGAATCTCTCCTCTTTTAGTTTAAATCCATTCCCCCTTGCCCTATCAGTCTGCCTATATAGAAAGTCACTTTCCTTCTTTGAGATCCCCCTTCTTTGAGAGATATTCTTTGATTCAGTATCAAATCTGAAAAACCGTGAAAGCCTAACAAAGATAAGGGAGGGACATGGAGAGGGACGGACCTTCCTTGCGGGCTCCTTGCCACTGCTGAGCACGGTCGAACAAGGTAAAAGGAGGGACAGGGAGAGGGAAGGACCTTTCCTTGCGGGCTCTGTCCCACTGCTGAGCGCTGTCCCGCTGCCAGGCACCCGCTGCGGGGTGTCCGCGCCCGCACCGCCCTGACCGGGAACAGGACGCAGGGAGGAGGGGNGCCCGGCACCGCGAGCATCCTCATCGCCCCGAGCGGGACCGGCGGCAGCGGCCCGGGCTGGTGAGCGGGAGCTCGGAGGGCTGGGAAGGAGGGAGGGAGGAAGGGGAAAGCTTGGCATAGAAGGCGGAAAAGTTGATGCCAGCCGGCCTGGCAGGAGGCGGCCGGCTCGGAGCCGGCTGACAGAGNGTGACACAGGCAGCTGGCGACATCCCTCCGGGCGGGGACAGGAGGTCCGGGGCCACCGACCCGCTGTCCATCTCCCCCAGCCCGCCTCCCCCGGGCCGCGGGGGGGTCCCCGCCCGGGGCCGGGCAGCCGCGGCGCCGCTNATCGCCCCGAGCGGGACCGGCGGCAGCGGCCCGGGCTGGTGAGCGGGAGCTCGGAGGGCTGGGAAGGAGGGAGGGAGGAAGGGGAAAGCTTGGCATAGAAGGCGGAAAAGTTGATGCCAGCCGGCCTGGCAGGAGGCGGCCGGCTCGGAGCCGGCTGACAGAGGGGGCAGGGGATGGGCCGGCCGGCCCGCGCCTCTCCGCAGAGCCACAGGGTCCGTAGGGCTGGGGGCGACCGTGGGGATCAGCCAGTGCAGCCCCCCTGGCCAGGCACGGTCACCTGGAGCGAGCGCGCCCAGGTGGGTTTGGCTCCGTAGAGAAGAAACCATTCCCGAAGGGACTTCGGGGAGCGCGGCCGGCAGCCGGCACAGCCAGACACCCGGGGCGAGGCTGGGCTGAGCTCGGGAGACAAGCACGGCTCCCTTTGCCAAAGGCGCTGCCCCTCTGGCACGGCAGAGAGGGGCCGCGCTCAGCCCACGCACCTCCGGGACTGCTGTGCAGCGGCTGCCGCCGTGCAGCAGGAATCCAGCCCTGCTGCTGGTGTCCATCAGGGCTCCAGGGTGCGGTCCCCAAGCCCTGCCAGCATTCACACTGATAGAGGAAGTGGCTGAGCTCAAGGAAAGATTTATTTGCTCTCCACTCGCCGTACAGCGCTTGCAGTTCTCTGCCTCAGCCATCTCTACTTTTTTTCAGCTGCCTGAAGGAGCAGTAATTCCTCCTCGTTCTCTCGTCCGTCAGGTGCTTCTCAGTGAAGAGAAGATAATTCAGAGAGACCAGAGATGCCTTGGCCGAGCAGAAAGAGAGACAAAGGAGCAGTAGCAGGTCTGTGCTGACATCCTGACTGATTTAGCATCTCTCATTTGAGGTTCCAGGCTATAGTGAAAGTACAGACGGCCCTATTAACCGTCTGTCTCTCACAGGCAATGTCTTACAGACGGCATTTCCTGTGCCAAATGGGCTGAGCACCCAGCCGTGACTGAGACAAGCCTGCTAGGTGTGTGATAAGGACAGTGGTGTATTCTCAGCACAAGGCGGTTAGGAAATGGAATTCAGGCCCATTTATGCAGAGCTTTCAGGTCCTGCACAGCAGAGTTGGTCGGTCAGAGTGCACCTAGTGCAGTGCCAGGAAGCTGGTGTGGTACCAGCTGCAAAAACAAAAAGCAAGAACATTGCACTGGAGGCATCATGATGTGGTGTTTAAAGTACAAGATGAAAAAAATTGCACAGTTGGCTCATCTGTGTCACTCATCTGCTTGATCCACTCTAGCAAATAACCATCTTTTTAGCCTTTAATCACTTTTTAATAATTGGGGTTTTTTTCATGTCCTGAAGAAACAAAGGATATTGATCCCTTCTGAACAGGTAGCTCAGTGGAGGTTAAGCTAAGATTCCCAGCTCCTGCAGGAATTGAAATAGTTTGGTTTGCTTGGTGAATGTTCCTCTTACTCACCAGATTCACCTAAGTCTGCTTTGTTGCCTGCAGCTGATTTCTCAGCAATTAATTAAAAAAAATTCAACTACACTTCATGTGGGCAAACATGGTCTATCCTGAGGTCTTTTTATTACCAACTGGGAGTATTAAAATACATTTTTGCACACACAAAAATATCCTTATTTCAGATGCAAATTAGAAATACTCAGAATCATTGGTGCATCATGCTGCTACCTTACCCTGAGCACCTGGGGTGCCCCAAACTCTTGCTGCAGTCAAATGTGTGAAACCAGCTTGGACAACTCAAAATATTTTTTGAAACAAAATGTGTTTTACCTCAATGTCTTTTAAGATAAAAAAGAGCCTGATGCTAAAATTGCCAAAACTGAGGAGAAGACTTTGGATAAGGAGGAAGAAGAGAAATCTGCAAAACCCCCAGCTGGGAGCTCCAAGTCAGGATGGAAGAACTGGAAGAAAAAAGAATCTGAGTCTGGTGGGGAGGAAAGCAAGATCACATATTGTCACTGGCTGCTGAAATCAGAACCTGAGAGCAGGCTGGAGAAGGGGGTGGATGTGAAGGTAAGCACTGACACCCCCTCACTCAGCTAAGGACAGCAGCAGGGTCACTCCTGCCCAGCTTTAGTGCCCAGCTGCTGAGGGACAGCATCAGGCAACTCAGGTTGTTTTTTCTTCTCAAAAGCCACTTGTCTTCCTGGAAATAGAAAAACAAAATGTTCTTGTCCAAGGTGACAACCTTGGGGTTTCATACATGTAATACAAGAGGAAATCAGCTCCTCAGGATGCTTGGCTGTTGGTCACAGGAGCAGCATCTATTTCAGACTGCTTTTACACTGCTGCTTTTAAAGCTTTTTCTCTAGGCCCTGTGGGAGATAAAAATTGTGTCAGGTTTGTGCTATAATTGAAGGAGCTGCTAGCAACAAATGCTTAGGCTCAGTGCAGACAATGACACTGTAGACATCAGAAACCTCCTGAATGAATGTTTATTTTCATTTCATTTGGCAGTTCAGTGTTGACGACTTGAAGGCTCAGCCTAATCAGACAACCTGCTGGGATGGAGTAAGGAACTACCAGGTAGGAAGCACATGGGGGCACTGAAAGAGCAGCAGAAGGTGGCTCTGCCCACAGCTTGTTCCTGTGCCTGAAGCATTTCCTTTTGGGGCACTCTGCCTGCTCATGCAGGTGCATTTTGGCAGGGATCTGAAGCCAGCTCCTGCTTAGTGGCCTCTAGAGGTAGTTTCAGCCTGGGGAATATTTTGTCAAATCATTTCAGTTTTTCTTTCACTTAGACCAACCTTTGATACCTTACAGCAAGTCTGTATTTACCCAAATCCTCTGGCAGTGTACAGCTTTCTGTTCCAAAGGAATTCCACGTGTTCCCCTGCTGTGTATGATTCCTGTGCTATATAGGATTCCCTACATATGATCTGCTCTGAGCTGTTTGCTGACAACTCTCCTGGGCAAGGGTGGCTGAGCTGTTGAATTCCCACACACTTTTTGACCAACAGGATCCTGTTCTTTAGCCTTGTTTTTACTTAATTTCATTCCAACACAGAAACATCTCTATGACAACTCTAAGAAACATTATCTGAGTAATTCTGAAGCACATCTACCTCTCCTCTTGTTGGTTCCTGTTCTTCCCTGCTTATAATGAAGCCCTGAGAGCTTGATGGAAAGAGCTGAAAGTCTCTTGTTTACTCCTGACAGGCAAGGAATTTCCTGAGATCCATGAAACTTGGGCAGCAGGCCTTCTTCTACCACAGTAACTGCAAAGAGCCTGGCATTGTGGCCCTTGTCAAGGTGAGTGTCTGTGTTCTGGGGAGAGGGGAGAAGTGATAATGAATGAGTTACCAGACAGCTCACTGCTTGTGTCTCAGCACCAAAGAGTGCAGGAGTTGTCCAGTGAGAGCAGGGAATGAGCCCAGGACACCTCAGCTCAGCACTACAGGGCTGACTCAGCCATGTGTCCCCAGAGAGATGGAACCAAACTGTGCTGTTTCCCTGCTGACATTTCGGGGCACTCCCAGCCCAGCCAAGTGTTGTTCCACACTCTGATTCCAATGTGACTCACTACATTCTAGTCAGCAGAGCCCACAAGGCAGTAGAAGAAACCCAGGGCACAGAAGAGCTTTTTCTTTAAGAGGAGAACTCATCACAAAGATCATCATCAGCTACCCACTTTTCCTCTGCTGCATCTCCTTCCACAGTGATCTCCAGCAGGTGATGCTGCACTCACTGTTCTGCACTTCTTCCACCCAAGAAATGTAAAGGAAACTCTTAGAATGGAGTTCAGGGACAGCAAGGCTGAGTTTTGCACCAGGATTATTCCTTGTCACATCTCCTGCCCTTTGCTGACACGTGTTTTGAACTGATGGAAACTTTCTTCTCCCCTTCTGCTTCAGATTGTAAAGGAGGCGTACCCTGATCACACCCAGTTTGATCAGAAGGATCCTCATTATGACTCCACCAGCAGAAAAGAGAACCCCAAATGGTCCATGGTAATGTACTGTATTAAATACAGCTGTTCAAGCTCTGTGTGCAAGCCAGGAGAAGGGAGAAGGCTCTTTGCATCATACTGAAAATCTTAAGCTTCTGTCCTAGCTGCCTCTTTCTCTCTCAAGAGAAAATTCAGTCCTGTTTTCTCTGCCTTTTCCCCTTTTCCTTCCAGAAGGCTGCCAAAATGTATCTCCCTAAATTTTCAAATCTTGGCTGCAGAGCTGGCCCCCTCACATGGCAGAACCCTGGGTCAGGAAAATGAACTAAGAACCACTGTCAGTGCACAGCAAACAAAGCTGTAGTTTTGAGGCACATTAAATTGTAGGGAAGGGAGTGTTCATGGGCTGGCTACATCCCACATCTGCATTTTGTATAGTCTGTGACATGAATGCACCTTGCTGGTGCACAGTGCCAACAAATCACCTGCCAGAAATACTGGGAAGTTCTTTCAGCAAGGCAAAGCCTCCAGGCTGTCAGTGCACATCAGTCACTTCCTTCACTTCTAAATCTTTATCCCTCAAAGATTTTATGGGCTGTCTGGAGGCTGTGTCCTTGTCCAACCTGCTGCTGTGCTGCCCCTCCCTTCCCAGGTGGATGTGCAGTTTGTGAGGATGACCAAGCGCTTCATCCCCCTCTCTGAGATCAAGGCTCACCACCTGGCACACAAAGCAGATGGGGGGCCCCTCAAGGACATGATGCTCTTCACCAGACAACGTCTGTCCATCCAACCCCTGACACAAGGTGAGAACCTCCCGGGACTCTTGATTCCCTCTGTCAGACAAGCTGGAAGTTTCATTTATGGTTTTCCCTTCCTTACCCCAGAGGAATTTGATTTTGTCTTGAGCCTGGAAGAGGAAAAGCCACATTAAAGCAGCACAGCTCCCACCCAACCTGCTGATGCCTCCTCCTCCTCCACCAGCACAACTCTCAAGTCCACCTGCTCAAGCACAGCACCACGAACGTGCCCGCACAAGATCCACAGCCACGCGTCCCTTCCCCTGACACACTTATTTTTGCTTATTTTTTCAATAAATAAAGCCTTTTGGAATCAGCTGCGGCTACTTGGGTTTTAATAGTAGGAAAATCTGCAGTTTATCTCTTGAGGAAGAACCAGGTACATCCTCTTTGTTTAGTTTGGGGTCTAGTGCAGCTCTGTGTACTGCAGAGGGACATTTTTCTGCAGGAAGGAATCCCTGAGTTCTGTCTAGAACCAGAAAATTTAGAATCATTGAATAGCCTGGCTTGGAACAGATCTTAAAATCATCTCATTCCACCCCCTGCCATGGGCAGGGACACCTTCCACTAGCCCAGGTTGCTCCAAGCTCTGTCCAGCCTGGCTTTGGACACTTCCAGGGATGTGGCAGCCACAGCTGTGCCAGGGCCTCGCCACCATCAGGGAAGAATTTCTCCCCAACATCCCATCTAAACTGTTCTCTGTCAGTCTGAAGCTGCTCCCCCTTGTCCTGTCACTGCATGCTGTTGTGAACAGTCTCCCTGGAGATGGATACACAAAGCAGATCACAGTGAACTTCCTGCAGGTACAAAAGTTCCCACGTTATTTTAGTTCTGACATCAGGGAAATGGAAGAAAATAAAGCCAGCCTGCTAATTTTTAAGCCACATGGGTCCTCCACCAGCACAGCTGCCAAGCAGTGACACAGCTTAAAGACAGACCAAGGATTTATTAAGATAACAAAGGACAAACTCCTCCAGCATGTTTGGAGAGCTTCACACTGGGGCACTGTTAAAGAAAAATCTCTTCATACCCAACCCAACCCAAAACAAAACATCAGACAAACTCGTGCACAGCATTTGACAGCCAGGGCTGGCTCTTTTTAATTGGAGACAAAAAAACCCAAGTTTTAAAATACAGCCATTGAAAAGACGACGAATTAAGAAACATGTAAACACAGCAGAGGCTTAATTACAACTTGCACTGCTTGGTTTGGTACTTGCCCACTCCCCTCTGCCTGGGAGAGAGGGAATGACCCAAGTACAGCACAGAACCACCAGCTCAGGGGGACACGACTGCTCGAGCAGCATCTGCCCCTTCACATGCTAACAAACACTGGCCTAGAGTACCTTGTCCTGCAGTGACCCCAGCTTCTCTCTAAGGATGCTCAGCACATCTGCTCCACCCCAGACAAACAGAGGGCCCAGTGGCTCACAGGTTGAATGGTCCATCAGATTCAGTAAAAATCAGGATAATTTCTGAATTCTGGTTCCACACGCAGGGACAAGGGAGAGGGGACAAAAGCAGGAAAAATCCCCCAAATCAATGTATAGGCTCATGCACCTTTTCCAAGGGAACCCTCCAGGAATGATGAACAGATGCTGAACAGTCATCTCCTTCCAGCCAGGCAATGATCTCTCATCCACTCAGGCAGGGAAAAAAACACTCCTAGAATGCAGAGACATCTCCATCCAGGGGGTTTCTTTCCCACCACATGGCCTACAATCCAGGGGAATAAAGGAATAAAGGAATAAAGGCAAGGAGGGAGCTGAAGGAAAGCTTAAGAAGATTGTAAGGGTGCTGCTGTGCTCAGCTCAGCCACTGAAGGATAGTTTGCTATCCCCAAGAGCTCCCAAAGGAGCTTCACTTGTCCCTAAAGGATTGTGCCTGGCTGCAGCACAGCCAGTTTCCCCCGAGGGAGGGAGGGAGGAGTGTCCAAAGTGACATCCAGGGTCCTTTGCCATGGCAGAGGTCCCCAGCCCTCGCCCTGGCACAGCAAGGTGATTGTTGTCTGCAGTGAGCTTTTGCTCCAGCCTTGGGAAGACATGGCCCCAGCCCATGGCACAGACTCCCCGTGGGGGGACAAGCAAGCCACGTCTTCAGTGGGGCACAGCAGAACCATGGGGTGACTCAAACATTCAGCAGAGACCAGAGCATCAGTGTCCTCTACAGAGCGAGACGGGCCAGCTCTACTACCAACCACAACCTTACACGTGGTGAGGAAAAGATAACTTACTTTGGCAAGCAGAAACACACATTAATCACTGAAATACAGTAGCTGTCATTACATAAAAAGCTCCCCTTCCCACCCCAGCCCCACTCCCTCCACCAGCACCGTTCCACTGAACAACGCAGAAACTTCCATTTCCCAGCTGCAAGACACCTGCTCTGCACTCAGCTGCAGGACAGAGGAACTTGATTCCAGAGCCAGAAAGAAGCTGGACAAACTAGCGAGCCACAAACTCAGGGAAATCCAGACAAATCCCACTTGACAGAGCTCACATCCCAGCACTTAGTGCAGGCTGGTGTCTCCCTCGGGTAGGAGGTCTCACCACCTGCTTGGTGAAGGGCACCTGAACATTCTCCAAACTCAGTCAATCGAGTTTACAAAGCCACATCTGATTTTTAATGGAGGAGTGACTTCCTTCTGGGAATGTTCTCATGAGTCTACTTAGCTGAAGGAAAAAAGCAGCATATTTTAAAAAAGAAAACCCACATTCAGGTTCTCAGTTCATTGCATGCTCTCAGACCTCGCTGGTGACTTCAGCTCAGGCCTCAGGAATGTGTCTCTGGAATCAGAGCTCTGCCACCCTTCCAGGTGCTGCTTGGCTCCTTCCAGCAGCCCACACAGGCCTGTTTGAGCCTCCCACAACAATTGCATCCACCTTCTGTCCCCACTAATCCTCGTCCCGCAGGCACGAGGCAGCAAACCAGACCACGTGCACGTGTCCCCACACTGCTGTCCGTCCCTACACAAAGGCTGCTCTGTCCCAAGGACACAGACATGGGCAGGGCAGCGTGTGCAGCGTAAACCCACCCACAGGAGAGCCCCCAAGAGCTCCAGAACTGTTCTCTACACCTCTCTGCAGCAGCACCTGGGAGCTGCATGAGAGCAGCAGCCGGAACGTGGATCTCGGGAGCACTCAAGGCAGCTGCCAGGACAAGACTAGGAAGGCACAGCTTGTGGCCAGGAGCCTTCCTGCCCCCACTTGTTGCCCACCCAGCAGCACTGGGACCGTCACCGCTCTGCCCACCCCATGCCACCTCCTCCTGTATCCACATCTCACTCCCTCCTACCAGCCACAGCTCCTGGTGGGACACAGCACGGCCCTGCCCGTGCTCCACACGTGGCTGGGTGGCAGTCCCAGGGCTGAGTCACCTCCATCATCCAGCTGCTCGTGGCAAGGAATCCAACCCCAGCACGAAGAGGAAGAAGGGGAAGCAGCGAGGGGACGACACCACAAGATTTCCAGTAGGCCACGCCACAGTCTCTGATCCCTCCTCTAGCATCCAGGGCCGTTTTCCCCAGGGAAGATTTCGGAAAGGCAAGAAAAACATCCATCCTACACAGCCCCAAAGCAACCTCCCCACGGCAGACTGGGCCTTCCCTTGCCCTCTCCTTCCCCGCCGCCAGGCCGAGGCTCTCGGGGCACGGGGGAGGTCAGGCAGCTCCGCAGGCTCCGGACATTGCCTCCGAGCAGCCGGGCCGGCCTCCAGAGGAATGTTTGGACTGGGAAGCGCCGCGGCACCTCCAGCGCCGCCAGCTCCAGCTCCAGCTCCAGCTCCAGCTCCAGCTCCAGCTCCAGCCGGCCGAGCCCTCCCGCCCCATCCCGCCCCGCCAGTCCTTCGAAGAAAGGAATTAAGTCAAAAACGGGTATTTGTTTCTGTGAAGTCTCTGAGCGTCTCCTCCTCGGTGCCGCTGTCCTGGGGGCTCCCGGCGGCCCCCCGGCCTCACTGCCGGCCGTTGTTCTCCGCGGGCTGCCCGGGGGGCTTGGCCTCGCCGTGCGAGGACGTCCCCTCGAAGCGCTGGGACGCGATGGCAGCTTGGTGGGACATGCTCTTCCTCACGATGTCCCCTTTCCTCCACAGCACCACCTCCTGCAGGGACACAGCCAAGGCTTGTCAGGGCTCGTGAGACCTGCTGAGACCTTCTGCTGCCCCACCCAGCCCCGCAGGCTGAACCAGGCTCCGTGTTCCACCCACAGCCAGGGCACACCTGGCAGTGCAGCCTGCCCGAAATTTGGGTAGAAAGCTCTTCCCTGGGGTCTGGGCACACAGAAGACATCCATGGCACCTCTGATAGTGCCACTGATAAGGTGAAGCACAGAAGCTCCACCACTGAGCAGAAAAGAAATCCCAGGCAGGCACTTTCCAGACTCCTCCTCAGCACCACACACATCTGACCTGCATGGACATTCTTCTAGACCATCTTTCCACGTGATGAATCCTGAATTCCCAGTAGGTCCTTGTAAAAGCATCCCAATCAACCATCCACAGGTCCAAGGAGAACAGCAGCTCTGTTTCTCACCTGCTGTTTGAAGTAGCGCCTCTCCTCCTCATCGATCAGCACCAGATTGAGGTAATAACGCACAGAGAACTTCTTGTTGATGTCCCTCATGGTTGGTGTCAGCTCGTAGCCAGCCAGAAAGAGCCTGATGGGAATGGACTCCCCTGGAAAGGGCACAGAGCTGTCAGGACAGACAGGATGCAAATAGAAACCAGGAGAGCAGCAGCAAAACACAAACTCACACGGCCACAACCTTTGTCACCGTTTCCACAAGTGGACTAACATGAGCTAGAAGACCTCAACTCCCTTCAGAAACCAGCATGCACGGTCCACAGCCAGATCCTGCCCTTGCTGACAGCTATTCCAGCTCCACTCTAACAGCACAGGACTCTTTTGGGACCTGCATCAAGACAGCACTGCAGGAAAAAATGAGTAAGGTGACATTTTCTCTGGCAGGTGATTGCTGGGCAAAGGAACAGTGGCCCAGGAGGTTGGCACAGAGCAAGAACACCACCTCTGCTCCGAGCTGCGGCAATGCCAGCTGGTGGCCCATGCCAACTGTGAATTTATAGCTGGTTCTGCCACTGCTTCATCAAAAGAATTAAGTCATTGCAACTCTTTCTGTCTTAGCTCCCCCTCATCACACTGGAGAAGGAAGAGGATCAGATCAATCCCCTGCTCTGAGCCCACCAGTGGAACAGGATGCTGAGAACACAGAAGATACTGCAAGAGTCATATTCCCACCCCAAAAGCCTCCAGCAGAGCAATCCTGGGGGGTCCTGTGCCCTCTCACCTCTCACAGGTGCCCCATCCATGATCTCGTACTTGGCTATGGTGTCGTTCTCGTGGTACACGTTGGGCCCCGTGCCCGTCGTCTCCCTCTTGATGATGTCTATCTCCATGTGCTTGATCTTGATCCGCACCAGCAGGAAGTAGATCTTCCCCACAATCACATCTTTTAAATGGTACCTGGCACGAGAGGGGAGAAAACACCAGGATCAAACCCTGTGCAGCACAGCAGGGCTCGGGCTGACGTGCAGGGACTTGCTGGGCAGGCACTTTGCTCTCATCCACAGCAGATGGAAAATCAACCACCCCCAGCAGCAACCAGCCCTTCATTTCCATCCTCTGCTCCTTTGGAAACCCACAAGAACATTTAGCACGAGCAGATAAATTAAAAATTTTGCTTCAGGCTGAATATCTGCAAGAAACCCCTATAAGAGCAAAGGCTCCAACCTCAATATTTTAGAGCAACTAAAACCAACCCAAATCACACAATCATTTAGGTTGGGAAAGACCTCTGAGATCATCAAGTCCAACCTTTGACCAACCACCCCCTGCAGGGAGATTTGCCAGCAGCAGCTGGGAAAGATGCACTACGAGTAGTTTAAAAGAGCTCTTCCCAACTTCTTTGCTGGAGTTAATTCCCACTTCAGCTGTACTGCCTGGAAAGGAGCAAACATTGCATTTTGGAGACACCTGGAAGTACTGATCTGGCTGAGGATACAGGGAGTGGGAAGTTACAGCAAGAGTTTCATGCTGTGCTCCAGGCTCAGTGAGCCACAGCCATTGCTTCCCACTCCTTGATCCAGAGATACGGGGTAGGAGAGGAACCCACGCATCAGGGAGCATCTGAGCTGTCTCCCAGCCTCTCTGGAGCACGTGGACATGGAACTCCTTTGAGGAAACCTCTAGCAGGTCCCCACAGCCCCCAGGTGCTCCTGAAACACTCACTTGGACTTGTTGTACTCGAACTCGATGTGCAGGCAGTCCTCGATGCCCACTTCCATCTTGATGGAGGAGTTGAGCTCGGGGTAGGTGCTCAGGGTGTGCACCACGATGTCCATCTCCTTGACCACGTCGTTCAGCCTGCGGCTCACGGTGGCACGGAGGAAATACCTGCAGGGACAGTCCCCTCCCATCAGGGTGACACAGGGGGCAGCAGGGACAGGGGCTGGGTGGCTTGGGCTGGGCTATCCAAGCAGCCTTAATAAACAGATCCACGTAAAGAGCTGAAAGGCATTTGATTGCAAATCTAAATAAAACGTGATCAACTCAACAGATCCACTGAGAAAGCTCCTTTTTCCCACTGAAGCTTGGAACTTTCTCCTTGGCAAGGTGCTCAGTTCAGCTCATGCACAGCTGAGAGAAGGGCCAGCATTTCAAGAACAGGGAATGGGGAATGTCCAAAGGGATGAAATAAGCAGGAAAGCAAAGAATTGTCACAAGGAAGCAGAACAGCAAGGAAGCTCCTCTTCCCATGTCATTTGCTGTTCCATTGCCCTCTTTTAGTCCAGGTCTGAAGAAAATAAACCCACAGCAAAAGAGCCCCCAGCTCTTTACATGTACCTGCCCCTGGAGCAGCCAACACCCCACACTGGAAAAGACAGAAGGGAATTTTCAGGTGGAAAAGCAGGCTCCTCTCAGCTTCCAGCATTTTTGAGCCTGAGTTACCTAAGCCCTGTTTAGGGGATCCAAGGAACAGCCTGCACATGTTAAAACCACTGCCCTTTTGCAAGGTTACATCAGGCTGCACAGCCACACCTCCCAGTGCAGATCTCAGACTTTTCCAACCCCCACTTTGAAGCCAGTGAAAGGATTTTGAGTCAATTGAGTGCCTTGATGTGAAATATCATTTCTAACATATGAACAAGGCACAAGCGAAGCATCTGTTTGCACACAGAGCACAATTAAAGTTGACAAGACTGATTACAGCAAAAATATCCCCACTGGAGACTAAACCAAACAGTTTATTTTGATTTTTTGAATTATCAAATAAATTAGCAAGTATTTGATTCAAAAGGGGCTGATTTCTCTTGTCACTCAAAAGGGGAAAAACAAGTTCCATAAAGAGCCTGATGCATGCTTCTAAAGTAAAGACCTCAAAGGCAGCCTTTTATAACTCAGCCCCCAAAATTAATTTGGAGTTCTGCATCATCAGAGTGAGTATCAGCACTTACACAGAGCAGAACTGGGGTCAGCCAGGGCAGGGGACTCACCGTAGCTTCACGTTCTGCCCCGTGTAGGACTCGTAAGGTTTCTCCACATGTGTGAACTCAAAATCAAATGTTTGTGATTGAGTGAATTCCCCAGGCCGGGCCAGGTCCTTCACCAGGGACACGAACTCGTGGTGGTTCCCTCGGTCATAGTAGAGTTCTAGGAAAATGGAAATCCAGGTTAAGTTTAACCCCAAGTGACACAGGAGATTTTCAGCAACTCTCTTGTCCAGGTCACTCCTTCCTTCAATACCATTCACAGAACCTACCAGGGGAGCCCGTGGCTCCACAGACCTGCACTTGTTCCCTGCTCTCCATCACAGCCAGGTGCAGGCCACAACTTCCCTCCCTGAAACAAGAAGGAAAAGGTCCACACAGCCTCCTTCACGACAATAAATCAAGAACTTGCCTTGGGGAGACACGAGTCACCTATTATCAATATTAAATATGGTTTGCAGCTCACACAAACCCTTCCAATAATTTTCTGCACTGTATTCCAGGCCAAAGGCATTGCCACTGTGAGGAAAAACCACCACTGCTTGTCTGGAACAGACAGTGACAGAGCAAAACCGAGGGGACAGGATGATTCCAACTGCTCCTGCTTATCCTTGGGCAGCAAAGAGCTGGAGTGGCCTTGAGCTGCAGCAAGGAATAAATGACAATTTTGATCCTGCTGCACAGCCACCCTGTGTGTGGGGAGGCAGCTGAATCCACTGCTCCTCCAGCCCATGGATAACACATTAATGGCCATGTGAGCATGTGTGACAGTCACCCCAGGACAGAAGCACTGCCCAAACCAGCTCAAGTGACCAGCATGGCCTCGCTTTTCCCCACAACCTTCCCACACCAGCAGGAAACTACAGGTTTCCTCATTTAATGAAAGCAATCCTCCACATCTCCACCGAGTTTTCTGCCTCAAGACAAAGCAACAAAACCCTTAAAACTCTGCAATTTGCATGAACAGCTTGGGATTACCCAAAACCATCAATGAAACCTGCCCTTCCCAGCCCTGCGTGTGAGCCTGTGCCTGCAGGACACCCACACAGTCCTTCTGCAAGGCAAAGCCTTTCTGCTTAGATGAGGAAACAAAAACCTAAGTCATCACACAATCACACTCACACAAGCTCAGTGTCAGCACTAAACTGTGCAGAGGAGGCTTCTGAGAGGTATTAGAGGTGCTCAGCAACTGCAGTTCTGCCCTCCTTGAGATGCACGATGAGATTTCAGCTTTTAAGTGATGCCTGTTTCTCACAGCCCTTTGCTCACCTTATCTCTCTAATGGAAATTTTGGCACTAGAGCTCCCCTCACTTACGCACAACAGCAAATGTCACCAAGCCCTTTAGGCTGGGCAGGTGACATAAATAACTAAGCCTCTCTCTGTGCACTGAATTTGTGTGTCCACTGAGAGCAAAGTGCTTGCTGATGTGACAGGGAGAAGCCACGTGCCAACAGGAAAAGAGGAACCAGCCACAGAAAAAGAGGAATCAGCCCAGATGCAGAAGGCACAAATCAAAAAAGCAAGGGGAGGCAAATGTCAGTGCACTGAGTTCTCTACTACCTCAGAAGGTCATGTTTGGCACCCTGCAGCCTTAAGCAGAGTGATGTTTCCCACACTCCAGCCTGTCAAACAGGTATAAGCTGTAATTTCAGGTTTTCAGAGCTCTAAGGTTTCCAGACTGAGAAAATAAGCTGCCAACATTTCGATGGCTCGCTCAGGGCACAGCCAGCAGAGGTGAAACCATCTGCAATGGTTTCTGTGCTCACCTGAGAGCAGGCAGGACCCAGCACTCAGAGTCTGGCCTCTGGTACCTGCTCTGGAGCATCTTCCCTGCAAAACATCCCTCCTCCACATCCCAGTCCCCCTGCCTGTTAAACTGTCTCACCTCCACGCTGACCTCATGGCAGCAAGAAGTCAGAACACAAGGCAAGAGATGGAAAGCGTTGAGAAGTGCAATTAGTGGTACAAACTTCACTCATTTATCAGAAAGGCCTGAGGGGCGTAAGGACTAATGTGCAGCCACAGCAGCTCCAACACACCCTGCTTGGGCAGTAACGTGCATACAAAGCAGTTATTCTGTACAGACATGGCTCAAAAGTCTTCCAAACCAGGGAATGAGGTGCAGGCAAGGCAGCACAGCAGAGACACTGGAGCAGGAAACAAAGTTCATGCCTGATTTCCACTGGCAACTGTATCAATACGAACTTGTAACCTGGCTCCTGGTGAACAGCCTCACCCACACTCCATCATTTACACGCTCCCTTCCTTTCCAAAAACCAGAGTCAGACACAAGCAAAGCCAATAAAATTCTCAAACAGCAGCATCGGGGTTAGGTGGGAAACCTCCTGCTCACGTTCCCTCACCACATCATTTGCAATGCAAAGGCTGCAGGCCCCTGGCTCCAGCAGAAATTTTGGGGTTTAGAGCCAAGCACACAGAGCCACAGATGTGAGGCCTCGCACGCAGCCACATCACTGGGAAGGAACATCCTGAACTTATTTTGGCTTGTGGGACTCGAGGCTTGTCCGTGGAGCACGGACAGCTCCGCTCCGATGGAGGAGTGGGTGTGGCAGCTGCCCTTCCCCTACGAAAGCAGGAAATATTAAACCTGAATTGGTTACACGCACAGATAACCACGAGTTTTCAACAACTTGAAGTCACCCAACCAACCGTGCAGGGACGCGTGGAGTAGAAGGTGGGATCAGCCAAGGTGAGCCTGCAGGCCTCAGGAAAGGTGATCCACCCAGGTAAAAGGGACATAAGGACAAAACCCACCCCATCAGCACCCTCAGCATCCCTAAGAGGATCAGCAGGCACCCGAGAGAAGCAGGCAGGCAGCTCCTGGAGCACAGAACAGCCCGGGGATCAGGGCCTGGCAGCTGGTGCTGGCAGCAGGTCCGGGCTGACCTGCAGCTGAAGGATGGAACCAAAGCACACCCGGCTCGGAGCTGAAACCGGTGACCGAGCAAAAGCGAGAAATTAGGACAGGAGAACAATGACCTGGAAAAGGACTGGAATGCCCTTCCTTCTGCCAGGGCTCAAGCCTGGAGAACAGGCCAGGCTGCCCAGCTCGGAGGGCGGAATAAAATCAGACAGCCATGGGAATGCTGCGTGCAGCCAAGTATCACCCGGGAGCGAGCAGAACCTGCTCGACACCAGAGGGATCCCAGCGCCGTGGGGCACAGCAACGCCCCCAGACCCCCGGGACCAGTGGGATCCCAGCGCCGTGGGGCACAGCAATGCCCCAAACCCCCGGTACCAGTGGGGTTACCATGGGGTGCAGTGATGCTCCCTGGACTCCCAGCACCAGCAATGCTCTCTGGATCCCTGGCACCCGCAGGGATCTCAGTACCACGGGGCTCAGCAATGCTCCCCAGACACTTGGCACCTGTGGGAACCCTGATACTGTGGGATGCAGTGATCCTCCCTGGACCCCCGGCACCCGTGCGGTGCAGCGATGCTCCCGGCACCCACGAGGGGCATCAGGAAGGGATACCCGGGCCCGCAGGCCGCCCCGCTCACCGATCTGCCCGATGAACTCCACTTTGATGCCCTGGTGCTCCAGCCGCTTGTTGGGGTTCTTAAGGGTGAGGACCACCCGCCCCGACACGGTCTCGCCGTCGTAGAAGAGGAAGTATTTCTCCTTCTTGCCTTCCTCCGTCTTGTGCTCCACCCGCCGCCGGCTCTCGGCGTCGCTCAGCACCAGCTCCAGCTCCGGGCTCTGCCCGAACCCGAAGAAGCTCATGGCCCCGGGATGCGGCGCGGGGCGGCGCGGGCGGACCCCGCGGCCCCGCTGGCGGATCGCGGCCG
>VZSE01008980.1:193434-289151 GCA_013398275.1 Promerops cafer
AGGATCAGGATCAGGATCAGGATTGGGATGGGGGTCGGGATGGGGGTCGGAGGCGGGGTCGGGGCCGGGGCCGGGTCCGGGGCCGGGCTCCCGACCTCTGTTCCGGTCTTGTGTCTCTCGGTCTCTCTGTTTCCCGGTCCTGCTCTCTGTCGCAATCTTTCTGTCTCTGTCCCGGTCTCTGTTTCGGTCCCCGTTCGGGTCTCTGTTCCGGTCCCGCTCTCTGTTATGGTGTCTGTCCCGCTCTCTGCCTCTTCCGTTCTCTCTCTGTCCTGGTGTCCGTTTCTGTCTCGGTATCGGTCTCGGTCCCTCTCCCGGTCCTGCCTCGGTCCCGCTCCCGGTCTCGGTCCCCGTCCCGGTCCCAGTCTTGGTGTCAGTCTATGTCCCGGTCTCTCAGTCCTGGTGCCGGTCTCTGTCTCTCTCCCGTTCTCTCTCTCTGTCCCGGTGTCGGTGTCAGTCCCGGTCCCTCAATGTCTGTCCCGGTTCCGGGCTGGCTCTCCCCCTGTCACCGGGATGCGGGTGACACCAGGCAGCGGGAGGCGCTGGCTCCTGACACTGCCAGCGGCTGCCGGTGGCGCGCCCGTGTCCCGCTGGATTTGCGTAGTCCGTGTTTATTTTGGAGCTTTATTTTGGGTGAAACGCGTGTTTCGGAGAAATCGCGCGCACCTGGCGCTTACGAACACTTCTTTTTTTCTCTCAGTGTGGGTGGATACGGTGTGGGATCTGGATTTCACGGAGAGCGAGCCTCTGGATCCCTGGATAGCGGAGGAGATCGCAGCCCACGGGCTCGACGCCTTTCCCCGCCTGTACTGCGCTCTGGCGCCCTTTGCTGCCGGGGACCAGCAGAGCAGAGAGGTGACATCACCTGAACACAGAGCCAGCCACTCTCACTTTCTCTTTCTCACTTTTCTTGCCTTGAAATTCGCAAAATATTCGGAAACTATTCAAACGATTCTTGCTCTGTGTGCTGGAATGCTTCCGAAGGAAACTATTCCCAAGTTTTAATAATATAATTTAGCATAATAATAAGTATACGTAATGTTATGTGTTATAATTATTTAAACACTTTCTAAAGCATATAATACATAGGGAGTTGGTAATGGTGGCACCTGCTGAAATCTGAATAATGGCTAGTTTTGGACATCCATGTTATTATGGGATTCCTCACTATTCCTGTTTTGCCTCAGAATGTCTGGACCTTGTTTGCTGAGAACAGCGTGTCCCACCAGGCCCTGGTGGCCGTGCTGCATCACTTTGTGCACGTGGGCCAGCACAGAAGAGCCAGTGCACAGCAGAGGGTGTTTGCTCTGCACTCAGCTGGGCTGTACCTGCTGCTGCTGGAGATCCCAGGTGAGCCTCGGGATGTGCCTCCTCATGGCTGGGGACAGCACAGGTCAGGCAAGGCCGGGCTGGAACAATTCCAGGTGGAACAAGTGCTGGTGTTGGCTCCATGTCCCTGAAATCCTCGGGGGCCGAGCTGAGCGTGGTGTGAGTGCTGAGCAGAGTCACGGGCTGGTGGCAGCCTGGCCTCTGTCACAGAGGGGTTTGGTGGCCTCAGTGTGGGTCTGTGTCCTGTGACAGGGTGGCAGAGGAGCCTGCACAGTGCACAGAGCTGGAACCACACAGGTCCCTCTGCTTTGGCAGTCAAGGCAGGAGCTTATTCCTGCTGCTGCTCTGTAACTGGGGAGCATTTCACTGTGCAGCACATTTGATGGGTTTGTCTATGAAAACAAAAGTATCAGTTGAAAACAACCAGCAGCTGAGTGTTTCCATCAGGTTAGTGCTCAGCAGGATCCTTTTGTATTCCAGCCTGCCCTGAAGTTTTGCTGGTCTCCATGGGGCAGCTGGAGGGGGTCAGTCAGCTGGGGATCCTGCTGGAATGTGGCACTGCTGATGATGCATCAGCCTGGTGCAGTTCAAGCAGCTCCTTATTCTTTTCTTGAACTTTCTTAGGCTCTGGGACACCAGTGGAGAGATCATAGAATCACAAATTGATTTGGGTTGGGAGGGACCTTAAAGCTCATCTCATTCCATGGGCAGGGATGCTTTCCAGTAGACCAGGTTGCTCCAGCCTGGCCTTGGACACTTCCAGGGATGGGACATGATGCCCAGATGATTTGATGTTCTCTGCATTTTGTCTGGAAGAGGGCTGATGATGTCTTTATGTCTTTTCTGGGCAGGCAGCATAGCCAACCAGGTGTTCCACCAAGTGATGTTTGACAAATGTCTTCACACCCTGACAAAATGCTGGTCTCAAGAGCTGAGGAAGAGGAAGAAGGCACACGCTCAAAGCTCTCAGCCCAATGCCAGAAGGAACAGAAAGAAAGGGAAACCATGCAGGAATGACAACTCCAGTGTAAGATGTTTGTGCAATCTCTTCAGATACAAATCCCTATTAATAAGCAAATTGTTGGCAAGCTGTTTCTCTTTTCTGCCAATATAGGTGGAAGAGATGTTGGAAGAGGAGGAGGAAGAGGATGATGAGAATGTTTACTTCTCAACAGAAGATCTTCTCCAAGTCCGCAATGCCATCTTCCTTCTTTTGAAAAACTTCCTAAGACTTCTGCACAAGTTCTCCCTAAAAGAAAAGCCTCAGTGCATGCAGAACTGCCTGCAGGTAAGAAAGATCCACCTTGAGGACATTATGTCCCCCATTACAGAGTTTTTGGGGATGCAGAGCACTCCACACGGAGGAGGTGGCAGCCCTGCCTTCCATCACCTGGTCCCTGGTGGGAATTAGGGAAATGTGGGAGCAGGGTGCCTGCTCTGTGTCTGCCTCTCGTGCTGAACACTTGCAAGTGTTTTGTTCATGGAATCAGAAGGGTTTGGGTTGGAAGGGAGCTTAAATCTCATCTTGTTCCAACCCCTGCCATGGGCAGGGACACCTTCCACTATCCCAGGTTGCTCCAAGCCCCATCCAGCCTGGCCTTGGACACTTCCAGGGATCCAGGGACAGCTGCCACTTGTTCCTGGGGGGAGCTTCTGGGCTTTGGGCTCTGCTTTTGTTCTGCTTCAAGGGAGGTGCTTGAAAGTTAAACCCAGTGGTGTGACCCCAGACATGGCAGAGCTGTGCACACCTCCCCTCAGGGGACTGAGCTCAGCGTGGCTCTCTTCCCTTGCAGGTCTTTGTTGAGATGACCAGCTTTGAGCCAGTGCTCCAGGAGTTCAAGTTCTCAGCAGCAATGTGAGCAAATGATTGTTAATAATTCTTAATGTTTATATGATGGTTTATATAAGTAAAGCCCTCAGTGCTTGTGTTGTCCTGTTTATATGGAAATGAGAGCGACAAATTCTCTCAATAAAGATAATTGGAATATGTTCCACGTGCTAACAGCAAACAGCATCTTGTGAATATTGAATATTTCGCAGTCAGTGAGCTCTTTTAATAGTCACAGTTACTCTGATGAGAGGTGAAGACATCTCTTTGCCTTCTTTTCTTAGGGATGTTGATAAAGCCAAGTACATTCCTGAGCTGGCCTATTATGGACTTCACTTGCTGTGTTCCCCTCTGCATGGCACAGAAGATAAGGTACAGTTCAAGTTAAACAGAATCTTTAACATCCTCACAGCACCATGGAAAAGGAGGGGTTGCTTCTTTCCTTCTCGGCATGTCGTTTTTGCTTGTATGGTTTTTACTTTTCACTTCAGTTTCCCTCTTTGTGCCATCTTTGCTGGTTCAGGGCAAAGATACCCCAGTCCTTATTCCCTTTGGCTTCTTTACTGCTGCACTTGCGTGCAGTGAATTCCCTGCTCTGCTGACTCTCGTGGCAAATGAATTGAAAACAAAGGAGAGCTGCAGTGGCACTGGGTCTCTGAACCTTAAAGAAGAGAATTCCAGGTGGCTGCCTTTGCCTGGAATGTTGTCATTCCCTGCTAGATGGAGCTGCAGCACCGCTGGCAGCGCGTGAGGGGTTGGGCTGTGCAGTGCTCTGAGCACTCAGGGAGGCTGAGCAGGGCTGCTGCTTGTTCAGAGACCACTCTGTGATCGTGGAGCAGCCAGTTCTGCCAGAAACTTCCCATCTTCATTTGTTTAAATTGGCAAGCAGGGCAGGGCATCTCCCCTTACCTAAGTGCTGCTGCTCTGCATGGGGCTGCTGAAGGTTGGGTGTGCCCGAGCTGTGTCTGTGTGACCCCCTGGGCTGGTTCTGAGCCTGCAGGCTGTGAATCAGCAGCTGTCTAGTCAGGGAAGCCTGGAGTACACACTAACCTGGTTATTCCCGAGTGCCAGCCCAGCTCCAGCAGCCCTAGGCCTGTGTGTTTCTGCCTCCTTGGCTTCTCACTGCAGCATGAGCTGTTTGACATTTGTGGTGACAGCAAGGTGTAGTCACTCCCCTTCCCAGACCTGCCTCCTCTTCCCTGCCTCTCCTGCTTGCTCAGGGAATGTCAGGATCATGAGGCAAGCCGTGGTCCCAAAAATGTGGCAAGGGAGGCAACTCCAAGAGTTCAAGTGCACACGGTGGTACAAAACACGCCTTTAGTTTAAGACATCTCCAGTGCAAAACCCAGTGAGTTTCCTCAAATTCCAAATGTTTCTGGCAAAAAAAAGTCCCCAGGGCACTTTGGAGAGGGGACTTTGCCCTCTTTGGAGGGCAGCTGTTAATGCTTGCAGAAAGCCCTTCTGAGACCTTGCTGAACTTGCGTGAGAACATCTCAGCCAGGAAAGATGTGTGTCTTTAGAAAGTGTCCTGGAATTTCTCTGCTAGGAGTCATGCTTTAACATGTGCTGTTGTTTGGTTCTGAGCTTGATTCAGAATTACTTCACGACCCTGGAGTGCCTATACATGCAAAAGAGCCTGCCAGTAACCTCTTCTTTCCAGACCCTTCGGTGTGTGTTCCAGCGGCTCCTCAATGTCATCCTCATGGTGGAGAGCAGTGGGGGTTCCAGGCGTGAGGCCCTTCCCCTCACCTCAGCTGTGACCAGCGCCAGGAACCAGGCTGTGAAATTCATCAGGTGATGTTCAGAGCTCTGAGCATGGCTGCTCCTTTCTTCTGGCGTGCCTTTGCTTTGCTGTTGAAGTGATAAAGGGATGAGACAAACTGGCACTGGCTTTGAAGTTGTTTGTGCAAATGAGGCTTAATTAAAATGTCTGGAATGGGAATTTACTGAGCTTGCTGGCAGAGAGGGAAGAAGGTGCTGTGGAAAGGACCCATTTTCTGTGTTTTGCTTTGTGTCAGTTTTTCAGGTGTTGTGTTTTACTACAGAGAATTGTGAAGGAAATTAAAGATTAACATGGAGCTCATTCCTCCATAGTTCTCTGCTCTCTCCTGCTTAATTATGTGTTTTGCCCATGTTTATTCCCCCTGTTGGGGATCCATGTTGTTGGAAGTGTAGTTTGTGCAGAGATCCCCAGACAACATATAAAAGTCAATTGAGAACAAAGAAGCTTTTCATGTTACCCTTCTACTTGTTAGAAAAGTATGGGAAGAAATTATTTTGTGCCTGCAAAGCCAGGTTAATGGGGAAAGTAAGGATGGTTCTCTGAGCATATCCTGCTGCACTCATGATCCCAGAATCATGGCCACTTTTCCTGACTTTTCAAATGCATTCCAAAAGGAGTGTTCTTGATCTTTGCTCTGCTATAAACCAGCTTTGTTAAAATCTGCTTCTCTCTCTCTCTCTCTCCTGTGCAGTTCTCTGGTAGATGAGCTGAAAGAAGCTGTTTATCCTGTTCTGCGAATATTGCTCCAACATATCTGTACCAAGGTATGCCAAGCTCTGCTACTTCTGGAGCTGGAGAACTCGTGTGGATACACTGGAATATCATTAATAGTTTAGGAAATCTGTTTTCACAATCTTTTGTGAGGAATGAAAACCTGTGATGGTGAAGTAGTGACTGAGGAAGCTGTGATGATTCTCCCAGCTATTGTTGAATGTGAACATACCAGCTCATTAAATAAGAAAGTACTTCTCTTAAGCCCTGAAATGCCTTTCTGGCATCCAGAGCAGAGCAGTGAAGTATCACAGGGTGCCCTTGCCCTTGTCTTTCAGGTGCCAGACAAGGCTGATTACCGCACCTACGCTGCCCAGGCCCTGGTGACCCTGCTGGACAAACTCCCCTGTGCAGAGTTCGCCGAATTCATCGCTTGGCTTTATAAATACTCACTCACCAAAGTAAGTGCATCTCCTTGATGCTTTGGAGATAAATGGTTCAATCTCAGCACTGCACAGCTCTGTCACTGCTGGTACCCAGAGGCAAGAAAACCCCGTGTTCGCTTCCATTAACAGAGCACCTCGTGTGCTTTTGCTTCCTGCAGGTTTCCTACAGAGTGTTTGCTCTTGATGTAGCCTTGGCTTTGTTGGAGCTGCCAGAGAGGAGCCCAGGCAGCTCCTTGTCCCAGGATCATCAGGGTTTCCTAAAGCACAAGTTTCTGGTGCAGGTCATGGTGTTTGGCCGGTGCTCAGACAAAGCCCCCGTGGTCCGGAGCAAAGCTCTCAGCAGCTTTGCCCATTGTCTCGAAATGAAAGCTGCTGCTACCTTGGAGAGCATTCAGGACTTACTACAGAGCTGTGAGTATTGTGGGCACATGAGGTAATGAAAATCATTCCTGAACTTTCAAGGGAATAATTGCTGGGAGGTAGGAGTTGTCAGGAACTTAAAAACAGGCACACAGAGTGCTTACATACTGTGGCATAACGAGCAGTAATTCATGAGCCTTGTTACTTATGGAGCCTTATATTTGGAAGGGATTTATTTGTATCAGTTCTAAAGAGATTCCTCTGTGAGGTCCCTTTGAAGGATGTTTACAGACAACTGAAATTGCTCATTGGGAAAAAAAAAAAAAAGGCAGTTCATTCTTGCCTGACGGCTGATTAAATCTTGAGTTGCCTTTTGCTTCTGCTAAGTTGTTCTGTTCGTGACTGGCATTCCGAGCTCCCTCAGGTGTGGTGGAGGCCAGATGGAGGCCTCAGAGCCTGCACACAGCATCCCACAGTTACCTTGCTCACCTGAAAAGAATTTGGAGTGACAGAATATCCAGAATTGAAATATTTTGTTTGATTTCCTTTTTTATTTCTTTTTTTCTTGGCAGCCTCTGTCCACACAGTGTTGGAAGCAAACGCAAACACTGCGAGCGTGACAGTCAGTGCAGAAGGTATAGAGTCATTCTTTTCCAGTAAGTCTCAGGCTTTTCTTGGCATGCCATTTCCTACAAATTCACATATCTGTTAAACCTAGGGCATGCATGAGGCTCTCTGTTTAACACTGAACCATCTTCTTGCCAGGTGAATATATGCCTTTATTATTCTGCAGCTTTCATCTTTTCTTTCAGCTGTGTCCAACCATCCACTGAAGACCTTACCAACTTTCAAAACTATCGAGCTGACAGACAGCAGTGACACTGCAGGGCCTGATGGTATGTCAGAATTAAAGCAGCCTTTTCAGATAACCATTCAAAGCCTTAATTGAAATCAGACTTCCTGAAGTGTATTCATTGCCCATTTTTCAAAGGAAGTGGAGAAAGCTACAAAACACTTAGGGGTGATGAAGGGGGTGGAATTGCCAACCATAAAGAAATACTATTTCCACTCAAGTCTGCAAAATACATTTAATCCTGAAATGCTGATGTCTGTTGGCACTAATGTGGTGGCAACACTTGTTGAAAAGCAGGTAATTTATTCTTCCCAAATGGTAATTGATGGGGAATATAACACTTGTAGCTCCATGAATTTCAGGGTAATTAAATCTCTTGCTCCAGTGCACAAAGAACTGATACATTTTGCTGTGTAAAGCACAGCACCTTTGAGTAGCACCATTCTGTAGGCAAGGATCTGTTTCTCTGCAGCATCAGGTTGAAAGCTGGAAGCAGGGTGTGACATGAGATGTCCTGCTGCAGCATGGCAAGCTGCCTCTAAGTTGCTGATAGCATGAAATCACCATGCAAGTTGGCTTTTGTGGCCAGGATGTTCCTTCTTTAAACCTCTCCCTTTCTTTTCCTCTTGTGTGGAAAAGCTTTTTTTCCTAACCTTTCGGCCCCTGCCAGGATCTGCACTCTCAGTTCTTGCTGTTCACCTCCCTTGAACTGCTGACAGTTCAATTCTCTGCTTGCTTCACATCCTGCAGTGGTGCCTTTGTTCCACGCTGCTCCTCGCGTGGGATCTCCCTCCCTATCTCCAGGAGCCAGGCTCCAGTCTCCCCCCATTGAAAGCTCCCTTTTCCAAACACACTCTGCTGATAAATTCCCTTAATCTGCTCCCTCAGATAGGAAAGTCCTCCAGGCCACTCGAGGTATTGTGTATTCCCTGTTTAGTTGCAGGCTCCTCGTGCCAGAGGATGCCTGGGTTTGTCCCTGATACCCAGCTGAGCACACACTTGGCACTTGGCAAAACAAATTAAGAAAAGGCTGGAATGAAAAAGGACTGTCTGGAGCTCCAGAGGATGCTGGAATCCAGGGCTCTCCGAGGCAGTCAAGGTGCATTAGCAAAGCTGTCTGGCACATGCCTGTGCTTGGCTTATGCCTGTGCTAATTTTGCACTCCTCTGAAGACCAAACAGCTCCTTTCTTTTAGAAAAGAAATAAATCTCGGCCAGGGATAGTCAGAACATGCCCAGTGCTCAAGGGCAGAGATAAGAAGGGTGGGGATAACCTGCAGGGTTATCTGGGTGGGGTTAACCTGCAGATTCTGCACTGCACAATTCCCTCTGCCCACCAGCATCAAACATTCCCTTCCCTTGGGAGTTCTCAGCCGTTTACAACTTGGGATTTTTCGTTGTTTTGTTGTTTGGTTTTTTTTATCCCCCTCTTTTCTACATCAGAAAAATCAATGTCAAAGTGTGATTATTTGGTCGCCTTGACAAGACTGGACTATTTTAGTAGCAAAATCTTGCAGAGGAAAGGTTCTGTGCCCTTCCTGTGCAGCTGCTCTTGGGAGGAGCATGGGACTGCACTTAGCTGCCCATTAAGAAAGCCCAGATCAAAGTCCCTTTGCTTCCTTTTGGTAAAAATATATTTTTAAGCTAGTTTTGCTTAGTTCCCTGTGACTAATCCTATTTTTAATGGCAACAGGATGGATGTCCATGTGAATCTCTAAGTAACAGATCTCCAAATTTGGCATATCTTTGGGAAATCTGACTTAATGCTGGGAGAAATCTAACAAACAGCAATAAATAAAAACCTTAAAAGCCATGGTAAAATGCTTGAAGTCCTTATGGCCAGTTAATAGCCTAGTGACTCAAAATGTGAGAAATAATTGATCTTTGTGTTTAGTTGTGTGTCATTTAGTAACTTCTTGCCTTGATGTATTTTTTCCCTGCCAACATGCAGAAATAAGTATGAATATGGCTGTGCAGAGTAGAATTTGAGCCCTAGCTTGACATCCAGGGAAGAGAGATGTGTTTTGGTTTCCTTGTAGACTCTGAGGTGGCTCTTTGCAGCTGCCATTCTGCAGCCTCGAGGAATGAATAGATGGAGTCATTTCCCCTCTGCAGCACACAGCAGTTCATACATTACTGCTTGATGCTGTGTGCAGCTCTGAGGCAAAACTCCCAGGAGGTGCTGGGAGCTCTGCAGAACCTCCCCTGGCTCTGTGTTGGCTCCATTTGTCTGAGCTCTGCCCAGGTAGCTCTTCCCACAGGTACCAGGGTTACCTGAGCCAGACTGTGCCTGACTCATCTGATGAGCTCTCAGGCTCTGAAGGTAGCCTGACATCTTTTGTGTAGACAAATAAAGAGGTCAGAAATTACAGATTCCCTTTTTTTTTTTCTTTTTTTTTTTTTTCTGTGTGTCTCAAGTAATTTGTTCCATTGTTTTCTTTTGTGATATATTAAGATGTGTTTTCAAATGAAAGAAGTGGGGAAATGGTTTGGGTTTGTTTTTCCTTCTGGCTTACACCTCGTTCTGGATTGTTCTGGGTGATTTTAACTGTGCTTTCTTCTGTGCTCCTGAAGGTTTTGGGGAACCATTTGAGTTTGTTTTTGCACTGAGTTTGTGCTGCTGTGAGGGTGGGGAGGCCCTGGCACAGGGTGCCCAGAGCAGCTGTGGCTGCCCCTGGATCCCTGGCAGTGTCCCAGGCCAGGCTGGACGGGGCTTGGAGCCCCCTGGGACAGTGGAAGGTGTCCCTGCCCATGGCAGGGGTGGAACAAGATGAGTTTTAAGGTCTGTTCCTGGGATTGTGTGGTTCCAGCTGGTGCTGTGGGTAATTCCTTCTTCCTTTTTATCCTCTATTTGGATAGGAAAAGAAGTCATGGCCATGCTGAGAGTGAGAGCTGGAGATGAGAAAACCAACGTGAGGAAATCTGCTCTGCAGGTAGGGTGGCGTTTGCATCCTTCCCTGCTCTCAGTGATTACCCAAAATTGTTAAATAATTAATTTGTCCACAGCTTTGCTGCAAACTCTGACACTTTGCCCACTTGTAGCTTCCTGTTCTCCCTGCAGAGTGCCTTAAAGGCATTAAAATCTTGTTTACTAGCTCCTGATAAGTAAATAATTCAGGCATAATGATGGAAATTTCTCTAGTACCCTTGCTGGCATTCTGTTATTCCGTCATTTGCAAGGAGAGGCTCTTGTCAAATGTCAATTGGCATTTCAATTAAGAGACTTCCTCATAAAATGAAGCATATTAGCTGCTTAGTTTGTTGTGACCTTGTTAGCAAAGGGATTAGGTTATATCCAGCCTCTTTTTGAGCTCTGGGTTGCTTTCCTTGCTGCTCATTTCTTTAATCAAGTCATTAGCTTTTAAAGAGAGATGCTTCAATGGAAATTTCCTTGTTTTAAAAAAGAGGTGTCTGCTGCTGACTGCCTTCCTCTGTTAGTCCTCTTCACCCCAGCTCTTCCCCCTCAATTCACACACTGATTTGAGCTTCCCAGTTAGGGCTTTGCAATTCATGTTTTAATGCCTTCTGATTAAGAATAAAAATAAATCCCTCTTCCTTATTGCAAAGTGAAAGCTGTGGCTCATACAAGAGGCACGTTACTTTCAAGGGGAAATTGTGACATTCTCCCTCTCCAGCTGCTGTTCCAGAGCAGGAATGACTGGAGTGAGGTTTTCTGATTCATTTTACATCTCTGGTTGTGCCCAGCACTCATGAATCGTTAATGTGCCGCGTCACTCCGGGGCGATAAATCTCGGGCTGACGCTGGCGGGGGGTAAATTGTATTTTTGCTGTGCCACTCGGTGCCCCTGGCGTGGATTCCCAACAGAGCTGTGCTGCTGTTTGCCTGGCAGGTGTTTGTGAGCATCCTGAAGCACGGGGTGATGCCCTGCACGGCCGAGGAGCTGGGCGTGCTGCGGGAGCGCTGCCGGGACCCCGCGGTGTCGGTGCGGAAGCAGGCGCTGCACTCCATCACCGAGCTGCTCCTGGTGAGGGGAGGCCTGGGAGAGGCTGCCCAGAGCAGAGGCTGGACAAGATTAGGGGAATAAAGTGGGGGTTTATTAAAGGCCTTCAAACAGGTACCCCTTGGGCAGCCAGAGCCTCCCAGAGGCTGCACCCAAGGTGGACGGTGGTCACGAGTTTTTCACACAATGATAAGTTTGGTCCATTTTGGTCCATTTGCACATCAGGGGTTAATCCTCCAATTACAGCTTCAGGTAATGAACTCACATTCCCCCAGTTTGCTCCCCCCCACTCCACTTTTGTTTATACTTTTTGGGGCCTGAGACAGAGAGGTGTCCTTGAGTTCCAGCCCTAGAGGGATTGTTTTGTCTGAATAAAAGGGGAGAGCAGTAGCTGACACTCTGTATGGAATTCTGGGGTTACACACTAAGGCAGGACAGGATTTGAAAAATATAAAGGCTAAAATCCTAAGGCATCAAGGGGAATGGGAATTCTGCCACACCCAGGATGGGGGAGAGCAGGAGGGACCTCACCAATGAGTTATTCTCTCTGGGAGTTGCATTTTAGTCTGCTCTAATTCTTTTCGTTACCTTTTGACTCGGAAGTCATGACTCACTCTGATACCTACTTGTGATTTATGCAGAGTGCTTCCAACTGTTGGAAACACTGATTTTTCTGGCTGTTGATTTATGTGTCATGAAGAAAATGTTTATGTTGCTGGCCTTCTCAAGTTAAAAAAAACCCTGAATCACTTTCAGATGTAATGTGTGGATGATAGCAATGCTATATTTTTCTTTCTTTTCTATTTATTCACAAAGGGTTTGTAACTCAGGCTTGGAGCACAGGGTTTATATTAAGCAAAGCTCTTTTTTTAAGTGCTAAATCATCTGCTGTACAGCCTTATTGCAAACCTGTTATAATTCTTGATAGAGTCTCAAAACAAAGTGTTGCAGTACTTTAGCAGAAACACCAGGTATTTATCATAGAGATGATTAAAGACCTTGTGATGCTGAGTTTCCCTGTCCCACCTGCTGCCATACTGCTGGGCTTGATTAAAATTCAAGTTTCAAAGTTCATGGCTGAGCCTGGAGGCCTTTGCTGGTCTTACCTGTGCTTTTGGGATCCCCTAATGATTTCAGAATGTGTTTCTCAGTCTCAGCCCAGCAATGTCCTGGTGCAGAAGGCCTGGTTGAACGGAGTGGTGCCCGTGGTGATGGATGCAGAAAGCTCTGTCCAAGAAAAGGCCTTGGATTGCCTTGATCAGCTCTTGCTGCAACACATAAAACCTTACAATAAATCCAGGAGTGCTGATGGGAGGCAGGAGCTGGCGTGGGATCTGCTCTGCCTGTTGTCTTCAGAAAGCCAGGAGCTGGGGTAAGTGCATTTTTCCCTCCCCTGCCTATGTTAACATTCAGGGATAAAACCCAGAGGGTTTTTTTTTTTCTCACTTTTAATCCCATTAGAATACACAACTTTTCCTTTACAGAAGGAAATCACCTATTGACTGGAGGGCTAAGATAAGAGTCTTGAGTTTGTGTTCTCATTCCCTGTGTGGCCACAGAGTGTGAGGTACCACAGCTCACACACACACTGTTAAAATGCTCATGCTGTCTGCTGTGCAAGGACAAGAAACCAAATTTTTCTCAGGGATTTCTTTAAAGCTGCTTAAATTCCCTGCTTGAAACCCTCAGTATCATTCTGGGGATGGAAACTACCAGGCTGAGGTGCTTGTGTT
Organism: Promerops cafer; assembly: GCA_013398275.1. Lineage (NCBI taxonomy): Eukaryota > Metazoa > Chordata > Aves > Passeriformes > Nectariniidae > Promerops > Promerops cafer. The sequence continues at coordinate 206,436 of VZSE01008980.1, forward strand.
GCCCTGCCAGCTCCCAGGACAGGGCTGTTGAGTGTAGACAAGAAGAGTTCAGCTTTGCTTCCTGTCAGGTGTTTTCACCTGCTGCTCCTGTTACCTGTGCTCTCTCCCTGGGCTGAAATGCTCATTGTTACATCCCATGCTGGATGCACTGATAGCACATGAATATTTAAGTCAAATGGAGGTGTTCCTCTGACAGAAGTGAGAGAGGCTATATAAAGCAAGAACATCACCTTGTATTAATTCTTATGTACAATATGTTACTTGTCTTGTGACAAATCGAATTATCCTGCCTGCCGTGGGAAGGAGAGGGAGAAATGGGATGACACACAGCATGACAAGGACACAACATTGATTAAAGACAGCTGTATGTTTATTAGTCAACAGGGCATAATAGCTCAGAAATAGCAGATGAGGCACTGGTGGTGCTGCCGTGCCAGGGTGGGGAGCTGTCACAGTTCTAATTCAGGCCATTTTGTAACAGGGTTTGCACATTCCTGGCACCTTCTTCCTCCTGACCCTGCAGGACCTTGCAGCTTGAGAAATCTCACAGCTCTAACAACGTGGAGTAGATAATTAGAGTTGTGCAGGAAAAAAATGAGCAGGCTGTGATGCCTGACATGACTCTGCTGTCCCTTTATCCCTGGGAGTCCTCAAGGCCAGGCTGGATGGGGCTCTGAGCACCCCAGTCTAGTGGAAGGTGTCCTTATCCATGGCAGGGGGTGGAATGAGATGATCTTCAAGGTCCCTTCCAATTTAGGCCATTCTGTGACTCTGGGTATTAAATAACAACTGCTGGAAAGTCTCGGTTACAAATTGCTGAAATTACAATTTCCTGATGTGTCATGGGACCAGTTGGACCTTCTGTCTTACTGCCCCAGGTCACAACATGCATGTAGGGATGCCAGATCTGTAGTGAAAATATGTGGAAATGTGGAAATTTTCAGTGTGAATTGTGGGAATGCCAGGCAGTAGCAGCTTTGTTGTGTTGCCCAGTCAGTGTTGGATTTTCCTGGATTTAACCAACTGTTTTCTTTATTCCTCCCTAAACTTTCCTTTCCTCCCTGCAGCCGTTACCTGAGCAAAGCCTTCCTTATGTGGTCCAAGCAGAACAAGTTCACCTCCACTTTTATCAAAAATGTCATGTCTCACGTGGAGACAGAGCATTCCAGGGCAGCTTGGATGCTGCTTGCCAAGGTGGCAGGTTCTTCCCCCAAGCTGGATTATTCCAAGATCATTGAATCCTGGGACAGTGTCAGCAGGTCAGTGTGTGTGCTTTGAACTCCATTCTGCCAGGGAGCCCTTAGTGCCCTTCCACAGGTTGCCTTTTGGCTGCTTGAATCCCAGCTTCTTCTCCAAACTGGGGAAAAAAGCTGCAAATCCAGCAAAGGCCTCGAGATCCGTGCAGTAACCAACTCTTCCCTCGAGCTCTCTGAGTTTTGACAGATCTGCCTTGCTAATGTCTGTCCCAGGTGAGAGGATTGCTCAGCTGGGGCTTGGAGGAGAGCCTCAGAGTTCACTGTTGTTTTCCAGGCAGCAGAACACGAGCAGTGGCACCGTGGGACACGTCCTGTGTGTCATCGGGCACGTGGCCAAGCACCTCCCCAGGAGCACCTGTGAGGGGCTGAAGGGTGAGTGGCCCTGGCCACCTGCACAGGTTCTGTGCCTCCATAAACACTTGAAAAGCTTAGAAAATGCTGGTTTTATGTGTGATCTTGTCCCCAGAGAACATCCAGAGCTGGCTGAAGGAGTCTCAGCCTCCCCTGGAGGTGATCAGCCCAGCTGTGGAGACCCTGCAGAAGCTCTGCCAGGCCTCTGCAGCTGCACCAGAGGAGGCACAGGTGGGACTTAAAATAAACCTTTTAAAATAGCCTGTTCCCCACTCAGGGGGTGTCTGCTGCTGTCTCCAGGCTGTGGGATGATGAGTTCTAAAAAAGGGGCTCTGACTCCAGCAGCTCAAGGCTGCTCTGCTCAGCTCTGACTCTGCTGCACTTGAGCTGGAGAACATCCCGTGGCTAAGCCTGGGCTTGGAAGAAATCTTCTGCCCTCAAATGTATTCCCCCCCACACCTCTGAAATACCAGGCATTTGCCTTCTGTCCAAGTTTACAGAATTCCTAAAGGAAATTTCCTAAAGGAAACCTGTTGCTGTGCTTGGTCCAGTTTGAAGCCACAGATTTATGCTGCAATCTTTGACTATTCTCCATCAGAGCTGCTGGAAATACACATATTTCCTAGATCTCTTCCTGGAGACCAAACAGGGAGTTAATAACTTGCTCATAACTTTTTTCTGCCTCCATTTGTTTTATGCCATGGCTCTGTTCTGCTCCCTTAGTGGGAAGTTAGGCCGTGTTTTGTTGGTAAAATAAAGATCTCAGCCTGGGCACAACTGCAAAGAAGCTAAAATTGATGCAGGTCTCTGTCCCTAATGATTTCTTTTCATGTTTGTTTTATATTTCTCTTCCAGTATAGATGACAGTTATTTTATAATAAGCATCCCAATCAAGTTTAGTAAATAATGGGCAAAACTGAACCCTTGGTGCCTCAGAAGCCAGGGTGGGGTGATGGTTTCTGGGTTTTTAAACTGACAATCAGAAAATCCTCCCCTGTAGGTACAACCACCACAGAGTGTTAGCTTAAAATGAAATGCAGATGTTCCTGTAGTTGGTCACTTCATCAAATCTAACAGCTATCATTTATGTATGTATTTGGTTATTAAAATTACCACTTTCAGATGGTAGAAAACCAGAAATGATGCTTTATATCCACCACAGCGGAGCAGATAATCAGCTTTTCCTGTGTCTCCCCTCCACTCTTTGGAATTCACATCATTTTTTCTTTGTTAATGGAGCTGCTTTTTTCAAGCAACATCTAAAAATTCCCACAGACACCTCCAATGTGTTGGGTGCACATGAAACAGTCGCCTAAATCCTTTTTGTTTAAGTCTGTGTGATTTCTGTAATGAAGTAAACTTGGGCCTGTGGATCATTAAAAGCCAAATTTTCCAAGGTGTTTTGACACTTGCACACATCCTTTGATGTGCAGGGAGAATTTTAAAGCTCTAAGGCACTGTCAGATTGATTTTAATGGGATCCAGATTATTAAAAGCACATAAAGACTTTGATATTAGGGATTCATGTGTGGACAGATATTACAGCTACCTTTTGTTTAATTAATAAAGTGTTGAATTAATTTTGTTTAATTACGGAACAGGAGCTGCTCAACCAGGTGTGTGGAGATTTGGTATCCACCTGTGAGAGCTACATCTCCAATATAGTCCTCAAAGAGGATGGAGCAGGGCAGCTGCAGGAGGATCTCTTGGTAAGTTTGGAGATTATTATTTTAAATAATGCCCTTCAGGGATTATTTGAAGGGTGGAGGTGTGCTTGGAGCTGGTGTTGCCATGAACTGGGGTCACAGAAATGTGCATGGCCTGTGGGTGGGATGAATTCTTGTATTTTAGGGCCTGGGAGCCCACAGCAGTTTTACACACCAGCAGTTGCTTTAAGGATATGGCACCCCATGTATTTTTAATATATGACGTGTTTGGTTTTTTTTTTTTCCTTGCTTTTCCACTCAAACTTCTCACATGAGCTGTTTGGGAGAGAGGTCTGTAAAATGCATGGAATGCTTTGAGGAGTATTTCAGTCTCATTAGATATGGGGGGTGTTGGAGCATATTAAACACCCCTACCCAGGATTTCTGTCCCAAAGCCTCCCCTTCTGTTCTCCAGCCCCTGCCTCGCAAGGACTGAGGGAATTTTGAGTTGTTTTTGGAGCAGAACCAACTCCTGCTGGCTTGCTTTGCAGCTCAGCCTCTGCCTTTTGACTGCAGTGCTGCTTTCTCTCTGCAGGTGAGACACCTCTTCCTCCTGGGCGAGGCTGCCCAGCTGTGCCCAGCCAAGGTGGACAAACACATCTTCCTTTTGGTTCAGTCCATCCTGGCCTCTTCTGGCAGCGAGGACCAACGTGAGCCACTCTCCTTCTGCCTTTAGCCCTGCATTTACAGGCACCACTGTGTTTCCATCCCTGACCTGTTCTTTTCCAGTGTCTGCTTCCACAGACAGTGAGGAGATCCCCAGTTCCAGGCTGCTGTCCCAGTTCAGAGGCTCAGCCATGCCTCCCGTGGTCAGGGCTCACGCACTCATCACTTTAGGTAAGTGCCACCCTGCCCTAAAAATGGGCCTTCATGTAGCTCAGCCCTTCTGGTGAAGTTCTGCCCAGAATCCTGGAGAAAAGGAGGCTCAGAGGGGACCTTGTCACTCTGCAACTCCCTGACAGGAGGGAGGGACCAGGGAACAAGGGACAGGACGGGAGGAAACGGCCTCCAGCTGTGCCAGGGGAGGGTCAGGTAGGACATGAGGAAGAATTTCTCCATGGAAAGGGTTGTTAAACATGAGAAGGGGCTGCTCAGGGAGGTTTGGAGTCCCCATCCCTGGAGGTGTCCAAGGAAGGCCTGGATGTGGCACTCAGAGCTCTGAGCTGGGTGAGAAAGTAGGGATCAGTCACAGGTTGGACTCAGTGGTCCCAGAGGTCTTTTCCAAGCTAAATAATTCCATGTAAAGCTCTGGCAGTTGTGACAGAGAGCCCCAGTGCTCTGTTGGCATTAGCCCAGCTCGGAGCTGTGCAAATATCCATGGAAACAAGCTGGGCAAACCATCAGAACCCTGGCAGCTCTGCTTCTCCATGTGCTCAATGCATTGATAGTGATCAATAATTAGCACTGTCCCCCAGAGCTGTGCTGTCCCTGTACTCAGAGGTGGGTGCTGGAGGATCATCTCACTTGCACTAAGACGCTCCAGAGCGGGTGAAGAAATCTTGGTGCTTTTGATGTAGCTTAGAGCAGAGTGACTGCACTCAAATACTTGTTCTCCTCAACGTGAGTGAAATGCTGCTTTCAGAGAGGCCTGGCCAGCTGCATTCCCAGGATTCTGAGGAATACCAAGTCAAAGTTCTGGGTTTTAATACTTCCGTGGTTAGGAACACGTTACCTCTGCTGATAGGCAGTATCATTCTTCCCTTAATTGCTTTGGAAAGTTTAATACTTTTGTGCAGAGCTTGGGAACAGGGAGAAGTGATGTTAGAACTATTGCAGGCTATTTTATTTTAGGTTGGTTCAGTGATGCTCTCAGAGGTGGGTGTCTCCCTGCTATGCCTATGACAGCTGGGGCTGTTCTTTTTAGCTGCTTTGAATAATACCCTGTACACAGAAATAGTTTGCTGTGAAGGAGGGAATTTGGCATAGAGACTCACTCTATAGGTCTAAGGGGAGTTTGGAAGAACTTGAAGTACCATCTCCCAGAGAGATCGTGCAGATTGCTCATCAAGTTCCAGCATGAGTTTCTTGTTTATTCCCTTGTTTACTTCCTGATTCCTTCCCTGGCTTGTTTTGGAGGCAGCGAGCTGGGCTGGTTGGGAGGGAGAATTTACTCCCAGCTCTGCTACTCTGGTGATGCCTTGGAGTGGCTACCTAGAGCAGAGGCTAGACAGAGTTAAGAGAATAAAGTGGGGATTTATTAAAGATACACCTTGGGCAGTCAGAGGTGGACAGTGGTCACGAGTTTTTCAGACAATTAAGTTTGCTCTATTTGCATATCAGGGTCTAATCCTCCAATTACAGCTTCAGGTAACAAAGTCACATTCCCCCAGTTTGCTCTCCCCCCAGTTCACTTTTGTTCATACTTTTCGGGGCCTGAGGCTGCTGGGTGCCCTCGGGTCACAAGCCCAGGGAGGGATTTTGTCTGACCAAGATGCGAGGAGTTAACTACACTTCACAGGAGGAGTTAACTACACTTCACAGGAGGAGTTAACCACACTTCACAGGAGGAGTTAACCACACTTCACAGGAGGAGTTAACCACAGTTCACAAGAGGACTTAACCACAGGAGATAACTNCTACACTTCACACGAGGAGTTAACTACACTTCACAGGAGTTAACTACACTTCACACGAGGAGTTAACTACACACGAGGAGTTAACCACACTTCACAGGAGTTAACTACACTTCACACAAGGAGTTAACTACACACAAGGAGTTAACCACACTTCACGCGAGGAGTTAACTACAGGAGAGGAGTTAATTACACTTCAGGCGAGGAGTTAACCACACTTCACACACGGGAGGAGTTAACCACACTTCACACGCAGCTTAGAGCTGTGCCCTGGCAGGATCTGAAAACCGCCAAAAACCAAAGTCTGAGGCAGGGCTGGTGTTGCTCCCCAGGGAAGCTGTGCCTGCAGCACGAGGAGCTGGCCAAGAAGTGCATCGCGGCGCTGGCGCGGGAGCTGGAGGTGTCCGCGGACGTGGCCGTGCGCAACAACGCGGCGCTGGTGCTGTGCGACCTGTGCGTGCGCTACACCTCGCTGGGGGACAGATACGTCCCCAACATCTCCCTGTGCCTGCGGGACCCGCACCCCTTCATCCGCAAGCAGACCCTCATCCTGCTCACCAACCTCCTGCAGGTGATGGCGGCGCCCCTGCGGCGCCTCGTGGCTCGGGGTGTAATTAATGCTAAGCTAAGGGTGTTAAATCTGTGTTTAGTTACTGCCTTTCCTGCAGCCGCATCAACGACACCCGGCTCGGTGTGATAATGAGGTTATTTTTAGTCAGTGGTTGCCCCTCTTCTCATCTTGGTTTCTTTGAACTCTTTCCAGTTGTGCTCCTCTATCAATGGCTGTAACAAGCACCACAGCGCCTTTTTTCCTCCTGCTGTCTCTGCTGATTGTTCTGAAGGTGTGAATGTTGAGAGGCTCGAGATGTTCACCCTCCCAATGTTCACATGAGGGCAGGTTTGGAGTGCATTTGGCTCTGAAAACAGTCTTGAAGAGCACACCTGCCGTGGGGTGGGAGACCAGATTTTTCATTTTTCTACTTTATTCTTCATAGCTGAGGTAAACCTTGATGTGCTGCTGTGGTATTTATGCTGCTTAGAGCATCCCCCAAAATACTTGGGGCTGTTTTGGGGTTTATTTTATGTGCCTCTGGCTGAGGTTTTACAGCTTGTTCGTTTACCTGACTACAATTTGGAGGTTCACACTAAGTTTTCCTGGTTCAGGTTGTTGATTTTTTTTTTTGTCTGCTGATTTTCACAGGAGGAGTTTGTGAAATGGAAGGACTGTCTCTTCTTTCGGTTTGTCAGTGTCTTGGTGGATCCAAACCCAGATATTGCCAGGTAAAAATCTCAGCTGTGAAATGATGGAGCAGTTGAAGGTCAGAGATGTCTCAAAACCTGTCTCAGTCTTGGCACCTTCACACTGTGAACAGAAATTCCAGTGATAAAACAGATTATCCCTCTAACCCCTGCACTTCCTTTAGGGTCTGCAGTGCTGGCAGAGAGGTGATGAACCTCTCTCCAGGTCATTTGAAAGTCCCAAAGTGTGTCCTTGGCTGCCCTCAAAACGTGCAGTTCTGCTTTATTTAGGACTCCATTATCCAGAAAAGGAATTTTTGAGACAGACCCTTGTGAAATCTTCCTCGTGGCTTTCTGACAGGCTCTGTCTCAAGGGCTGGGTTTGGTTTAGGACTAGGATTAAATATTTTGTTGGAGTTTCCTTTTTCTTATATTGCATGCCTTGCCTTTTCAGCCTTCTGCCACATCTTGTAATTGGCAGAGGAATGGCCTGTATGTATCAGAGGAATGATGCACTCTCATTTTAAGTGCATGTTTATGAAGTTTTTGGAGGTTTCAAGGTCTCCAGCAGCTCTGTTACGTGAGAAATGAGTGGGGCAGGTTTCTCTCAGGTTGGGAGGTCATGTAGAAATTAGGGTTACAAAGGAGAATTGGACACCTTGCTGCTCCTTTCTGCCTGGAACAGTCAACCTGAGATGGATATTTCCAGAAACATCAACCTTTTGTCAATTACCATTCACATTTCCTTTTCTCTTCACTGTCTTTTTAATACCTAAAAATATATTTCCAGTAGATGGTGACATTGCAGCACTGTGTTCCTCCTGTTTCTTTGGGAGCCTTTTCCTTTGCATCTGCATTTAGAGACTGCATCCAGACAAAACCACGTTCCTCAAGCCTGGGGTTGCCTTGCAGCTCTTGCAGGACCTTTGGTGATTAACTCGTTGCTGAGCACTGTGTCTCAGCCACAGTGGAACTCAGGTTATTTAAATAATTAAAATGCTGTGACTGGATTCAAGCTCAGATTTATTTCTGATTCAGTTTGCTTTAATGGCCATAAAAAGGAGTAGAGCTGTGGATGCTGGAAATGTGTGTCCCTCTGAGAAAAGGAGGGGAGTCAGTGAGCCGGGCAAGAATTAAATGTGGTATTGAGGGAGATTTGGCAGAGGAAGACCATCCTCCTGCCTTGGGAGCCCTACACAGCTTCAGAGGTGGCTTTTGGAAATTATCCAGTGATAATTCCTGTCTTCTCCTCCTCTCCAGGTTTGCAGAGTTCTGCCTGGTGCATCTCTTGCTGAAGAGGAACCCCATGATGTTCTCCCAGCACTTCATCGAGTGCATCTTCCATTTCAACAGCTACGAGAAACATCAGAAGTACAACAGGTTCCCCCAGAGCCTGCGGTCAGTTGAGCACATTCCTGTCTAATTTTTGCTCAATTATGGGCTGTCTGGCCGTGCAGTGACAGCACAGCATTTGTGTCACTTGATAATTATCTGTGCAACAGAGTGAAAAGAGCCTGGGGAAGCAGTTCTGAGTTGTGTCCTGCCTTCCCTGTGACACTGCTGCATGTAATTTGTAGGACTGTGTGCTGTCCTAACAGGTTTATGGGTCTTAAAAGTGACATGCAAATATCCCTGGCTGATTTAAGGCCTCATTATTCCTGGGAGCTGGCATAATGTGATTTGGGCCTCTGTAAAATGTCGTGCTCTGCCACAGGGCGAAGCAGCTCTTCTCTCTGAAGGGGAAGGATAACAAGGAGAAGAGGATGAGGATCTACACCTTCCTGCTGGACCATTTCACGGATGAGCAGAGGTTCAACATCACCACCAAGATCAGCCACAACATCCTAGGTAAGGGTCTGCCTTTAAAAATGTGGCAAACAAAAAACTGGAGGCTGTATAAAAGCTCAGAATCCAGGTGTTTTATCTTCCTGGCTTGCCCATCACTGCTGCTTCTGGACAAACAAATTCTTTCTTGCCTGTGTCTTCCAGCTTGCTTTGTGGATGAGGTCCTTCCTTTGGACCTGGAAGGCAGCGAGCTGCTCTCAGATACATTTGCAGTCCTCAGCTGCAAAGAAATCAAGCTCTCAAGTATGAGGTCCAAACCCGAGGAAGACATTCAGCCTGAGGAAGATGAGATGGCCGTAGCCACTGCTGTCATGCAGGTGGCCCAGAAAAAGCTCATCTCGCAGGTGAGGGGCACTTGGTCTGGGCAGCTGTGTGTCTTGTAAAAGCAAAACATGAAGGCAGAATTTGTGAGGGATGCTTGTTCTGGAGCTGGAGGGATCAGAAGTGCATTTCCCCAGGAGCCAGGGGAGCTGTGCTGAGCTGGGTTTGTTCCCCACCCCTCTCCTTGGTGAAGCATTTGAGCAGAACAGTGATTTTCCTGCACCTCTGGGCAATTTGCCTCCACTGTGAGAACTGAGTGACTTAGTGATGCATCTGAAAAAGCTCCACTTAGGTTAAAAGCCTCTGTGCATGTGTGTGGTGTGAGAGCAGCCTTAATTACAGTGATTCCCTGGCTGTGCAGGGATAACTCCCTCACCTGGGCCATCCTTGGAGCTGCAGAGTGGCTTCTCCTTCATTGCCTCGCATAACTGTTCATGCCTTGTTCACAAAAAGGTTCAAAAGAAGAATTTCATCGAAAACATCATCCCAATAATCACATCACTCAAGTCCTTGATGGAGCAGAAGAGGATCCCAGCTCTTAAGGACCTGATGAACTGCCTGCGGGTAAGGGGAAGTGTTTTGATCCTCTCTGCAGTTAATGGGTGTGCAACCACTGCCACAACCAGGAGCCTTCTTGGGAGGGAAGAATTCAGAAGCTAGGATGTTGTGACACTGCCACTGTGTTAAATAACGTGGGAGGTGGAGGGATTGGAGATGAGGCTCTCAGTGTGGAACGTGGGCAGGAAGAAAGCTCAAACGCTGGGAAGCTTTTCCATGTTCTGAAGAACAAATCCGAGTTGAAACTCTTCAGTCTGTTAAAAACACCTCTGCTCTACCAACTGGTGTTTCCTTTGGCTCCCAAGCAGCTGTGATCTGAATGGGGATGTGAATCAGTAGCCGGGGGAGATTTCTGAAAGGGTCCAAACATTCCTTGTTGCTGCAGGAGATGATGCAAGATTACCGAAATGAAATCAAAGACTTCTTTGCTGTGGACAAGCAGCTGGCAGCCGAGCTGGAGTATGACATGAAGAAATATGAAGAGCAGCTGGCCAGGGAGCAGGAGTCAGAGCAAGAGCAGCTCTCAGCAGCCCACGGGGAGGTGCTTGGTGCCATTAACTCTGTACATGTCTCCTCTGCTCAAATCCCTGTGCTCGCAACGCCCAGGCCCTGCCTGGGGACCCTGTCCCAGCACTTGGAGCAGGATGGTTATGAGGGGGTTTCCTCCCTCTTTGTACTTCCTGACAGAAGCTTTGGGTTCAGAGTCATTTAATAGGCTTAGAACATCAACAAAGCCAAGAGGAGCAGCAAATGATTAATGGAGAAAGAATTCAATTCAAAGGAGAAACCAGGTCTAGTTTGGCACTGGCTGGGCTTAAATGTTGTATTCTCTCTGTTCCCAGAATGATAAACTGGTAACAAAGAAGAGTTCACTTTGTTGGACTTCAGGTGTCTACAAAGTGGAAATTCAAACCCATCATAGTCATGCAGATCCTCTTTTAAATTCAGTATAAAGAAATAAATATGTGCCTGAGTCAATTGTCCTGAACTATTTCAGATCCCTGCCTTAAGATGAGGTGACTTCTAGCCTGGAAGTTCATTTCTCTGCAGACCTTAGAAGAGCACTTTATATATAGACCTCTAAACTAGGACATTTGTGTGCCTGTTCACTTCTTGGTAAAATTTTGGCCAATAAATTGTTTCTCCCCAGCACCCTTTACATCCATCAAACAAAGGGCAGTTCTTAGACACTCAGGTCCAAGCACCTTGCAGGGTTTTTTACTCTTGTATCCATTGTCAGACATGACCTTTTCTCCCGTTTTCCACAGCAGTCTCCATCTTTGGAGAGAGCTGCAGCTCCTGGTGGCCAGAATAATAACAGTGCTCAGTCTTCTGTGAGTGGGAGGCCGCCCACACCTGGGTCCATCCCTCCCTCTGGCCCTTCTGAGTTTGCCACACCTCGTGCTGGTGCTCTGAAGCAGCCGCTAGTGGGTCGCAGGTATGGGTTCCTGTTTGTTACCTGGTATTTTGTATTTCTTTTCTATTTTTTAATTATTATTTATATTTATTTTCATTATTTATTTTTGATATATTTATTTTTCTTATGTTTTAATTTTTATGTATTTATATTTATTTTTCTTATGTATTTATATTTCTTTTATTCTGTNATGACATATTTATTTCTTTTATGACGTATTTATATTTCTTTTATTCTGTATTTATATTTCTTTTTATGACATATTTACATTTATTTTTATGACGTATTTACATTTATTTTTATTCTGTATTTACATTTATTTTTATTCTGTATTTACATTTCTTTTCATTATGCATTTGTATTTAGTTTTATTGCTTTGCTGATCCATTCTTTTCAGAGTGGTTTGAAAGTCAGGGGTGTTGCAGCATAATCTTATTATTTGGCGTTTAAGCTGATGAGGGAGGGGACAGATCGTCCCTCGTGCATCTCATCAGGGCTCTGGGAGGCAAGAGGCAGTCGCTGTGCTGTTTGTGGCCCTAGGGCAGCCTCCCTGAGCACGGTGGCCATCCTGAACTCGGCGCGGGAGGCGCTGGAGGGGAGGAGCCGGCAGCGCGGCCGGAGCGTGGGGAGCAGCTCCGCAGCGGCCCCTGGGGCGGCGAGCACGGCTGGCAGCCAGCAAGGTGGGACCGGCTGCACGCCGCTCTGGCCCCGCTTTACACGGCTCCAGCAGGAGTCTGGAGAGCATCTCAAACCTTCATCACTCCCGTGTTGTTTGCAGTGTCCTTCCAGAGCCTGAACCGGCAGTGCAGTGGAGAAAACGCGGCTGTGGCGGGGCGAGCAATCAGCACCCCAGAGCGTGAGTAGGCACTGATAGCTACAGGTTGTCTGTTTAGCTAAGTGCTTGTAGTAAAGGAGAGCCCTCCTGACAGCAGGGGTGTGCAAGGCAAAGCACACTCCAGTGTCTCCATCTGCATCTCACGGGGTCGGTGCAGTCCAGAGTTTATTTTGGGATGCTGAGGTAACAGTGCCCTTCCTTCCTTGGCTCTGGGGTGCTGAAGAGGAAGGTTGTTGTGGCTCCTTCCCAGCCTGCCCTGCCCAGAGGTGCAAGGCTGAGCACTTCTTGGCTCTGGAAGCACAGCTGGGCCATGTTAGGCTGACCTGCAGAGCCCTGCTGCACAGGGAGATCCTCGAGGTCGGGTCCTTCCTGCTCTAAGCTGTCCAAACAGGGTCTGGGGTGAGCTACAGGCTGCTCCTAGAGCAGGGACAGGGCTGTGACAGCTGCAGGAGAGCACAGGGACCTGCTCAGAGGGATTAACGACCTGCACAGTCACTGAGTGTGAGTGCTCCACGCTCGGAGAGAACGGGAGAAGCAATGATGTGCTTTGGTTACTGCAGAAATGCACAGAGAGGCATCTCCAATACACAAACTGGGTCTGCTCACACTGCAGGGGAACCTTCCAGGGGCAGGTTCTGTTGGGATGCTCTCTGACAGCCCTGCAAGCACGGGAGGCAGCTGCAGTAGAGCCCAAATGGAGCTGAGTTCCAGCAGGAGATCCCTTCCTTTCCATCCATTTGCTGCTGAACTCCTTTAGATCATCTCTGCTGTGCTGTGAGGTGTGAGGTGCAGAGAATTGTGAGAGAGAGCTCCAGGTGTGAGTGTGTGGCAGCCCAGCTCTCCTTAGGTTTGGGGGCTGCTTTGGGAAGGGGCTGGTGTCCCCAGAGAGCTGTGGGAGTGCCCCTCACACACGGGAGAGCCCCACTCTGCAAATCCCTGACAGCCCTGAGCACGCACTGGTGTGCAGCCACTGGAAAATCTGATCCTGCCCCTCCCCGTGTGCTGGGCTGCACTTGTCTGCCTCAGTGTTTCTCTTTGCCTGAGCAACAAGCAAAAAAATGTGGGGTTTCGTGCAAAAAGTGGTTTTAGAGAGCAGGATTCTTTGAGCGCCGTGGTCTCCTGGAAGCTTGCACGGCTGTTGCTCTTAAAGCACCATATGGTGAAAAAGGAGGGAGAATGTTAATCTGCAGTGGTACTAGAGCTGAATTCCTGCTTTGCTTCGAGGCAGCATGTGTCCTTCAGCAGGGAGACAAACTGTACAGAGCAGGATCATCACTTCAGTCAGCGTGTGTTGAGCCATCTGTATGGTGGCACAGGCTGATAGACAATCAGAATAAAACATTTTATTCCTCTGGTATATCATTCTGAGACTACTGGAGACGCAGTTCTTTGTAAACAGGTTTGTACTTGAGAAGTTGGGAGCAGCTGTCCCCTCTTCCTGCCTTGTTCAGCTGTTCTGGCTGGGTTCTCTCTTCCCTTCTGTCTCTGGGGCTCCTCAGCTCCTGCTTGGTGCTTTGGGAACAGCTTCAGTGGGTCTGGGTGGGTGGGGATTGTACATAAACACACCTTGTGGAGATACCACCTTCCCATGCTGCATGGGAAGCCCTGCTTCCTTGGGTTTGCCCCCATTTTTTTGTCCCCATTTTTTTCCCATTTCTTTGCTATTTAATCTTTATCATTTCTTTCGCCTTTCTTTCCCTTCCTTCCCCATAAATGTCTCCTTACCAAGGTAACTTCTTCAGGCACACACTGCACAGAGTCACTGGCACAGGTCAGTCCTGAGAGATGCAGGGCAGAGCTAAGGCAGATGGATCAAGTTTGATTTCTGCTCTAAGCTTCAGTGATTCCCTTCCAGGACAGGGCAGGAGTTAAAGAGCAAACCCAGTTCAGCTGTGAAGAGAAGTCCTTTTAGCTGAGTTTCCAACTCCTGCCCTATAAAGCACTTCCTACCTTAATTCCTTGTGAAAGGTTCTGGGAAACACGAGCATAAAACAGAGCGTTGAGTTAAGTAAAATCTGAATATTGTGACATCTCTCCTGAGATAAATGACAGGAAAGAGACAGCTGACAACCAGGGCCTATTCAGGCAAGCTAAATTCTACCTAGCTCCCCTGTCAAGTGATTCCTCTTGTCTGGCTGCAGGCAGCTCCTCACAGAGTGGCTCTTCAGGGCCCTTGGCAGTTTTCAGGGGCCCCAAATTCTGCCTTGAGTAAGCAGAGCAACTGGTCTGGATGGAATGTGTTGCTGGGAGAGATGGCAGAGCTTCAGGGGAAGGGGTGGCTGTGCCTGCCAGGCAGGACAGGGGGCACAGGACCAAAGTCCCACATGATTTCCTCCAGCCAGGGAGGCTGGAATTTGGAGGTGATGTGCCCATCAGACTCAACACAGGGGTTTGAGTCTGGATGGGAGACACTGAGGTCTGGGAGAAAGAGATAGATACGTGTGTTTGCAATTAACTTGATTTACTTGCTCTGTGACACTTGAGTACTGCACAGCAGCATGCCTTGCCCTCTGGCTGTGTCACAGGCTGCTAATATGTGATTTTTTTTTATTTCCAGAGACCATTAATGACTTGACTTTTGGTGCTGGGGTCAGTTACATCAGCCTGACGCACACACCCGGTTCAGCTCCAGGCAAGTCATCTCTGTGATTCTTATTTGAGGGGAGGGGAAAAAAAAAAAACAACCCCAAATGACCGAATCTGTGGCATTCTGTAAAATCTGAAAATACATGTATTGTTTGCAGTGAAGAAAGATGCTGAGGATGGCCCAAGGGATATCATCTGTTTGACATTGCCAGAGAAACCGTAAGTCCAGCACGGGTCTGGAACAGCCACTGCAGGGAGGAGGGCTGGCCAAGGGCCTGGACATGCAGGGTTGTTCTGCTTCCTTCCTGCAGCCCAGCCCGGCCTCGGGAGTGGAAGGTGGAATCCCCAGCCAGGAGGAGCAGCCAGCGAGCGCCCCTGCGACGGTCCCAGCGCAGAACCCCCCTGAAACCAGACAGCTGAGCCTGCCCTGGGCTGCTGCACAGAGCCACCACGCTGCCCAAAACTGTCCCTCCCCTCTGGAATTAGAAATGGCTGTGAATGCACGTCCTTCCTTACCTGTTCTGAGCTGGCTCTTCCCAGAACTGTCCTGGAGATGGGCAAAGCCTGCATTGGCTCACGGATGGGTTATAAGTGCTGCTCTTCACAGAGCTCACGGGAGGGCTCAGAGCTGCAGTATAAAAGGAGGGTGGCTTTTCACTCTCAGGATGTAATTTGTAATTTGTCCATTTGGAAAAGTAAGGGCATAACGTCTCCACAAGCTTGGCAATAAATGCATTTATCACAGCTTGCAGGGCAGTGAGTGGCTGGGTTTACTCAGCCAATCCCTCATTGTCCCTCTTGGTTATATAATAGAGTTGCTTTAATTTGAACAAAGGTAAAACAGCTTGTCACTGCCACACCCCTAAATCTGGTAATTGCACGCTACATCACCTCTTATTTGTTGTGCAAACTCCTGTGTGTATGAACAGCCTTAATGTTCTTTTTATATGGAATATTTCCATTCTTGAACTATGTTATTTCCAACTATTACCGTTTGATGAAAATAAATGGTTGCAGAATTAATTCCACCCACGGCGTCTCCCCTTTTCTTGAGCTGACAGAGAAATGATTTTTTTTCCCCTGTAGATTTCTACAGCTTCTCAGTCTCTTCCACCACATCACTGGTATCTTGGGCCCTCAGTTCAATTCATGTTGGGCCCAGCAGCTTTTAAATAGAGACTTTGACTTGACTGCAAGCAGGGTTTGAGTGACTCAGACAAGGTGGGTAAGTGCTCTGGGCAGGTACCTTGTTTATCATAAATATCCTGGGTAAATCTGACCCTTCCTGAGTCTCCCTGATGGCCACATGCACCTCACTGAAGTTTTTCTGTTGTTAACTTCTATCAAAGAGCTCATGGCCTA
Organism: Promerops cafer; assembly: GCA_013398275.1. Lineage (NCBI taxonomy): Eukaryota > Metazoa > Chordata > Aves > Passeriformes > Nectariniidae > Promerops > Promerops cafer. Next base: position 222,485 of record VZSE01008980.1, read on the forward strand.
GATTTCATTGAACCTTGGAGCTGGGATCTGTTTTATTCCTGCTGGTTTGTCTAACTCGGACATGAGCCCCAGGCACGGGGCAGGATTTGCTGCAGGAGTGGAAACAGAGGCACTTGGCTCCTGCACTGCAATCCCATCATTTGCCTGCACTTTCCCTACTCTCTTTTGAAGATCAGAGAACCCTTCAAGTGAGGTTAAACTTTATTCCCAAAATCAGAGTCAGAGATCAGAGGAGGAATGGAATGGCTTTGGCTAAAGCCATGGTCAGCTATGGCCAAACCATTTATTTCTGTAGGTTTTCTCCTGCCTTCAGCTATTATTTAACCACTCTGAAGGGTAAATTGGGATAGTTTGTTTCCTACTTTTTGTTTTGTCCTCCAGCAGTATCTGAGGAGCCCCGTGAGTTTTAACCTGTCTTCTCTAGAGAAGAACCAGGAACAAATGTCCAAGAATAAAGTGATCAACAGCCCTGGAGTTTGTCACCTCCATCCACTGTCAGTGAGTGCTCTGACAGGAGAGACTTTCCCTTATTTCACTGAATTGAAAACAGGAGCTTCCCATAATTTGGCTGTTTGAAAACCACCACCAAGCCCAAACAAAAACCCCTGCAAGAATGCTTTATAGCTTGGTATTTATGTAAAACATTCTTGGCAAAGTTAAACGTAATACATTAGTACAAACCTGAATATTATTCACAACGATACAATGAATTCCACCCGTCAGCTCTCACTGGGTGGGTGGGGGGGATCATCTCCCCTTTCTCTCGTTAGAGATGCCACTGTGCATTTTAGAACTGAAAAAAAAAAAATGAAGTTTGGATTCTTAGCTCTGCTGGCTTGTCACACGAAGGCTGCCTTTGGTGGGACTGCAGATTGTGCTCCCAGAGTGCCCAGAGCTACCCTGGTTCAACCCTTTCCTCTCTCCCCTTTATTGCAGGTACCCCGAAAGCAGCACAGAGGAGGAGCAGTGGATGCCCAGAGGGTGCCAAGGAATGTCAGAACAATTGGAGGCAGCAATCAGCACTGGGTGGCCTGGATGAAGAGCTGGCATTGAGAAGGTAACCAGAGAGAAGCTACAGAACAGCAGTGGTGATGTGCGAGTTACACAGAGAACACCTGGTTGGGGCTGCCCCATCCTTGTCTTCACTTGCCCTGGCAAAGGGACAAGTGGCAATGCTTTGTTTGGGCAAAACAAATGCAGCAATGGCATGTCCAGCGAGGGCTCTAGGACACAAAGCAGAGTAAAGCAGAACACGAAAAAATAACACCGACAGTCCAAATCGTCAAGTATCCAAAATACTGTATACAGGAAAAGTTAAGACAAGTCAATTCATATTGGAAATACAAGAACACTAAATTCTGCTACATTAAAAAACTTCCTAAACCACAGCACAGTCCTAGTGTTGCATCCACATCTTGCAGCCTGGTCTTACCCTATGCTGTTCAACGCTATCAACACGGGTATTTTGGGAAACACGTGTTCCCCATCATTCTCTCTAAAGCCAAGAGAACCAAATTTGGTTGGTTTTGCTTTTTTTTGTTTTTTCCTTTTTCCTTTACCATCTAGAGAAAAATTTCAGCTGACACTATAAAAGTGCTTTTGTGTTGAGCTTTTGCTTTCCCAACCCCAGAAACAGTGGCCTTGGCCATGTGGTTTAAACCTGCCAAGCTGCTGTAGCTGTCACACTGTGTTAGTGCTTTAGGGAACTTGCAGAGGGGCAGCAAACACTGAAGTCACTCTGTCACCTCTTTGGAACTGAGTCCAAAAGCCATCCCTGGATATTTCTTGCAACGACAAAAACAAAGTGTTGGTCAGCGGCAAGAAAAGTGGGGTTTTTTTTCATATAAAAAAGTTGATAGCTCCTGCCATAAATTTACAAAAACTATCCCTGAGTGACTCTGTTCTGTGTCTGGTAAGACCTCTTGTGACAAGGAAATGGCTGAAGCTGGCTGAAGAGGAAAGAGATGCTGTTCCACCTGCAGCTTTTTGTTACACTTTGCACTAATACTGATATGCTCTGACAGTGCCACACTATAGCAACGTGTGAGCTCCTCTCTTGTAGCTTCAACAGTAAAAAAATAGCTCCGTTACTCAAACACCGCTGGCATCACCTATTTACACTTTTAAATAGAAATGTTACCTTTTCTGAAGTAATCAAAATAGATCTTTGCAAAAAATTTAGAAGGTGGGGTTTTACAAAATAAACGGAGAAGGTAAAAAAAGCTGGAGGATCTCTCAGTACCTTTTATGGCATCTTAGCCCAGGAAATTATTTGGCTTTAATTTTCCTGAAAGGGATGTCTTAGCACTGGTTCTCTGCCTCCCCTGTAAGCCTCTTTCCCCACGGAAAGACGCAGGAGCCAAGCCTGCTTTGTGCAGATTAGAGCGAGGGGTTACCTGCGTGCACTGAGTCTGCCAAGCAGGGAGCAGAGGCAGTGCCCCTGCCCTGGGGGGTCCTGTTAAAGAACAGCACCTGGGGACGGTTACAGAAGGGCTGGGGGCATTAGTGGTGGTGTCACTGTCACTGGTGGCTGGGCACAGACCCCCCTGTGCACCTGGGCAGTCAGAGCCGAGCACAAGACAACCACAGATGTGGAAAAGTCACCAGCCAGGCCTGGGCAATGAGCTGCTGGGAGGAAATCCCCCAAATCTCACTCTTTGAAGTCCATCTGCTGCTGCATCAGCACCTTTTTTGTCTACTAGCAACACATTACTGGTAATGTTTACTACACGTTTACCTAACGCTGAGCCCCTGCTTGGTTTGCACATTGTGGCTGTGTCCCTGCAGCACAAGGAGAAGGCAATTCCACAAACTTCCACAGCCCAGTCTCTTGGGAAGGATTAAAACCTTTCCTTAGTCCAAGGACAGGTTTGGGTGATCCTGTTGGTATCTCCGGAGGCAGGGGAGACGCGAGTTGGGCAGTGAGGAGTTACTTTAAAACTTTGGCAAAGAAAAAAGAGATACACAGATAGCTAGCTGTCGAGTTCTTGTGTGTTCCAAACTCTTCCAAGCGCACTTAATTCATCTTTTGCTCTTGCTTTGAGTTCCTGGAGGAGGTATTTTCACACTTGCTTTTGCTGGTTTGCAGTTTCCTTTCGGCGTCTTAGATGACAAATGAAGACTTGTGTCTGAAGTCACCCTGCAACGAAACAGTTTGGGGTGTAGGAAGGATCCAGCAGCTTTCCAGGCAGCTCCCTGTTCCTGCTGCCCCCAAAAGGTGGATCCAAGCTGTGTAACCACGAGGACTCTGCCCAGGCAGCTCCCATTTCCCACTGGGAAGGAGAAGGAGGCACCAGTTCCACTGGCCAGGTGCTCCTCCCGTCCTCCCCGCACACCCAAGGCGTGGTGGGGACTTTCTCATTCCCTCACCAGTATCTCTGCTAACGGGAGAGGCTTTTTCTGGTCTTAAGCTCAGCGATCTACTCAAATCCCAAAATACAAATTCTCTCGTGAAAGCATCACGTTCTGCCCACTTAATCCAATGAAACTCATCCTAAGGGGGTCAGGCCATGAGCTAACTCGGAGCAGAGCTGCCTCTGATAGCTCCTGGCATCAGTCACTTCAGGCAACTTCAACTGTTCATCTTTCCTAAGGAAATGACTCAGCCTTCACCCTTCTGTCTTCCCTCTGTTCCCCAGCCTTGCTTCGGGGTGGAGCCCACTCTCACAAAGTCTGTGGGCCCTACAAGCGCCTCGTCCTCTGCCCACCCTCCTCCTCTCCTCAGAGATGCTAAATGCAAATCATTTGTTGTTACCTCGTCATCTGTCCGGATATAGTTAACGCCATCAGGCTTTGCTGGAGGCTTGTAGCTGAAAGAAAGGGAAAAATCTCATTTCTGGGACAGGAAGACTGCAGGATTTTGGAGGGGAGGTGCTGGGAAACATGGAAATGAGGAGGAGGAGCTGAGTGAGAAGCAAGCAGAGAGAAACCCAATTTGTTTCTCAAATGAGAGGTCTGTGTTTATTCCATCATTTACCATGACTGGGATTTTGTCTGAATTCCCCTTCAGCACAGGGTGAAAAGGTTGCTGTGTGTTTCCCTAAGACTGCAAAGAGATAAACTGATTCCTTCCTGGGCTCTCCTGCTTTGGTGCCTGTCACTGCCTTTCTGTGCCTCGTGCTCTGTTTCCTGTGGCAATTATAAAGTTCATTTTAATCCTTCACTGCCAGAAGCCTTCAGCATTTTTCTTGGTTATAAGGAAGCACCACTTGTTTGCAATCCCACAGGAACTCAGGATTTATACACGACTGTCAGGTCCAGTGTATGCCAACCCTCAGCTGCATTTAAATGGGATATTTAGAGCTTTTCCTCAAAAACAAACGAAACCGAAGAGAAAAACAAGACAGGACTTGTGCTGAAAAGCAACATTTAGCACAGAACAAATCTATCTGGTGAGAATCTTGGCTTTGCATATATTATCTCCTCTCCAGACTCTGTAAGGACATCGAGGCTTGTCTCTGATGCTAATGCTGTTGTTTTTAACATTTTCATGTGCGCTCTGCAACGGCTGTTTTCCATCCCAAATTTAGGTCCTCACAACTAGTGAGACTTTCTGTAGGGAGCCTGCTCTGCTGCATCCATTCCCTCTGCACATCCTGATGCTTCAGACTAATTGTGCAGCGAGCTGTGGTCATTAAACCATGGCCCTCGTTATGCCAGCAGCACAGGAGCTATTGGACAAACACCTGCAGGCATTTAATTGTGCTGGGCCCCCTTTCCCGTGCAAAGGATGAGGGTATCAGAGCACAGCTCTCCTCCACACCACAATTCTCCCTTAGGAAAATGCCATCCATTCCTGGAAGTGTCCAAGGCCAGGCTGGATGGAGCTCTGAGCAGCCTGGTCCAGTGAAAAATGTCCCTGTCCATGGCAGGGGGTTGGAGCTGGATGATCTTTAAGGTCCCAGTTCACTCTGGGATTCTGTGAGGATTCCATGAAGTAAACCTGGATGCTGCAGGGTTTTACAGCAGGGCATTGGATGTCTCAAGGACTGGCTTGGCCTGTGGACTTTGGTGGGGAATTAGGCATTGAAATTCCTTTTAGCCACTAATTTTTGGCACCCTTCAGACTCCTCCATGCTACCTGAGGGTGCAGGGACTTGTCCCAGAAGCCCAGCTTACCTTTCCCCACTCTCTTTGCCATTTGCAAAGTATCCCCTTCTGTAGGCACAGCAGATCCCAAGAGTGATGAGCACCAGGACTGCAAGGACCACCAGGACTCCCCCGATTATCCCACCGATATTGAGGTCATCTGGCAAAGAGAGACACCAGCACCCAGAGTTTCTTTAGGGCAGCAGCAACATTCCAGCTTCACCCACACTAAAATGCCATCTCTCAGGTATTTTAAGCAATAGTTCATAGGGAATTACTGAGTCCCTGACTTCAAGATTACATCTGATCACGATCTGACGTTTCCCTGCATTTTCAGATTATTTTTATCCCCTTATGTTTGGGGCTATGAGAAAGCAGGGAAGACTTAACACTGTGGGATGTCCCCCCTCATTCCTGAAGGGGATGGCAATTTATTTATGGTGATAAATCAGCCAGCATTGATGAAAACTGTACGGAGAGGCACTCACAGACTTCCATCTCCTGCTCCTCACACTTGGCAAAGCCAGCATCGTTAGTTGCTATGCAGGAGTAGCGGCCTGTGTCACCTTTGTGCACTGCATGGAAAACCTGGGGAGGGAAAAGGGACAAAGGGAAGGGATGTGACATGAGAAACAAGGCACATAAAAATGTGTATAAAAATGCATCTCTGCTAAGATCTTCCATCAATCTTCCCTCTCCCAACTCGCCCAGACCCTGGCACACCTCACCCTCTTCAAATTATTCCTTCCTTGAAAGCCAGGCAATGTTATTCTGAATTTACAAGCGACCTTAAAGATAACCTGTCCAGCCAAACCAGTCTTGATCAGATCTGTCAGGGCATTACCAGCGTGCCTGTGGCGGGGTTCAGGGTGTAGGAGGAGTTGTGGGATTTGGTGCTGGATTTGCTGTCGGGTGACAGAGGCTCGCTGTTGCGGTACCAGCTGTAGGTGGACTTGGGGAACCCTTCGTTCTCGTGGCAGTGAAGAGAGGCTGACTTGCCAACAGGGACAGCTTTAGGCACAGAGCATCTGGGAGTCATGGGTTTCACTGCGGGAAGACACAAACCAGGAGAGTGGCACTAAATCATTTCTGAATTCTCTGCTTTCTTAGGCAAAACCATCCAAACTTCCCATTATTCCCAGCTGGTTTTAAACCTCCCAGAGAGGCAGGGTCTGTTTGGAGTTTGGAAATCCCCAGAGCCCCCTCAGTTCCTGTTGCAGAGGCTGTGGGTTTGGTACCTTGCACTGTGAGCTGGATGTTTATCTCGTCGATGGTTTTGGTGTCCGAGGGCGCGGCCACCTCGCAGCGGTAGGTGGCCGTGTCCATCCTCGTGGTGTTCTTAATCACCAGGGACGTCCTGCTCAGGATCTCTGCCCGAGTCACAAAGTCTCCTGACACACAGGAAAGAGAGAGGAAAACAGCAGGGGAATCAAGACTAATGGCTCAAGACTAAGAACCAGGCTCGTTTTGGGTGTATAAATGAAGTGGCTGATCTCAGACTCCTTTCCAGAGTCAAAGGAACTCGATGCTTGAAAGCCCCAAAGGAAATCAAAGCTGCCAACCATGTAAGAGGATGAACTGGAAAGCATCACTCCAAACCTCAAAAACTGTGGCAAAATCGAACTTCCAAGACAGCCTCAGGCCTTGCCTCCTTTGGAAAATTCATTTGGATGTGGCTCTTGGTCCCATCTGAAGTGCTGGAGTAATTCTAGATGGAGTCAAGCCCTGCTGGCACTGGAGTTCTCCTATCAAGCCAGAGAGGCTGCTTCCAATGCTCCCAGGATGCTGCAAATCCCTGTGCTGCCTCAGCAGAGAGCACTGGCAGCTGGACACACAGATCCCTGCTGAGGTGCAGGTGGAGCCCTCAGATGTTCTATGGAAAGCCAGGAGGGGTCAGTGCCTGGTCCTGACAGCTCAGACACCCAGTGATCATGCTGGGACCCACAGAAGGGAAGCTGCATCATTCCTTTCTTATCCAAAAAATACCTCCTAGGTGGGATCTCACTCCAGCTCCCTGTGGCTCCCTACTGTGACCTGTCAATAATGAGGCAGGGAGGAAAAAAACACCCTGCTCGCTCTCCATCCTGCACTTCACTGCTGAGCTTTGTTCCAGAAGAAAGCAGCCAGACAGCCAGAGCTCCTGCCTTTCACAGGCTTGTTTGTTCCCCATTGTACTGTTCCTGAAATCTGTTTGGAAAGCTGTTTTGGAAATCTGAGAACAAGGACTCTTCATACCCTGCATCTTGTTGTCGAAAAACACGTAAGAGGTTTCTCCATCTCGGATTTTCTTCCACTCGATTCTGGGATCTGGCGTCACCGTGGATTTAATGATGCAGGACAGCTCAACACCTAGCAGGAGAAATGGAGGCAATCCAGATTAATAGGAAGCAGCTGTGTTTTTGCTCTGCTTTGAGCACTCTCACTCAGTGTTTTATTAGGAGATGCTGCCCACAAAGCAGAGCCTTCTCTTTCATCTGCCTCACAAACAGAAACGCTGCTGGGTTCCAGGAGCTATTGGAAGATGGATTTTGGCCAGCAAAAATAACAGTCCAACAGATATCAGCTATGGAGAGAGAAATGAACACCCTGTTCTCTGCAGGCTGGGGCTCATGGCAAACAAAACCTTTAGTCAGGATGAGCCCACAGCCCTGTCCTGCTGCTGAGCAGAGCCACACCGTGAGTCAGGGATGCAGCACCTCCCTGGGCAGTGCGTGGGGATGGACTGGGACAGTGACTCCTGGGGATAAACCCAGCAAACCCTGTCCCCTGGGCAGCTGGCACTGGCATCCCATCTCCCCTGCAGAGCAGGGCTGAGAGGAGCCTTCCCAGTGTCCCAGGGCACGTCTGTAGGGGGCCAGGAGAAAATATAAATTTCTCTCTCTGTGTATTAATTGCATTATTTTCCTTCTTTTGGGACCCAGTTCAAAAAAGCACTTAGGCAGAGACTGCAATGCCAGTGGCTTGCAGAGGACCTCAATAAAGCGCTTAAAACAGGGAGGTACAGACACATTCTTGGGCACTTCTCTGAATCCCAGGCTCTCTTAGACCTAAGGCACCAGTGACCAATAAGCCAAATTTTCCTCCATTGTTTGGCCTGATGCAGCACAGGCAGCACTCACTCTGGAATTCCTGCACCACGGGCTTGGTGTTGCTGGATGTCAGCTCCACAGCCAAGAGTCTGCAGCCTGGAAAAACAAACAGAAGGTAATAAGAAATAGCACAGCTCATAAGTCACCCAGCTAGGAACAGGCTGCCTGCTGAGAAATCATCCTGGCCAGCTCCGAGGACTGACTTCCCCAGACAAAACCTCTTCCTGGCTACCAGCACAGCTCCAGCAGGAATGAGTTTATTTAGGAGTTGTGGTGTAAATACAGGAAAATATAATTGTTAGAAGTAGCAATTAAAGAGGGGGATTAACATAATGGCACAAAGGCAGTGCCAGCACGAGCCATTTCCTTGTGCCTTGTGCTTGTTTAGATGGGAAAGGAACTGTGCTGATGCAGGAGTGAAAGTTTTACTTTGAAAATTAACTTGACGGTCAGGAGAAGACAGGAAGCAGACCAAGCTCCAGAGATCCAGTCAGTTCCTGGGAGATGGAATGGGCCAGGCCTGGCCTCTAACAAATGCTGATTACATTGGCAAGTACTGCAAGTGTGGTGATGTAAAATGTGAGGCAGGAAATCACAAGAGGACTGTGATTCAGGAGAAAACAGTTCAGCTCTTTGGGTAGAGCCCCAGCCAGACCCATACTGGAGAGAAGGCTCAGCCATGCAACACAAACTTGCTTGTTGCCTTCCTGCTCTGAGCACCAAAGCGTTCCCAATTAATCCAGTGATCTTCCCTCGTTTGCATATTAGTTTAGTTTGAAAAATCTGCCTTCCCTTCTGCTGTGCTCCACCAGAACAGGTATCAACAGCACTCACGCTCTGCTGTCTGGGAGGGGCTGACAGCTGGTTTGTGTGCTAGGAAAAGTTTGTTAGAGAAGAACCTGGTAAGAGTCGTGGAAAGGAATCCTTCCAAGGTTGTTTTCATGGCAACCAGTGTGGTGGAGATGTTTTTTTTACCAATAAGCGCTGTGTTGATGTATAGTGGCCAATGAATAAGTGTAAACTTTGTGAGAAGGTAAAAGAGAGCCAGCTGTGAGAATGAAGAGATTTTTGAGGCCTTCTGATGTTGTACAGTGTTCTTCTGCGTGATACAACCGTCTCAAAAACAACACTGCTGGATGCCCAATTCACCAACAACTCTCCAGAGGGAGAGGGAAAAAAGCATGGAGTTCCCTGCAAGAGGAAAGTGAAGCAGACAGAGGATATTCAGGAGCTGGGTGTTCTGGTTCTGCCTCTCTCAGGCAGACCATGGTGGTGCCAAACCAGGCTGCTCCAAAGCCCTTACAGGATCCACGCTACAATCACTGCCAAAACAATCAGCTGCAGGGCCCCGCCATGGCCACGTGAGCAGCTCTGCTGCGACAAATCCCATCAGAAGTTGTGGAAACCTGAGGGAGATACCCACTGAGCTCGCTAGGCATGGATCACACAGCAGCTTAAAAACGATGGAGAGCACTGCCTCAGGGACGTGAGGTGTAGCTGAAGGTTAAGCGCTGTGGCGTGCGTCCGACCGCCGGTGGTCTCGGAGCGGCCGGAGACGGGCCGGCAACGCCAGCCGGGGGTCCGCGGGCTGTGCCGGGAAAGCCTCCGGCCTCGGGAGCTCTGCAGCCAACAGAGACGGGACAGGCGCGGCTGAAGGGCCGGAACTGAAGATATTTATTAAATAAATAAAAGGGCACTAACGAGGGTGCGAAACAAAACATAAAAGGCTGCTTCGGAAGGCCCCAAAGTGGGGTCGACACAGATATAGATAGATAGATAGATAGATAGATAGATAGATAGATAGATAGATAGATAGATAGATAGATAGATAGATAGATAGAGTCTCTCACAGAATTCCAGAAGCCTTCTGGCCAATCACAGGCTCTTAATCTGCATGGCCACTCCCAATCAGTCCCAGAGCTCTTCACAATAAACTCACCATAAGCTACCTGGATGTTATCAGGTGTGGCTTCTTCTCAAAGGGGGACTGTTCAATGTTTGTTGTTTGGCCTATTCCTGCCTGGACAAGCTCCCACAGTTAAGAGTAAAAACCCATAGCAAACATGGATACAAAGCAGAAAAAGCAGCTGAAGGGAGAAGGGGAGAGAGAATTTATCTCCAGCATCATGACAGAGCTGGGAATTCCTGTGCTGGCTCTCAGAGCGGAAAGTGTTTGGGCAGATATTGAGAGTGCAGGGACAACATCCCTCTGGTGGAGTGGCAAGGCAGTGGCCTAAGAAATGCTCAAGAGCTGCAAAGTGACTCCCACTGAAAGTAGAGGGCCTTCAACCCCTAAAATCCTTCCAGCAATCTGGAAATGTTCCTTGCAGCTTCCTATCCCTCATTGTTTGTTAAATGCTGACACTTTCTTGGGAGCCCTGGTGCTGGCACCCCAAAGGCCACCAGGGAGAGCTGGAGTTCGGCAGGGTTTAGAAAGCTGCCTTTGTGTCCAAAATTATTGTTTCTCACACAAAAGCCACCAGCTGATGCTAACTAATAGCTGGCCCAGCCAAAACTGCTCCTAGCAGGACTCTGCCACCCTTCCCCCTTCCGCACTGGAGACGGTCATGCAGCATTTGGGAGAAATCCAATACTGAACTGAGCTGACAGAGCTCTGGCCTTTGGTTCTCTCCAAACAGGAGCTGGTCTAAGCAGTAATTTCTGCAAGTCTGTTTTGAAGCAAAGTCCGTTTTCCTAAGAGTTGCTGCTTCCAGACCTACCCCCTGAAAGCAGGGAATTGTGCCAGACGGTGCCAACGCTCCCCCTTCCCTCTGCTCACCACGGGACCGCGGAATGGCGTAACGGGGAGGCAAGGTGGTGAATGCTGCCACCTTCCCTCCGAGCGTCTTTGCAGAGACGGCGCTCGGGCAGGCGCACGCACACAGCCAAGCACTCAGTCACGCCAGGACAGCAATCCCCAACAAAACACACACAGGGCTGCTGGGAGGGGCTCCAACATGGATTTATTGCAGCCCAACACTGAAGGGGTTCAGGGACAGAAGATGGTTGGAAAGGGAGGGTCCAGGATTCAATGCAGGGAATGAGGAGGCGGAGCAGAACATGGGAGGGCCAATGATCTGAGGGCATGGGGCGGTGCATAGGGAAGGGACCAATAGGGGATGCCAGGGTGGATAGGCGGGGTTAGAAAGACCAATGGGGGAACAGGGAGTGTAGAACTTACTAGAACCTGAACATATAAGGGTACAAGGGGTAGGGACGGCCAATGGGCAAGACAGAACTGGGGAAAATTAACATAGTGTTGCAGAGCTCCATGGGGCAATGTTCTGTCCTCACCCTAACTGGGGGAGAATGCCCAGAGTCTATAGTGCATCCCTCGAGACTATGCCCCTGAATAAATTAACAGGTTGTTTCAGAGGCATGTGGTTAGGAAGCAGTCTTGAAAAAGTTTCCAGTCCCATGTGCCTTATGGGTAGAAGTATTTTCCACTACTTCAGAGTGCTCCAGGAGATTTAAAGATGTAGGAACAACTACAGCTTCTCTGGGCAAAGTCTTCCAGGGCTTTTGTATTCTAGCAGGGAGAAATTCTTCCTAATATCCAATTTATTTCCCTTCTGTCAGCTGAACTCCGTTCTCCCTGGTCCTATCACTACATGCCCTTGCAAAAAGTGCCTTGATCCTCCAGGTGTTCTGTCTGGGGCTCTGACCCTCGGGAGCATGAACAGATTCCACTGATCCCAGCAAACCCCCAAAGCGTGGGAAGCTGCTAATCCCCAGAAGAAAAGGCACAATTGTGGGAAAATTCTTCTGAAATCTTCGGACGTGTTTCCAACAATAGTGAAACATGGCATTTGAGCACTTCTGCTGTGAGATTGCTGCTTCTGGAACCAAAATTTAATTGGGAGCCCAGGCCTGAGCATTCAGCTGATGTGAGGGGATGCTGGCTGGCCTCCTGCTCTGAACCAGTTTTAGTTTTGTTACAGATTCCTGACTGATCAGTATCTTTTTGTGGAAAAATGCTGCCCCATCAAATAGACACGGCAACAGTCCTACGTCTGCTGTAGTTAGAGTATCTGTTCAGCTGAAGGTGGGGACAGTAAAACCACAGAGCTGTGTAGCTCTGAGGGAGTTATGGCTCTAGAAATATTCACTCCAGGACAGTGCGACTCCGTCAGACTCCAGCCCTATCTCATTTCTCACAAACTGCTCACAACAGGCTTCTTCTCACCCACTAAACACAAGAGATTCAGGTCTATCCCTCAGGCACAAAGCAGGATGACAACAAATTTTAGACAGAAGCTGAGTCCTTGGAGACTGTGTGAGAGGTTGTGACATTATTACATGTATTGACCGTGAGCAGAGATCAATGTGGCTGCTTAAATCACTGCTAAGGCAGATTTATTCCTCTCTGTGTGGCAGAATACTGCAAGTAGGATGTTCTAAATTAAAAGAAGGTGACAGCAAAGCAAAACAAAAACCTGAACTGACCGTACAGACTGTACAGCATGAGAGGAATGCCTTTCTAGAACCTTGCTCTGCGGGCAAGGGTTGTTTCTTTGTTTTGTTTTGTGTTAAATCATCATTAGTGCTTAAACCACTTTCTAAAAGGTGTTCCTTTAGGCTCCTTCCAGCCCAGCACAAATAAGCAGCAAAGGGTTTGTGTTATGTAAATCTCACTTCAAAGGCCTCGGCACCCAGGGTTTGGAGAACAGCTGGAATTGCATTCCCTCTCCAGAGCAGCCTGTGTGCCACAGCACAGGCACCCACCACAGCCGTATGTTCCACATCCCTGAATTCCCACCAGATCCCTACGTGCTGCATCTCCCAGCTCCTACCAGGTCTCTATAGGCTGCAAAATCCCAAATCCTACCAGATCTGTATGTTCTACCCCCCTGAATACCTACCAGCTCTGTATGTGCTGCAGCCTCAGCCAGACATATGGTTGAATCCCAAATGTCATCAGTTCTCCAAAATAGAATCCAGGACAAGGCACTGAAGTCTATAGCATATTCTTATGTCACTTTTTTTTTTTTTTTTTTCAGCAAAAGACATCCAGCCCATGCTTGTTACTGTGACTCATGGTATCTGAATCACTTTAAAATGCTATACTGGAAAAAAAAAGCAGCTTTATAGGCGACTCTGTGCATTAATTCTCCTTTGTACTCTTCAAAGCCAAGCCTGACCTTCCATCTCCTTCCATCCTGATGACTGTTTGAAAGCTCTAGGCAGAAATTTGAAGAGGAGGTGAGGTATTGTGTTATAAGGAAAGTGAGAGGATGACCAGGAGAGAGTTTGGGAGAAGTTGCTGGCAGCATCCTGTGCTGCAGCCTCGCTCGATGCCGCGCTCGCAGTTATCTGATACAGTAATTTTAGTTAATGCACTGTCAGGCACAGGCAGTACAAAACCACGCAGCTGTATTTAAACACCTGCCCACCAAAGCAACAAAAATATTCCTTGCTCGAGGTGTCCATCATCACTAAGCCCTTGCCCAATTTGCAATTCAAAGCATGCCTAAGCCATGTGGGAACGCTGTGATAAACCACATGCCTTGTGAAGCACCTCTGCCTTCTGGGTGGTTACTCGGTGCAGCAGGAGTGAGTGATATGTTGTGGGGTGTTAAAACATGTTAGCTGAACGCTCTGCATGTCAGCACCCTCAGGGCTGCCCATCTGGAGGTGCCCCTGGAGCATCCATCCATCCATCCATCCATCCATCCATCCATCCATCCATCCATCCTCGGTGCCGGCAGCGGCGGTGACAAGGACAGCACAGCCCAGGCATGGAGCAGCCCAGGGGAGCTGGGAAGGGCAGCCAGGCTGACCCCAGGGCTGGCCCTGCCTCTCAAGGGGGGTGTGTGCAGCAGGGAGGAAGCTGACTGTGAAATGCCTGAGAAACCTCCAGAGGAAGAGCAGAGGAAGCCACGCAGAGCTGGACTGGGTAAGACAAGGAGAGGGGAAGCTGTGTCCTGCTCTCAGCTTATTTTGAGGAAATCACCATAAGCCCTTTCAGGAGCATCTGACCATCTGCCTGGAAATATCCACCCTTTTGTCTCCCAGTGCTGCAGGCTCTTTATCCCCCCTCTTCTCTATTCCCAGCGCGTCTCGTTGCAATTCCACAGTCAGACTTGTGCCAGGTGGTGCAGGACAGACGTCACAGCGTGGCACAGGAATGAGAGACCAGAGTGTCTTAGGCACTGTCTGCTGAAGTTCTTTGTGTGGAACTTCAGCAACAGCAAGCATACTTGTGACAGATAAAGAGAGGATTTATAAAGGGTGAATAAATGTTTTGTAGCACTCAGTCTTAACTTCCACTCCTTTCCTCCAGCCCGAGGAGCTGGTGCTGTGTTTGCTCTGGCCCCTAAGTGTCAGGCTGAAAGCCCTCTGGAGCTGATAGGAGGGAGCAGGCAGGTGGATGGGCCGTGTTTGCCCAGTGACCCAGAGCGAGCCACATGCTTTTTTTCATTCCATTTTTCCATGGCACCTCCCTGAGCTCAGCCTTGACTCCGGGGTGGGCTGCCCTGCTGGAGAACAATGTCAATGTGCAGCGAGAGATTAGTGAACAAAAGCTTAGGAGTGTCTCCGTTCAAATTAAGTAACAGATGGACCTGGCCTGTGTGGGAGCTGATAATGGTTATAAAAAGGCCATCACCAGACTGTGGCCAGCCCACCCTGGAAAAAACCCACTCAGTCGTAAATCCTCTGTGCTGTTATAGCTGCTTCTGAGAGTAAGGCTTTATTTTTACCAGCTATCACAAACCAGCATGACTTATTTTAAGATGCATGGCTTTTACTGCTCAGCTAAAAGGGTGCCAGCTCTCCGACAGACACCTCCCAACAGAGATGTGCCCGCCTGGGCAGGGAACACGAGGCAGAATTAACCCAGAGGAGGCAAATGCAGCCTTACAGAGCTGTGTTTGGCATCCTCATGGCTCTGGGCTTTGCTTTCCTCCTCTCTTAGGCAGCTCACTCGTGGCACTCTTGTGAAATGCTGATGGTGAGGGGGTCTCTGGTGGTCCCAGCAGGAGCAGGACCCCACAGGATGAAGCTGTGTGGATCACCACTGGGTATTTGCATTCATCTGAAGGTGTAAGAGCTTGGGATTTTGCCCTTAATTCATTCCCTTCCTGCTCACCAGTACAGAAGGTGAGGAGATGCCTGACTTCAAACAGGGTACGTGCAGTTCTGGAATGAAATCTCAGCCTGTTTAAATGTCTGATTTAAATCTCCTGACTTAAACTGGGACCTTAAAGACCTGACTGCATTTGCTGCAGAGAGGGCTCATTAGCACCCAGGCCACGCACACAGCCTTTTTTCTTCCTTTTCTTTTTCTTTTTTAGTTTTTCCTTTCCTCCTCCTTCTTTTCTTCTTTGTTTTTCTTTTTTTTTTTTTTTTTCTTTCTTTTCTTTTGGACGGGAGGATTTACTGTTCTGCCTCCTAACCAGACAGCAAAGCACACCCACCCTGAGGAGTGGAACAGGTTGCTCTCAAGGAGATATGGAACCCTCTTAGGACAAAAGCCTCTCTGCAAAGCAGCTCCTTCTGCAGCCAGACATTCCTCCTGTCTCCCAGGCAGGCAGGGAAGCATAGGTGTTGCCTGGAAAGACCAAGCAGAGCTTCCTGATGGTTTCCCCAAGCCTGGTTTCATCACACTGGGGTGCAGCTGCAGACAGACTGTCTCAAATCACCATCTGATCAGGGCTGCTGCAGCACAGAGTTTCACAACCTTTGCTTGCTGTGGCATTGCAGCGTGGGTAGAGATGAGATGTTAAGGTCCTGCAGATTGGCACCTTCACAGAAACAACCCCATCTCATTAAAATGGGGTTGCCTCTGTCCCAACAGAGGTGGCTGGAGGTACCAGCCCCACAAAGGGACCCTCACGCTGCTGCCATCAAGGAGAAGATGGACATTTATACTACATTTAATACCCTGCAGATGTGGATGTACAAGCCTTGCCCAACATCTTAATCTGGGCCTGATCTGGGCCGAGCTCTCCTGTTTTCCCAAGCTCATCCCCTGGGTTCTGGCTCTTCTCCTGGAAAGGACTGACTGTACGTGCGAGTCGGGAAGGAAGCAATATTTGTGTGGATGACTAATACCCAATACTTAAAAGAGATTAGGATGGAAGCAGCAAGGGCTCCAGAGTTTCCAGCATGTCAGATTGCATCTCTTTCTGGAATATACTTCAGGCCAACTTGAGCTCAGAGGGAAGATGGAAAGAGTTGGAATTTGCCCCTCCAAATCAGGGATGAAGGGTAGTGCAGGGGGAACAGAAAGGAAACATGAACAGGAATGCTGTTACTACCACTCCCTGCATTCCTGAATTGCTTCTTCCTTCCCAGCAAACCTGAGGCTGAACTGAAAGACTTTGTTCCCTTGTGTGAGCAACAGAGAACAGGGCATGGAGCTTCTGCCAGGGGATTAAGTCCTGCCCAGAACACTTCATTGCCTTGCTGCTGGCCTTTGGGGTCAAGCCCCTCACAGATGCTTTGGGCTTCCAGCGTTAGGCTGAGTGTCCAGGAGGGAAAAACAGGGGCAGGTGGCCTTGTTGTGTGGTTCTGAGGCAGGAGAGCTTCTCCTTACAGCTGCACCAAGGTTTTGGCAAAAAAAACAGAGGAGAAATCCCAGATCACTTGGCCAGGAATGCATCAAACCAGCCAGGATGTGCTCAGTGCTGGTCTTGCCATTTTCATTAACAAATGGGCAGCCTAATTACACCTTCAAACTGGGCTGGCTCGCAGCCAACACCAGGGAAATCAGTGCAAAAAATGGGACATGAGGGGATCCCAGGAGGGCAGCTCATCCCCACCTCTGTTTAGGGCATGAAAACCCCAGGGAGGCAGCTGGCTGGGCCCCTGGAGCCCTGAGGAAGCTGAGGGTCTCCCGTGCAGTGTTTCCTCCCATCACTTCCATCTGCCCAAGTGCTGTACATTTCTCAGCTGAGCCTCAGTCCCTCCACAGTCAGCGTCCCCTGTAACTCGGCAAGGATGTACAGTTCCAGTTCACTGGAGGAAAAAAATGAGGAATGGAAATCACAGGAAGAGCACAGGCACACGCTATCTCAGGCAGCAGTGGATATGCCACGCTGTGACCTGTTTACCAGATGAGAATGCCTTGCAGCAGCAAATCCCAGGAACAAAGATGGCGAGCACTGGAGAGCAGTGGGAACTTTGGCACAGGGCAGATTTGAAACCAACCCTTCCTGCCTATTCCCACTTGCCTTCCATTGTTTCCTCAGCCAGCCCTAGGAACTGCCATGCAGGCACATCCTACGTTATTTCTCACTTCAGCAAGTCCCCTTCCTCCCCAAAGTGGCAGATGCTGGTACCAAATTAGTGCAAAGTGGGAGGGAACCAGCAGATAACTATCACAAAAGCCAGGGGCAATGGTGTTCCTGCTGTCCTCTCCCTTCCTCCCAGCGGGACTCTCCTGGCAGCAGACAGATGCTGAGGGATGAAATCCAGGACAGAGTGGGGTCAGCGAGATGTGACAGGGATCTATGGCCAGTGTCAGGGAGAGGGAATGAACTGCAACGGGGAAAGGGGCAAGTTCCTTTATTTTTGGCTCATGTGGGAATTTGACTCAAGGATTGCTGAGAATCTCAGAAGCCACGGTGACGTTTTCCAGGCTGAGCGCCAGCCCAGGCACAGACTTGATCTCAGCAGGTATTTGACTTCCCTGGGAGCTGGGATGCTCGGCACCTGCCTGACCCTGGCTTTTGATGAGGACACACATCCCAGAAGCTGCCTGCAATGCAAAGACAGGAAATAAGCGGATAGGCTATCAGCACCAGGCTTTGCAGTGCTCCTTAGTGTCTGGCTGTGTCCCAACCATCAATACAGAGACTTGAAGGGGTTTAGCCTATAATCCTCTATTCCTCTGTCTGTGACTCTAATCTCCTGATCCTCCCTTCTCCTCCAGCCTAGAGCTTGACCAGCAAAACACAGATCTGAGGTTCTGCTTACTGAAGACCAACCATGTCATCTTCCCTTGGAAAATGGGAGTTGGGAAGAGAGCAGCAGTCATCAGAGCCAAGAGCCGGGAGTAGGCTGGAGAAGGGAACAGGAGAGGGCGTGAGCAAGCACACAGAGAAATCATTTATGACAAAACTGAAAGCAGCTCTCGTTCTAAGAACATTTCCTCCAATTTTACAGTGTAATTTTTGCCTTTTTTCCCGCGTGCGTGTAATTCTGGCCCCGGGTGCAAACCGCAGTTGTCTCGCTAACGCGCCGCACAAAACACGTACAAATGAACGCTGCAGGAGCCTGGCTGCAGGCACCCGGGGAACATCCCCAGCTGCCCCTGAGCCGACCAAGAGCTCACAGTGATCCCACTGCCGTCATTCCAGGTGGGAGAGCTGCGCCCGGCCTCCGCCAGGCAGCTTTGAAGCTTTGCAGAGAATCTGTCAGAACAAAGGACGCAGCCCCACAAGCGGGGAAAGGCACTCAGCGAGCCACGTGCAGGCCCAGAGATGTGATTTTAGGGGCAGCCCTGGATCACAGGAGCAGATCTGAAAAGACTTCCCTTGTTAACATCAGCCCGAGCAAGCACAGGCTGCCAACCTGTGCGGGGAGAAGCGCCGCAGGGTTCAGGGGAGATTATTTTCTTAGGAAGTGCACCGGGGAATTAAAGGGAGCCCAAGTGAAGTCACAGACAGATAAAGATGAAAAGCGTGACACACAGAGCTATTAGGAAGATGCCAGCCTAAAGGAGCAGGGGGAGAGGGAAGGGAGTAATGCTGTGTCAGAGCAAAGAGGACAAAACCCATCCTGGCTCATCTCAGCCTGGATTCCTGACCAGGGCAAGTCTGTTTAATAGAGCAGAAACGAGCCTTGGCATGGAGGGGTTAAAAGATTACTTGTCCTGGGGGAGTTGAATTAGCCACATATCTGGGAACCAACTTCTCCCAGACCCTGACTTGTTTTTCTCCTTAAACATCATCTGCTGCTATTTTTAGCAGAGAATTTTCTCAGCCGAATGCTCCCAGTTGAGCGCTGGTCAGAGGCCCTTTTCCCAGGGAGACACGGGCCCAGCAGCACGTGCTGGTCCCTGGTTCAGCTCAGCTCTGTGCCACTGTCCTGCCATCCCTGGGCTTCGTGTGTCACACTGCCAGCTCTCTCCTGAGGCCTGGGGACAGACCCCACCCCAGCCTGGGGCAGGCATATTAAATGCCCTCAAAAAGCCAGGGGAGGCTACAAAGTCAGAAACAGCTAAAAGGGGTAGACTGGACTTGGTAACTTGCCTGGAGGCTTTAGCAGCATGAATGGCAAAAAAGGTGGGGTGGATATGGAAAGAAATTATTAGGCTGACATTAATAACAGGATCTGCTTCTCAGGACTAAAATCTATTTGGATTCATTCCAGTTCCTCCGAGGGAAACCATGGAAGCCTTTATTGTTCATAAAAGTTGCGACTAAATTTGGGCTGTATAAAGCTTAAGGAAATACCTCTCAGAGGACAACCCTGCTGAAAACAAATGAGGTAACTCCCTTCCTCTTCTCTGCTTTTCTTGGGGCCTCCATTCTTCCTTGGCCAAAACCCCAACCTGTCCATCAGCCCATCAGTCCCTGGCTCCTGGCTGCTCAGCCTCCAGCGCTGCTATCTGTCTGCCTGGCTGCAATTAGCAATGTGTCACTGGATGTCTGGGCTGGTTCTCAGGGAGGCAACGCTTGTAGCTCCTTTTATCTACAGCTTGATTTAATACCTGCCTGCCAGAGATCAGCATGGAAATCAAAGGGCCAGATCAGGGCACACGGATGGACAAATTGAGTAAAGCAGGAGCAAACCCCTGGCTTGTCTGTGCTAATGTGCAGCTCAGGCTGGGGGAGACGGGAGGATGGAGCTCTGTGGATGCTGGGGATGAAGCACAGCAGGGCCACAGTCAGGAAGGTCCCCGTAACAATGGCCCCTTCTTGGTCAGTGTATCTGTTCCCTGTGTGTCTTGGAGTCATGTCAGCGAAGCAAACAGATTGGGAACATATTTGCACTCCCCACAGCAGTACAGAAGCCAGCCCTGACACAGAGGAGCAAGCTGGGCTCTTGGCTGCTCCGTGCCTCGCTGCCAAGTTTCCAGCTCTGCTCGAAACCCGCGGCTGAGCTCTGCTCTGGCAGGGGGAGAGGACAGGCAGGGTTGGGAAATGCTCAGCTCACAGAACCTGGCAGCCTGCAGGAGAGGGGAGCCAGGCTGAGCTCACCTGCGCTGCTCTGAGGCTTCCCAGGTGACACCAAACCTGGCACAGTGTGGCTCTGCCCTCCTCACGGCCACGCTGGAACAACTGGGGCCAGGGCAGCAGGAGCCCACGCAGCACACAGATGCTGCACATCCCTGTGGCAAGAGCTGCCTGCAGAAAGCTTCCCCCGGCCCTGCAGGAATCCCAGGAGCCCCGGATTTCTCTCCTGACCTTCGTGAACGCATTCCAGCACATGGCACTTAACCTTTGAGGCTCCTTTGAAAATCCCAGCGCCAGCGTTTCACAGATGAGTGTGCTTCCCCTCACATCTGCCCCTGCATCAGATGCTGCCAGCGCCTCTCTCTCTCCTGGCTCTGCTCCCAGCTGAAGGACAGACAATAGGCATTTGAATCCAGTCTCCAGTTCCCCTCCCAAACAGCCCGGGGAGATGGCATATCAGAGACAGCGCTGAGAGCAGCGCTTGCCAGCCGGCCACAAATCTCTCCAGATCCCAGCCTGCCTTCCCCTTCCCTCCCACAGCCACAGACCCCCACTGCAGCAGTCACTGGGCACTCAGGCCAGCTCTGCTGGGCAAGCCCTGCCACCCTCCAGCTAGCCAGACCAAGGGAGTCTTCTCTCAGCATTCTGCTGCTGCCAAAATCGACTGGATTGTCCTGGATTCCCAACTCGCTGGCCACAGCACTGGTCAATGGACCTCTCCTGGACCTCTCTGCCGTGCCAGCTCACTGGAAACACACTGGCCACCTCCTGGACCACTCTTGCTCACTCTTAGGAGCATCTACCTGTAAGTAAGTGATCCAGGTTCCACCTGCAAGAGGTTCAACCAGGGTCTGGCAAGAGCTGTCTCGGATTCTCCTGAAGAACCATCTTCCATCTTTCTAGAAACAGCTCTGCTTCTGGAGCCATTCAGCCTGTTTGGCACCATTCCTGCTGCTTCAGAGATAACAACAGAGAGTGAGAAAAACCTGTCTAGACACCGTTTACCTTCCATGGACTCCCACTGCCACATCAAAGCACCTCGTCAAACAAAACTGCAAACTGGCCAGGTAATAGTCTCCAGCCCTCCTGTGCCTGCTCCAGCCAGAGGCAAGGACTCATCCCATCATGCTCCAGAGTTTGCCTTTAATCCAGGCCCTTCTGACAACAGGAAGAGAGGTAG
Organism: Promerops cafer; assembly: GCA_013398275.1. Lineage (NCBI taxonomy): Eukaryota > Metazoa > Chordata > Aves > Passeriformes > Nectariniidae > Promerops > Promerops cafer. The sequence goes on from VZSE01008980.1 coordinate 243,967, forward strand.
GATGAAAAATCTCATTACAGGCACATCAACAGAAGTCACCTGGCTTCTCACTACCCAGGTGGGGGCTGCATCCCTTCTGCTCAGCACCCAGATACAAGCTGAGAGCTCACCTGTCTCCTCTGGGCAGGCTGCAACCCCCCAGCTCCTCTCAAAAGCTCCCACTTGTCACATTTGTCCCTTCTGCACAGCTGCTGGACCCCTTGCCTTCCCAAAGCCATGTGTGTGAATGCTGGGCAAGCTTTACTACAATCTGGGGATCACAGAATATCCTTCTGTGACACCCAAGGAAAGGGAGGTCAGCACCCAGCTCGTTCACCAAGTCACTGTCACAGCAGGACAAAGGCACAGGAGTTCAGGTAGATGCTCAGGATACCTTGAAACCAAGGAGAGAATTTCAGGTTTCTTGAGCACAAGTTAGTTGAAGTCCCTGCTGTGGGGAAGCACTTGGCACTGGCATCGAGCACTGACCCCATGCAGCCACCATGAGAGCAACATCTATCTCATTATTTTAATCAGGGTCCTTTGAAATACTTCCTGTGTGAGAGACAGCTAAGAAAATCCCGTCTGTCTCTATTCTGTCTCAGGCAGAAACAGCCTTTATTTAGCAAACTGCTGCTAACAGCTCTGTCTCATTAGTCAGTGTTTAGGGAACCAGGCTGCAATTGTTCTGAAGTCTGGCATTGCAGAAAGAGCCTTGATAATGAGGTCTACAGGAGACGATTCCTCCTGACAGCCCCACAATGACCTAGAAATCCTACTTAATTCCCTGTCAGGGAAAAGTGCTGAGTAACAGCGAGGTGCAGAGGCACTGGGGGCTGATCCGAGAGGGAGCTGCAGCCTCTGCTCACACTTGGGGATGGGATGCAAGTCCAGGGTAGCAGAGCCAGCCCTGCCCAGCTGCAGCAGCTCCCCAGAGAGAGCCTGAGGCTTGAGAAGCAGTAGCTCCTTCAAAGAAATGCAAGGAAGCCCATTTGCAGAATTTACAGCTGCTTCCCCAGGCTTGAGTGAGAGACATGGGGCTTGCTGTGGGCAGGTTTGTAGCCTCGTGTGTGACAGACTTGGCACCACGCAGAGAGCTGGGAGCAGAAGTCCCCAATAACACAACAGGAGGAGGCATTTGGAAAATCAACAGCAGCACCTGGATCTGGGCTTCTCAGGGCACGAGGCACTGCCTCCTCTGGATCGTGCTCGCCTGCACACTGTGCCAAAACCCTGCCAAGGAACTCCCTGGCTCAAACAGCTCCACTTTTATCTCTGTTCCTAGGTCTGGCATGGCCGGGAGCTCGCCAGCTCCACTGCTCCCAGCAGAGCCCGTGGAATGTCCTCTGGAGCTGCACAGGTGCCATCCCCAGGACGTGGGATGCACAGCGTGTGTGCCCTGAGGTGCTGGTGAGCATCTGACACGTTCTGCCCCAGCTGCTTTTCCCCCATTCCCTCGGAGGAGCAGGCAGCAGGCTGGGGCAGGCATGGCCCACAGACACCCCACTTTTAAGTGGTTTGTTTTCCACAAGCAGCGCGTGGACGGGGCCAGCAACCTCTGGGCTGGGTGGCCCAGGGCCAGCTGGGCCAGAAGGTGAGGCAGGGGGATGTAGCAGGAATGTGGGCTGCATACAGCTGACCTTGAAGACCACCCCCAGCACAGACCCTCACAGGCATGTGCCTGCCACCTGTTTCAGCCAGCAGACGAGGGGCTAAGGCAGGAATTCTGGAGCTGAATGCAGAGTCTGTTCAGGGGGGGTCTGGAGACTCCCACCCACGTGAGGCTGAGGGTGCTGTCTCGCAGCCCCTGGCACAGGAATGTGTCTCAGCCCATCACAGCGCTGTTTAAAGCACAGCCCAAATGTGCAAAGGACTGCTGCAAAAAAAAAAAGAAAAAAAAAAAAAAAAAAAAGAAATGTGCAAATGAAATCACCAGCCGAAACAGTGTCTAGAGACAACCCCAGCCAAGTCCCTCGAATGTCAGCAGCAGAAGGAGGGCTCAGAAATGGAGAACCCGGCTCAGTCTGTGCCGGCTCTGCTGGCACACACAGAGGATCTGCCTCAGAGACATGAGGAAAAGACATATGCTGAGAAGGGAAGGCCCAGCTTTATTTTACCAGCCTCTGTTCCCACCCGAGATGTGCTTTAAAGACTGCCTTGCAAAGTAGGAATTAAATCCAAAGGTGCCTATGCATATTCCTTGCTGTCATCCCCTTATCAGTTATCTCCAGCCTGCTCCGAGCCAGAAGATGAAAGGATCCTAACACCACTTATCTTCCCACTTAAGAACACGCTTAAAAGCTTGCTCTTAAAGAGCAGGACACTCAGGCCTGGGGAAGCAGCTGTAAATTCTGCAAATGGGCTTCCTTGCATTTCTTTGAAGGAGCTACTGCTTCTCAATGAGGGGCACAGATACCAAGAGGAAACTCTGGGAGGGAGGAGAGGGAAGCCTTTATAGCCAAGGGAGTCTTTGCCTCATGCCCAGGACATGGAGCTGAGTATCAGATGTGAGACTTTCGGCATGTGTGCCTCAGAAGTGACCGAGGACGAGCCAGGAATCGAAAAGCTCTTGGGAAATACAGAAGCAGCCAGAATGATGCCATATTTGTCACTCCAAAACCACACTCTCCTCGGGACTGTGCAGTGTCACAGCCAGCAAGGTCAGGGATGCCCTCGCACGCTGCAGGCAGAGCTGCTGCATCCAGGACTAAGCCTCGAGGCCAGGACCTCTCCCACACAGCCCCGTGTCTGAATTTGACCCTCAGCTCCCCTCTTTGTAGAGCTGCTTGTAACCACGGTGAACCTGGGTCCAGCTTGCTTTTGTCATTTAATAGCTGAGTCAAACTGTCAAAACAGCCAAAAAGGATCTGTTCCAAATATTTGCAGAAAGAGGAGGCTCAAGGAGGCTGCAGCAGAACACCAGGAGCCTGCCCAGGCAGGGAGAACAATCCCTACTGTGGACCAGCAGCAGGATGCTGGTGGGCGATGATCACACCTTGGGACGTGGGGAAAGACCCCCCAAATCCTCCCGTGCTCAGGAATAAACTGGAATGTGGAGTCCCCTCTGCCCCCTGGCAAAGGCCCAGCCCTGCAGGGTGATCAGCCCTGATGGCAGCTCAGCTGTTGGCTTGGAGAACCCGAGGAGCAGTTGGCAGTGGGAGAGGAGGGTACCGGGGTGCCTCGGGAGCTGCTGCCAGCCCCAGCACAGACTTCAAAGGGCTGATCTTGCCCTGCTGTGTGGGGGAGGACAGCTGTGTGTTGGCCAGGCCCACCAGAGCATTTCTGATGGCAGCAGAGAGGGGCTGGTACCTGGTGTAAGCTCCCCTCCAGCACACGCCAGGCAGCTCCAGCAGGCAGAGCTCCGCGCTGCCCTGAGATTTATGGGATGCTGAAAACTGGCCAAAATGAAGGGAAAACACCAGCTCCAGGAGGATGTTTACCAACTCAAACAGCCAGTTCTGCCTGAGGGAGAGCCCACGAGGCTCAGTAGGCGATTACAAGGCACTCTGCCAGTTCAAAGGCAACTCCATCAGCTCTGAAGGCGACAAGGCATCGCCTCCCTGGGAAATCAGAGCAGCCCCATCCACATACACTGCATGCAACCTCAGCAGAGCAGCTAAAAGCAAAGAGGGAGGGAAACCAGCACCTCCTGTGCTGTAGGAGCCTCTAGATCAACAAGGAGATCTGTGGTGGGTGAAGCCAACCTGTTCCATGGCTCATGTCTCCAATCCCAACAGCAAAGCGTGGAGCAATCCCACTAACAGGGGGGGCATTACTCCTTCCACTTTGCTGGCACCTAAACACCTCAACAACCCAAACTTCCAAGGGCTCGCCCAGGCTGGGGAAGCCAGGGCTAGACCAGAGTTCCAGAGCACAGAGCTGGGACTTCTCTTTCCAAGATGCCCAGGACCTCCCTAGCACAGAGCGGATGTTTTCCAGGCTCTAAAAATAACCAGCTCCAAACAACGTGGTGGGCATAAAGAAATCTTTATCTTCAAGCTTTTGCTGAAGATCAATACGGAAGAAAAAGATTAAAGCAAAGATTTAAGTGTGTATTAAAAATAGCTGTTGATAAGTTCCCTTTGAGGGGATAAAAGCTATTTTACAGAAGCAGCACGAGCTGCAGGACTTTGCAACACCTTCCCTGCCGTGTGAGCTGCCGGAAATCATTCAGGAGAGTGTCAGCAGCCAGAGCCTCAGGAGGAAGTCCATTAGCAGGCAGCAATCTCCTTAATGGACCCTGGGGTACATGGGAAAAGCTGCTGTGGACACAGGGGCTCTTTCCAGCGCCACGATTCACACAGCCAGTTATCATCCCATACTCCCAGGAACGCTCCTCATCTTTATGGCAGCCTGATAGCACCATGAATTAATCTTTTGGGGAGCGAGGACACAAACTGGGACAGTGAGTTTTTGATTTTTCTTTCTCTTTTCTTTGTCAGCCCCCAGCAAACAGCCGTGAACAGAAGGTGTTCCGTAACGCAGGTAACAGCAGCAACATCCATCAAACCTCTGTTTTCCAAGGATAACATCCTGGCAAAACAAAAAATGCTGTCTCCATGGGTGATTTTGGGGCTGAAAGATCTTGTCCATTTACACACAGACAAAATCATTAAGTTCTCTGCTGTGCAGCCACCTCCACTTGGGGGCTGAGAGAACACACAGCCACCCCGGAGGGATGAAAAGTGGCAGGAACATTTCTGCTGGGAATAAAAAGCAGGACTGCTGTGCAGAGCTCTGTTTCTCTGTTAAAAGGTAAGCCTGGCTCTCAAAAGAGCTCTCCTCCATGACCTTGCTTGCCAGCCTTATTCCATGTCTCTAATGAAACACAACTCCTGACTTCCTCTGGCTACCTGGGATGTTCATGGGCTCCTTCAGCAACCACTGAAGGACCTCATGGTTGTACATCTTGAGATACACTGGGCAAGAGTGTCAAAAATGGCAACTTAATTAGATGTCTCAAGGGGAGAGAGCAGGGAAGTCAGGTGCTTTCAACAGACCTGAAATTTTAGAAGAATTTTACTCCCACCCTTCAAAACAAAGCCTAAAAGTGTCTGGATTTACGTCCTCTCTGTCAAATACTGGCCACTTATGTAAGAAATTGCCCAAAGTTTATTAAGGCAGGGATTTTCAGAGGAGGTCATGGGCATTAGAAACCCAGCCTAGTAATAGGAACAAATCCCCTTAGATTTCAGTGGATTTCTCCAGCTCAGCAGAAAATCTTACCTAGGCCACTGAAATATATTTTTAATAGCATGATTAAAAATCTTGAAATACTGCTGAACATTGTCCACTGCTGCCTTTTAGCCACATGCCAAAGATAGAGTAAGTCCCTGGCATGCTGCAGTTTTAAAGCTCAGTGTCTTCAAATGAGCCAGCTGTGCCCAAACGAATTAAGAGGACTCTTAAAAAACCTGCTGATCTCACATTTGTGTTGTAATAATCAGGTACATTGAAGGGAGTAGGTTTGAGCATGTTCTGGCTTTAACTCTGAAATCCCTAGGATTTATGACTTAAAAAAAAAAAAAAAAAGAAAACCTTAAGCATTATCTGAACACAATTTAATTTCATCTACTTCATCTATTGGTGTTCTGAAAAACCTTCATTTCCCCTTGTAACTGAGTCTTAAACCCTGTGCTGCAGCCCATGAGGGGCACCACAGAGCCCAATACCTGGGATTATTTATACTGACAAGCAATTCTTGCATGACAGAACAATTCCCATTAATTTTTTGAGCTTATCTGAAGTACCTGTGGGCTGTCAGGTTACAACACGTATGTGGCTTAGCTTCTCTCTGATTAGCCAATGCCAGCCCAGAGTTGACTGGACTCTCATCTGACAGGTCTCAGCATTTTACAGGTGAGTTCATGGGAATCCAACCCAGCTGTGCTCTCAGAAGCTGGAGAAATTTCCAAAATATTTGTTGTTTTGGGGGTTTTTTAATTTGTTTTTTTTGGGGGGGGGTGGGTTTTTTGTTTAGTTTGGGTTTTTTGGGGGTTGGGGTTTTTTTTGGGTCAACTCCCATTTATAAATTTTGCTCCTGCCTCTGCTGCTCTTTTCTCTGCCTGTTTTCTGGTTTGGAACATGCACATAAAGCAATTTCCTCCAATCCCCAACACAGCAGAGAACCACCTTTGACAAGACACCGAGGAACTGCAGAGGAACTCCCTCTCCAAACCTCATTTTTTGCATATTGGGTTTTTTTTCTAAGACATTTGAAGGCCTGGCTGGGGATGTTGCTCGGAAGAACAGGACTCCAGCTCCGTTTGCAGCTGTCTTGGTGTTGCCCTCCTTGTGCTGGACAGCTGAAGTCCTGCCCAGGAGTCACACAAAGCTTCCTCAGAGTGGCAGCAAGGCCATCAAAGTGACAGCAGGACCTCAGCTGGCTGTCCCTGAGCAGGAAACATCTTTAAAATACACCTCCCTCAACGTTTATCCCCCAAGGAAGCTGCCTGACCTCTGAAAGGAGAAGCAGGAGCTTGTGAGGAGTTGATAATCCCTGAGACCAGCGTTCTGGTGAAGCCCAAGGAATGGACCCCATGAACTCCTCGCTGTCCTGTTCCCCACAGATTTATTTTGGTAATTCCCCACAAAAAAAAGAATTTAAACTCTCCAAACACCTCTCCCCTCAGGTTATTCCTGTTGGTGCCCTGAAGGGTCACAAGCAAACAAAGACCTGAGCTTTCCAGCCAAAAAAAAGCCCAGTTTTTATGTTATTATTTATTCTTCTGGAAAGTGAAACCTCTGGTTTCCAGCAGGGAGCTGGAGCGCTGTGACCCAGCAGGTATTTCCTCTGCCCCAAGCACAGCTATTGCCAGAACTGCACCCAAACAGCAATCCAGGCCCTTTGGGGGAAATTTCAGGCCGTGTCCAGAACATTCATTAGTGCAATTAAAGCAATTAGCTGGTTCTGAGGCCACGTCTTGACTCAGAGAGGGACTGGGGTTTGTTGCACACGCCCTGAACTCCTCCACTACACAGAAGTGATGTTTAGTGTTTAGCTGGGTTTTGATCCTGTCCCCTAAAAACACGATACTCCCTGAGGGTTCTGAGGGAAGGCAACCAGCCCTTATCAATCGGGAGAAGACGCTGCAGCTCAAATTCCCATCGATAGAGAAGCCAGATTGAGAATGTAATTATCCTAATTAATTTTATATCTGGAACTCATCTCCTTTTACACAAACAGCAGCTTCCAAGCAGGCCACCGGCTTTTCTTGCACAGAGCAGTGGTTTTATCTTGTTGAGGGGCATGTTGGCAACACAAGCTCCTGTTGGAGACGAGGACTCTTGAGGACTCGGGATCCTGTTGGCCTGTGGAAATCTTTGCTAACTCCCTCCCACCACTTCAGCCTGGCTCCCTGAGGAGTTCACGAACCTTCTCCGGATCATCAGGGCTTGATGCAATCAACTGTGAAGCATTAGCTCTAAATAGACAACTGGGAGGCCAGTTCTGCTTCAACACACAAACACTCATGGCACAGGATGAGCAAGCAGCCAGCCCAGTTTGCAAGAGAAACGTAACTAATAACCCAAGCAAGCTGCAAGGAAAGCAGGAGCGAGTGGGGGGCTGATCATTGCTTTGCCCTCTGGAGATGGCTAAAGTTAGGGGCAAACTGGCAGGAGGCCACCCACAGCTTTTGTCCTTGTTCGTGGAGCTAAATGCAGCAGCTCATTCCACTTTATTTACTTGTTTAGGTGATTTTTTGGCAACTCCAAGCGTGTCCCTGGTGCAAATCCTCCGTGTGTGGACAGATAATTGAAAAACAACTGCAGCAGGCCAAGAGACCCAGAATTCAACTTGTACAGGGAAAATAAACACTGAAAGAACCCGAGCTCACAAAGCAGAGCGACATCTCAGTCCACAGACTAAAGCAAACACATTTTACTCTTTGAATCTCCTCGTCTTTCAGCAACCAAGAAATTCTTGGAAGTATTTGGGGCAAGAGGGAATGTGCTGGTGTCACGTTCTTTGTCAACAGCTGTAAAGGAGATGTGCATCCAACCACTCTTTGGTGGCGATGCCAGACCCTGCTTACCCAAAAAGGAACACCAAGCCCTTCCTAGGAATTTTTTGGAAGATGTTATTAAGCGTCTGATTTTGGCAGGGCTCTCAAAGTCATTTGTCCTGGTTTTTTAGTGCCTGTTGAAAAGAAAGCGATACTACAAATACTTCCCCTCAGAAAATACCAACAAGCAACTTATCATCACTGCAAGAGAGCTAACAACGTTTCCACCGAGTGGTTTTTGGCATTGACAGCTGACTCAGAACAGTTGTTGGTGGCTGGGACAGATGGACTTCATATATTAAAAAAAAAAAAAAAAAAAAGGAAATGAGAACTTCTACTCCATAGATTTTTAAAAGCCTTTTGCAAAATCCAACCTATTACCAAGCCCTAAGAATTAAATCAAAAGGAGATTTGAATATAATGAGCTTTAAAACTGAAATGAGCCTGGGACTTGCCTGTATCTCCTCATCAAGGACTACAAAGTATCAGCATGTTCTATTTTCAACAGGAAATACTTGAGAGTTTTGGGAGGGTCTCCACAGCTCTGCCCTCAGCCCAGCACGTGAAATCCTCTAAAATCCAAATATTTGTTTCCACGGGGAAGCTGGCAAGGAGAGACCCCGAGGTAGAACTGATGTCAGTCGTAAGCCCCGCTCTCCATCAGTGCCGCCGAGAGCTTTAATCATGACCATGGCATTTCCCTGATGTGCAGAATCTTTAGAGGCTTTCAGTGCCTAGAGCTGGGAATGCACTGAACTCTCCATGCTTCACTGGCTCCCGTTCCATGGCAATGTTTTAAGGCCACGATCAAGAACAGGGGTTGTTCTGGCAGTAACACACAGGAGGAGGCAACCCCAGCCCGCAGCACCTCAGAGCCTAGAGCAGGTCAAACTTGGGATCTCAGCATCTTGTGAGCTTTGTCTCCTTCTTTTCATGCCTTTTCTTTTTCCCCAAGTAATCAGTTGGCACAAACACGTCCTTCCAGTCACACTCCCATCCCACTATCCAGCACCAGCCCTGCAGGCTTCAGTACATGTCTAATTTTATGTACTGCTGACAGCATAACCCTATTTTAGTGGGGTGCCCCCAGTACCTCAAGTCAGGCATGGTGGAAGAAACCTTTATATTCTCAGCCTCACTCTGCCCAGTCCTTTGGGCTTATGACCCCAAATTTAAACATTACTGGAAATCAACACAAGATGAGGCACTTTGAATTTAATGGAAAGCAAAGCCTGGTACCACTGGGTTCGCTCACCAGGTAAATGTTCTCAGGCAGAGGTGTGAAACCAGTGGGGTTTGGCTGCATTTAGCAACTATTGTCCATCTGAAAAAATGCAGAAATACCTGGAGTTTGTTTCCATTCCTCCTATCTTTTAGGCCAGATTCAACAGGACACTTGGGCTCTGCTGACGTAACACAGGAAGGAAATGGGGCACCTTTCTGCCCTGCAGCCCCACTGTGAGGGAAAGTCGTGTTCAGTCTGTGGTTTTTCCCTTTCAGAGGGAGCAGCTGAATGCAGAGTTAGCAGCGGGCAGACCGTGTGATGCTCTGGGATCAGGCACTCCTGATTTCTTCCACTGAAGCTGTTTCTGCTCCAAACCACAGCAAAGCAAGTGAACACCAGAGCACGTGACAACCCTCTGCATGTTGGGGATGAGCGTCAGAGTCATCTTCGCACCCCTCCACTCACTGACTGGGAAAATAGTGCCCAAATCTCACTTTATTTGAGACCCAAAGCAACTCTGCAAGTTCTCTGGAGTCACTGGAGGATTGTTTTTTTGTCCTTAGATAAACTGTTTGAAATATTTCCACTCACTTCCTTGAATGTTGACCCAAAACAGTGACTGGTGAGTGTCTACACGCTCAGCCCCGTGTATTTTGGTACTCAGCTGTAGGCTGGTTGTCAGCCTAACCCCACTCCACCCCATCTTCTCCTGCTGCCATCTGGGCAGAGGGGGGAGGACAACGCGAGCCCACCGGCTGCTGTCCCCCTCCTCATCCCCCCAGCTATTAATAGCCAGACAACAAATGAGCCCAAATTCATTCCTGAGCGGAATTAGCAAATGTTTTTGCAATTAAAACTGCAAACATTCATGCGGGGCCCCCCGAACAATAGGCGCCTGTGCCTGCTCTTGAATAGGCACTAGTGTCCGCCCTGCCTGCCTGCCGAGCCTGCACATTCCTGGCACCCCCAGCCCTGGACCCGCTCCTTGCTGAGCTGGGTTTTGGGATGTTTCCCCCTGTCCCGTGCGTGCTGTGTGTCCCACACTCCCGGCAGCATCCGGCGGGTCTTTGTTGCCTGCCGGCCCTGGATCCCGTGTGCTGGCCCGTCCCCCATCCCGGCGGCTCCCACGCTGTCCCCGCATCGCCCCGCGCTCGGGCCAGCGCATCCCTCCCCTCCCTTCCCCAGGGCGAGGGTCGCGGCAGCGCATCCCTGCCGGGGCAGGGGCATGGGCAGGGGCAGGGAGGTGCGCAGCCCCCTGCCCTTCCCCGGGATGGCGACGGGGCCAGCGCATCTCCCCCTTTTCCTGGGATCGCAACCGGGGCGGCGCATCCCTCCTCCTCCTCTCACTCCAGGATGGGGACGGGGGCAGCGCATCCCTCCTCCCTCCCTGCCCCGGGGTCCCGACAGGCCAGCGCATCTCCGCCTTTCCCTGGGATCGCAACCGGGGCGGCGCATCCCTCCTCTCTCTCCGGGATGGGGACAGGGACATCGCGTCCCTCCTCGCTCCCCGACTCCGGGATCGGGACAGGGACACCGCGTCCTTCCTCCCTCCCTGAATCCGGGATGGGGACAGGGACACCGCATCCCTCCTCCCTCCCTGACTCCGGGATCCGGACCGGAGCAGCGCATCCCTCGTCCCTCCCCGACTCCGGGATCGGGACAGGGACACCGCATCCCTCGTCCCTCCCCGACTCCGGGATCCGGACGGGGGCAGCGCATCCCGGTCGCCGGGTCGCGGGGCCGGCGGCGGGCGGTGCGGGGCGGTGCGGGCGCTGCCGGCCNGAGGGGAGGGGGCACGCACCGCACCCCCGGGCAGGGCACGCCCCGGGCCCGCCGCGTGGAAGAGGAGATGGTCCCGGCAGTGGGACCCCCGTGAATGGGGAGAGAGGATGGTCCCGGCACTGGGTTGTCCGGACGGTGAGAAGAGGGGCCGTTCCTGCCCGTGGGACCCCCGCCGGATCGGGAGAGATGGAGATCTTGGTCGTGAGACCCCCGGCGAGTGGGGAGAGGGGTCGGTCCCGTTAGTGGAACCCCCAGCCGGCAGGGAGAAAAGAGTGATCAAGAGCTCTTGGGACCCCCGTGGGTGGGAAGAGGGGGTGATCCTGGCAGTGGGACCCTCACGGGAGGGGAGAGGGGCCGGTCCTGCCCGTGGAATCCCCGGCAGATCGGGACAGAGGGAGATCCTGGCAGTGGGACCCCCGCGGTGCAGAGAGGGGCCGGTCCCAAGCGCTGGTTAAGCTCTGTGGAGAGAAGGAAACTCACCCCGAGTAAGGCGCCGGGAGGACTTTATAATGTTTTTGAGCCAGGATATTAGCGACATTTTGGTTGTAAAACCCATCCAAGTTTTGCTCCAAAGTAGGTGTTTCCCAGTTGTATTTAACAAGAACCCCTAAAAAGAGATTTCTCTGAGAATTTGCCCTAAAAATCCAACTCTCATTGGTCTGTGAATTTCCCTATAAACATTCAACAACTTAAAGTAAGCAAGAAACATAAACAAGCAGCTGGACAGAATGCTGCTCTTGAGGAACTTCCTGAGTCATAGACTCACAGGCTGGTTTGGGTTGGGAGGGACTTTAAAGATCATTTAGTTCCAACCCCCATGGGCAGGGACACCTTCCCCCAGCCCTTGTGCTGGACCAAATCCTTTCTGACACAGCCAAATGTTTGATTTAGTGATTTTGCCCTAAAAAACGGCTTTGCACAGAGAGCATCCCGAGCTGCTGTGTGGTCCTCAGGAGTGCCCCAGGACCTTTTTCTTTGATTAACAGAAAGCAACAAAAATTATCAGCGTGGGACAGTGGCCCCGAATAGAGCGAGTTCTGTGTTAATGCTGGCTCTTGCGTCACTGCCAGCAGAGTCTGATGAGGATGTAATTAAGAAGCTGTTGAAGATCAAGCAGCTGGAATGAAAGCCAGAGCTCTCCTCTGCTCTGTAAAGCAGCTCGGCAGAGCTGGCAGAAGTTAAGGGATGTAAAAATGTATTTAACCTGATAACGTAGCAGATCTAACTCGACATGCTAATGAGTAGATTTAAAGGGCTGATCTGAGCCCGGTGAAATTAATACAGGGAGTCTCATCAATTCTAGAGGCCAGATGGGACATTTCCCTGAGGATGAAGGGGAAGGAATCGCCTAATAAGGCTGTATGGCTTAAAACCTGACTCTGGCAGTCTTTGGGCTGGGTCCCTGTCGAGTAAGGAATCATTTTAACACAGTCCGTTTGGGCTGCTCTGACAGGAGAAGTAAAATGTGATGACAGCGAATATAATCAGCGATAAAGTGCAATCACTGAAGTGTCAGGATCCTCTTTCGCTTCCAGCAGCAGCTTGATCAGGGCAGAGAGGAGATTGAGACAGAAGAGACAAAGAAGGATGGGAGGTCTCTAGCTGGACTGCAGGAAAAAAAGAAAATTATTTCAGTTCGGATGGTGCTTGGAGCAGCCTGGTCTGGTGGAAGGTGCCCCTGCCTGTGGCAGGGGGTGGAACTGGATGGCTTTTGAGGTCCCTTCCCACCCAAACCATTCTGTGCTGCTCTGACTGGGGGTGAGCCGTGCTGGGACAGCCACAGGGGGACTGTGCCGAGGTGTGTCGGCTCCCCCAGGCCATCTGGGCCACTCGAGGGGGAGCTGGATCTGCTCTGAGGAGCTCTCCTAAGCCTTGATTTCCCTCTCCAGGCTGCTGGAGCTCAGCCTAGGCGTGCCCTGAGAGTGTGTTTGTGAATAATCAATGCAGGCAGAGCAGATACCACCTTCGTGGGTAACACCAGGGCGTGAAACCTCGGGCATCATCTCAGATATCCATCCTGCACCGGAGGGATGTGCCAATTGCTTGTCTCAGGCTGATACAACCGGTGCCAGCTCCTGTGTCTGTGCCCAGGACGTGGTTTCATTGCAGCCAGGTCCTGCCTTTTCAGCTGCCATCGCCTCTGAGGAGCCCTTTGAAACGTGAAACTCAACAAGCTCAAGGAGTCACAATAAATATTATACAGGAATTGTAGCGCCCGTCAGCCTGGGATGGCAAAGCACCGCTGTGTAAAACATTGATTTTCACACTCAGGTGGAGCTCCCCTTTCCTTATTTAATGTTGAAACAAGTAACTAGAATAAAATTTGTGCTGAGGGCAGCCCTGTGTGGTGCAGGGATGTATTCAGGAAGGAGGAGGGATCTCTTCCTATGATTTCCTTGTTCTCTGAAGGGTTTTCTAATCCATGTTCCAAACAAGAAGAGGAATCTGCAGGATGATAGGAAGGGAGCACAGGCCCTGCCAGGGAGCCTTCCTGAGCTGCAGGACAGCCTGTGTGGGGAGGGATGGAGAACAAAATGTGGGATAAGGCTGTGGAGCCTCACTCCCAGCACTTGTAAGAACAGAGAGAGGGTGACCAAGGACTAAACTGGGGGGGGGGAAAAAACCCTTAGGGATTTCTGAAGGTTGTATGGAGCGTGTTGTACATCAGGTGTTTGGGATCTGAAGGTGACTCAGAGAAAATGGATCCTTTTGATGCTTGCAGTGCCTGGAGGCCCAAACTGAGTTTCAAGCCCTGCTGGGAAGAAGCTGCTCAAACCTGTAATAACAGGCTGTGCCTGTCACGATGGCTTTTCACTAGCAGTCCACATGGCAGGCAGGAATGTGATTATCCGAGGCACCGGGGCTCCCAGGACTCTGCCAGCGAGCTGTGCCATACCTTGCCTGTCTGAGCCCTCAGGGCTGTCCATCTGGACCCTTCTCAGCCAGCAGCTTCGCTCCAGACCTCTTTAACTTTGATGCTGTGATTGTGGCAGGCCACTGCTGGCCTGGGATGAGGGAGGTCCTGGCAGAGGGAGGGTTTGGCTGCTCTCAGAGGTGGGAGCTGGTTGTGCTGTCCAGGTGGGAGCGGCAGCACTGGGGGGAATCTGTTCTGTTAAAGAAAAAACTTTACACAAAAGAGGAGGGTTCTGGGCCACTGTGTTTTCTCAGGGGGAAAATACCAGCAGATGTGATTTTGTTGGGTGATCTGAAGTGTCTCTAGAGCCACCTTTGCATGTGACAGATGGAAGGTCGCAGGTGATGTGCATAACTGGTGACAGAATGGCCACCAGAGAGGAAACGTCTCCCCAGAGCTGCACTGGGGTGAGCAGGAGCTGTATCCCACCCTGGTCTGAACAGGCCTGGTTCCCCTTGGTGGGACAGGACCTCCCATTCTGACTGAGCAGGATGTTTGGAAGCGAAGTCCTGCCTCGTCCTGGAGGGTTTCTAGGGTCAGTTTGGGCTCTGCAGCTATGTGTTTATGCACATCACTCCTGATCTCAGGAGCCATTTGTCCCAGATCATTTTCATCTCTGGGAAGAGATGCAGGTGTCTGGCCTGTGTCCATCCCTCTTTCACACCACCCCTGCTGCTCGGGCAGCTTTTTACGGACGGCCTCGTGCTACAGTGCCTCTCACTCCTAGCTGAAGACAGCATCTCTTTTTTTGTCTGCTGGAGTCTAGACAAGCTGTTGATTCCCTGGTGTCACAGACCATGACCCCACTCCTACACCAGTCCCATCATTTCCCCCTAGTTCATTGCTCAGGCATATGCTCATCTATTTTGAATCGTTTGTATGTGTGAGGCTGAGTGGCTCCTAATCTCGTCTCCCTCCCGGGGCGTCAGTCACACTGGCATGTGCCTTTTCCCTGTCTGCCTCCCTCTCTTTATGGACTATGGGTATTTTTAACTCTACCCTCTAATTAGAGGCAGTATTCTTGGGGTATTTTCTGCACAAGGGCTCTCACGTCTGTGGTCAGCAGGGCAGGCAGTGAGCACTGGGGACTGGCCGTGCTTGGAAACCTTCCTGCTGAATAAACACGGTCCAGCAGCAGAGCCCGGGATGTGGGGAGCGCCTGCATTCCTCGGGGGCTGCCTGCAGCAGCGTGCTGGGGTGACAGCCACCCAGAGGAGCCAGCTAACCCCCCGAGACAGGGCCACAGCTGCCTCCTCGTCCTGCAGCACAGCGCGGTGCCTGCTCAGAGCTGCCTGCAGCTGCCTCCGAGCTGCACGCTCATTTCTCCTGACCTGGAGCAGCCACATCCCTGGGGACATCCCCGAGCTGAGCTCCCTTACCCCGTGCTGGTCCAGGCATGGAGAAGACAGCGATACCAATTAGAGGTGGCCTTGGACCAGGTGTCCCCAACCAGGACCTTGTCTCCTTGTCCTTCCAGCACCGAGCAGCGCTGCCGGCCTGGCTCCAGCACCCTCCGGAGCCCCAGCCTGCTGGAAGCTGCTGTTCCCCAGTGCAGAGGCGCGAGGGGGCCGTGGCGTGTGGCTGGTGGGAGCAGGGCTTTCCTCTGCCTGCCCAGCAAACAGCATCTGGCTGGCCCAGGGGCAGCCTGTGGCGTGCTGCACATCTCCTGCTCACAGCCAAGTCCTCGCTGCCCTGCCACAGCCCCCAGCCATCCCAGGCCAGCTGGTCACTGCACGTCACACTGACTGTGCCCTTGCCAAGGCGAGCCAGGGGTGGCACCAGCTCGGGAGTGGCAGGGTGGGTGCTCGGGCTGGTGACCCAGCTCAGGTCTCGGCGCTGCTGGACACGTCACTGGACACAGCAAGTGCTGCTTCCCAGGCTGGGGCTGCGTGGAGAACGTGGATACAACTCCCTTTCCTCTGCTGGGGTGTGGGAGCAAGGGTGGACTGACAGTGGGAAGGGGAGGCTTCCTCTCTCTCCCGATCCCATGCAGACTCTGGTGCACAGGCATGCTGATAACTGTTAGAGATAAGGCTCTGTCGAATTTATCACTGCTCTTGAAAGACTGTGAGGAACACAGAGGGGAAAATATTTGCTTCAGGAGAGGGAGGATGTTCTGCAAAGCTCAGGGCTCCCGCAGTCCTGATCTCAGGCTGCTCAAGCCGTGGGACAGAAGGAGCTGCTTTGCTTCCTCAGCAAAGGGGGGCAGGTCGGGTCTTTAAATCCAACCTGTGCAGGTGCCCCCAACCTTTGGCAATGCCCCTCACTGCCTCCCTGCAGACCCTGTGATCCCCTCTGCTCCTTCCCTTCCTGACTCACTGCTTTCTCTGGCTCCGAGGGCTCCTGCTGCTGCAGTGAAGCAGCCTTGTCTGCGAGCTGGATTTTCCAAGCCCTCCAAGGTTGTTTTGACATGCCTGACTAACAGTCCAGTGTCAGCCAAGGGTCTCCCACCACCCAGGCAGCACCTTGCTCGCCAAACAACACACGCCCCAGGGCAGGCAGTTGGCCATGCAAACACCCCCCCCCCCCCCACACACACACCTCTTGCACTGCTTTATTGTTTAATAAGTGCCTTGGGTTTTGCCATCCCAGCTCTTTTCCATGTGAATCCCTGGCTAAAGCTGGTTTTCATGGCTCTTGATGGAAATCAGTCGTGTTCTGCATTGGCAATGTGCTCAAGTGCAGAAGTTGCTTGGAAAGGAGTCAAGGATTTAATTCTTGTTGGTCTCTTGAGTCCCTGTTGGTGCTCATTTCCCTGTTCCATTTTCCTGATGGCTTACCCAGGTGATGGCATCCCACCTTTGGATCTGAAGCAGTCACAGAGGAGGGCTTGTCTCATGAAGAGAGCTGCTCAGGCTCCCTTGGAGGAACAGGGATTTCTTGATCTGGGGCCTGGCTGCTTTAGGACTTTGGATTTCTGGAGGGCTGTGAGGCAGGGGGAATTGTGTCACTGAGTGCCATCCTTGGTCCCCTCCCTGGGCAGCCTGGTGGAAGCAGTGTCCTGCTGCCTTGCAGTGGAGTGCAGTGCTTGGTTTGGAGGAGGAGCAGGGCCTTAATCTCTGCCAGTCGAGTGGTGCAAAGACGATTAGACATATGCCAGCTAATTCATAGTAAACAGGATGGAGGGAGAATTTGCCACTTATAAATGGCAGATGAGCAAGCCCATCATTGCTGTCACTCCTGGGTAATACTTGCTGACATAAGCCCAGTTTAGCTGCAAGTTTATCATTGCTAATCCTGCTGGTCCTTGCCTCTCTGTTCCATCCTCCTGGCATCTTTCCTCCCCTTTCTGTGTTTTGTCTCTTTCTCCCTCACTCCTGGTATTCCATCTTGGGGGCAGACAAATTCCTCAGCATCCCCCACCCTTCTCAATACATTTGTCTGCCAAGGAGTGTTTTCCTTTCTCCTGAAAGTGTCCCTATGCAGATTGAAGTATGGGGAGATCTTGTCACCCCAAGGTTTTGGATAGACTTCCCAACCCCACTGCACCTCTCATCACCTTCATTTGCCTCTCTGCCTCCCTTGGTGCTCCTTGTTCAGCCTTGCCCAGGTCCCTTGCAGGTGTGCCTGTCTCTGGTGTCATCGATGCTCCTGCATCACCCACATCTGGGGCTGGGGCTCAGACAATGGGCTCAGGCCCCCCATGGGTTCTGCTCAGTGCTGGATCCCACCCAGCCTGGAGTTTATCTGATACTTTTCCCCAAACAGACACTCCTGTGGGCTCTGGGTGAGCAGCACCACAGGAAGCTTTGTCTTGGAGCCACCCTGCTGTTTGGAGAGCCACGTGGCCGAGCCAAACACCATCCTCTCCTGCTGGGGGGGGGTGGGTTGGAGCCCTCGAGGAGGTGGAAAGGAAGGTGAATGTCCATGTGGGAGAGCAGTGGCCACAAAGCCTGGCTGTGGGAATACAAAGCTGGATGGCAGCAGCCAGACATGGAACCAGTGCTCAGTCTTACCTCTGCCCCTCTGAAGGACTCTGGGCTCACTCCAGAGGGTGGCAAGTCCAGCTGGGATGCAAATCCTGCTCCCTGTGTACCTGTGTGGGTGCTCCAGGACAGCAGTGGGAGCCAGAGCAGTGACATTTTTCCTGGAAGTCCCGTTGGCTTTCCTTCCCAGTGATGATACGAGTGTCCAGGCTGTCCTTGCTTGACCGAGCCACCCACACAGAATATGTGGCTTTTTTTGTGGTACTCTCAGCGATGTCTCAGAAGCCTTGTCCTGCTACACTCCTTCATTCAGTTAAACTCCCTCCCCCTTCTTCAGTCGTGTGTCGTGCCTGGCCTTCATCCCTTGGATTGGATCAGCTGGAGAAAGGAGGTCAGAGACAGGAATCCCATGAACCCAACCCCTCCCCTGGGGCAGGGTGACGGGAGGGGCCCTCAGGTGGTGTGGCGCAAGCGAAGGGCTCCGAGGCCCCTTGTGCTGAGCGAGGGCAGAGCATCCCTCCCCTGGGGAAAACCCTCCCTGGGAGGGCTGAGGGTGCAATCCGTGGAGCACCTCTGGGATGAATTTCTCCAGCCCAGGAGTTCCCCCTTGTGGCAGGAGGCTCGGGCTGGTGCGGGGATCTGCCGGAGAAGGCTCTGGACGCGCTGGTGTCTTCCAGAGGATGATGTCTGTGCGTGTGCGGTTATCACCCGCCAGGCTGCAGAGAACCGGCGCTGGGTTTGCCGTTCCTGTGGCCACAGGCGTGCCTGGATGGGCTCGGCACAGCTCCGAGCTCTGCATCTCCCCCAGTTTGCCCCTCACCTCACGGGGGGTGCTGCTCCGGGACACCCAGCACTGGGTGCCTCTGCTCCCCGTCCACGTGGGCAGGGTCCGTGGGAGCAGCCCTCGGTCACGGTGTGGCACTGGGATGCCGCGGGGTGTGAGTGATGGAGAGCCCGTCCATGGGGCTAACCCCGAATTCACAGCTGCGGGGGGGCTGCAGCAGAGCTGTGTGGCACAGCCAGGACCCGAGGCCTGGCCCCTCTGTACCCATCTCCGAGCTGGTCAGAGCCAGGGCTTCCCTCTCACCCAGGGAATAGGGAGCGCGATGCTTTGCAGCTGCCTGCTGGTGTTTGTGGCGGCTGCTGCAGCAGCCAGGCTTGAAGAGGAGGCCTCAGAGCTCCCCTGCTCCAGATGCAGCTCTGAGCAGCCTCTGCGAGCCCCGTGCCCGCCCGGGGAGCCGCGGGGAGCTGGTTCCCGTGATGAATCAGCACCTCTCTGGATGCTGAGCTGGGCTGCTCGCGGCGCGGAGGCGGCAGCGCCCGGGCGGCATCGATGTTTATTAATGACTGTATTGGGGATGCTGTTTAGTCAGTGCTCCCAAGGAGCCCGAGGGGCAGCCGCAGGGGGGGAAGCGGCTCCTCTGTCCTCGGGGGACGTCTGAGGCACCCAGGCACCCGCAGCATTTAGCGCGCTGGTAGCCGCGTCCCACGGGAGCGCTCCGCGGTGTCGCCGCCGCTGCTGGCGCACGGCTCGCTGCCTCCGCTCCCTGCGGAGCCCCAGCGTGAGCTCTGCTCCGAAGCTGGGGAAACTGAGGCACGGCGGGCGGCGAGGGGTGACAGCAGGACACGGCCTGGCCGTGCTGATCTCCTGATGGGCAGCGGGGCAGCGGGCCCGTGCCTGCATCTGGCACATCCAAGGGGATTTATTCGTGTGAGGGCTGCAGATTTAACTGGCGACAACGTGAACAAAGCCATTCGAGGATGAGGGGGGATGGTCCTTAAAATGCTGGGCAGCGTGGGGTGTGCTCTGGGTGCACAGTGGGGACGTTTTGGCACAGCGAGGAACCACTTTAAGGGCTGGGTGCTGTTATTAAACTCTGTGACGGGCGTTTTCCCGCTCCACCATCTGCAGTGCCATGAAACTTGCATGAGATTTGAGATGAAAAGTCTATTTCTTTGAATGAAGTTTTAATAAGATCAAATTGGAAAAAGAAAACAGTGCCTCTTCCCCCTCCCCTCCTGCCCCCCTTCCCTGACTGCTGTTGGATTTAGTCTCGTGGATGCCAAAGCCCTTGAGAACTGACGGGGGCCTGGACTGGGAGCTGGGTGTTCAGGGGGTCTCTGCAGGGGATGGGGGTGAATTTGAGGGCCATAAAAGCTGTGGGGTTGCAATGGAGGGGGCTGTCCTGGTGCTCGGGGTGGTGGGGGGTTCACAGCCCATGTCTGGGGCACACACTGACACAGGCTGCAGGGACTAAATGACCTTTAAAGGTCCCTTCCAACCCAAAAAGGGGGGGCCGAGCCCCTCCTGATTGGTGTGCCAGATCCCTCAGGATGCTGGGAAGGGCTCAGGTGCGAACCCCTTCATTAACCCTCTCCTTGAAATATAATTTGAATGGGCTTAAGCTGAGGCTCGGCTGGGTGGAGATCGGCTGGGGGAGGGGAGATGCTGCCGGGGAGGCGCTCCCAGCTCGGGGCAGCGCAGAGGGCAGCTGGTTGCCTGGGGGACCCGGGGATGCTGCCGGTGGGGGATGTGGCCGGTGTGGGAGGTGCCAAAAGGGAATGCTGCCGGTGTAGGATGCTGGGGGGGGGGGGGAAAGCGGCCGATCTGGGGGGCTGNGGGGGTGAAAGCGGCCGATCTGGGGTGCTGCTGCAGCCAGTGCGGGATGCAGCCAGTGCGGGATGCAGCCGGTGCGGGATGCTGCCGGTGCGGGATGCTGTCGGTGCGGGATGCTGTCGGTGCGGGATGCTGCCGGTGGCGATGCTGCTGATGGGAATGCCTCTGATGGGAGCTGCCATCCCTGCCCGTCTCCGGGCGGGGCGGGGCCGCCAGGGGGAGCCTGCAGCCGCGGCGGGAGCTTCATCTCCCGCTCATCATCATCATCGTCATCATCTTCGTCGTCGTCGTCGTCATCAGCACCATCCTCCCCGCCGCCCCGGGGCTGGGACGCGCTGCCGGGCTCCCGCGGGATGCTCGTCCCGGAGCTGCGGCTGAGCCTCGGCGCCCTCAGCACGGTGCGAGTCCCACCCTGCCCCAGCCCCCGGGTGCCCGGGTCCCCATGGCATTTCCAACGGGGCGGGTCCAGCCCCGGGCTCCCGAGGGATGCAGCGGCAGCTTCAGCCAAGTCGGATGGCGAGGGGAGCTGCGTGGCCCGGTTTGTTCTCCGAGAAGCACGAAGCCCAGCTGGCATCTCCTCATTGCCGGGGGAATGGCTCACAGCACATGGCTGTGCCCCACGTGCTGCCAGCGCCGGGATGGGCCAGCGCCGGAGCTGGAACCCCGCTGGAGCTTGCCCTCTGCTCCCTGTGTGATCAGCAATTCCCAGGATTGGCAGGTGGGGCAGGCTCCAGGAAGAGGGTGGGTAATGCCCGACAGCAAGGGGAAACTGAGGCACAGCCCAGCACCCGTGCTGGGGACAGAGAGAAGAGCAGGTTACAGCCCAGTGTGGCTCACCTGGAGGTGCCAGCCCAAGGAGCTGTTAGCCCTGAGCTGGGCTCAGCCCCGTGCCAGCCAGGCAGGACAGGAGGCTCTGGTGTTTTGCAGTAGCCCCGAGGCACAAAGGCCCCTTCCCCTGCAGATCCTCGTGGCCACACGTGCCAGGAGCCAGCGTGTCCCTCTGGCACACAGGCTGTGACACGCACTGTGACACGCTGCTGCCCTGCTGCAGCCTCACCAGCGGTCAATAAACCATCTCCCTGGTCTTCCTGCCTCTGCCAGCTTCTATTCCAATGCCAGAAGGCTGGCACTGCCCCAGCTGGGAGAGGAGCACACAGGTACCTCCAGCTTCACCTCTTCCAGCAGCTGGGAAGGCCAAGGGAGAGATGAGAAGGTACCTGGAGCTCAGGGAGAGTGTTAACGTGAGTGGCATTCCTGGAAAAGCAGGCACAGATTTAATTCACTCGGCAGCGTGGGCTTGATCCTGCTGCTGGATCCTCCACCATGGATCCTGAGTGCCTGAAGTGTCCGTGGAGGTGCTGCTGCATCCAGTGCCAGCTATTTTGGGCAGGTGTCAGTGCCCTGCTCCTCATCCCCCCCCACTCCACGTGCCCTGGCTGCTCCGTGGCATCATCCTTAAGCAGTGGGTGGAGACTGGTGCAGTCCCAAGGAACAGGCTGAGGGTGCCAGGCAGTGGGGCTGGGAGGGACTGGAAGGTGCCCCAGGACTAGCCAAAGGACAGAGCAGGGGGAATGACTAGTCAGTGGCTGTGTGCCCTTGTCTGGGCAAGGCTGGCCCTGCCTGTCCCTGCCCACGGGGTGGCCCTGCTGGGTTCCCCCTCTCCATATGGCTGTGGATGTCTGGAGATGCGTTTGACACCCTTGGATGGGTAATAAATAGAACCAGGCCCGCTGCCTTTTGTTTTGATTTATTCCATTTGTTCTGCATAAGCAGCTCCTTCCCCTTGCCAAGGCTCAGCTCCTGGGAAAGGAAGATGCTGAGAGATGGAGGGGCCCAGTCTGGCTCTGCTGGGAGGGTCCCCGAGGCTGAACTCTGACAGGGGGGACACTGAGGCACCCAGCAGTGCCAGGTCTGCCTCTGCAGCAGGTTTTGGTTAAGAAGGGAAACTGAGGCTGGGAAAGGTGATGTGCTGTGCCCTGGGGATGCACAGCAAGGCAGAGACACCTGTCAGGTCTAGAAGCTCCTTCTCTGGTGCTGGGTGGGGATGAAGCCGCCCAGACTGGCAAGCAAAGAGTGACCCAGCCATGTCAGCCCCCCCGGGGGTGACTGGCAGTGCTCTGCCACCGGCACGAAGGGAAAATGACTTTATAAATGAGCTTGGGATGAAAATGAGCACAGGAGCCAGGACTTCTGGCTTCCCTCACCGGCTTGGTTGGAAACGGCAGCCTCGGGCAAGTCTGGTGCCTCCCTGCCTCAGTTTCCCCAAGCAGGAGAGGCTGTTTATCCATCAGGAGCTGGGGAACTGGTAGTTTTGGGAGCAGGTGAGATGAAAGGTTGGAAGCTCAAAGCCAGGGGGGCTGCTGCATGGGCTCCCTGTGGGGCAGCAGAGCAGCGAGAGCCCGAGCAGTGGGCGATGGGTGGGGGGTTGGTGGGACCCCAGAGCCATCATGCTGGTGGTTCCCCATGTGTAGCCCCACTTCCCTCTCACCTGCTTGCCTGGAGACCCCCATTCCCCGCAGAAGGAGGGATGGGGTTAAAAAAATCGCCCCACCCCGGAGCTGCCGTGCCCCCCGGGTGAGTCAGAGGGCCGGGGGTGCGTGTTCCTGCACCGCAGCTGAGGTGCCACGTCAGGGGGAGCGGGTGTAGGCCCGAAGGACACAGCTGCCTCCTCTCCGCGTCCTCTCGCTGCTCCTCTCCTCCTTCTGATCTGCCTCATTATCTCCTGAGTCATCATCGCTCCCACCTCCGCTGCAGCCACCGCCGCCCGCAGCCGGCACCGCGCGGGGCTGGAGCTGCCGAAGGGGAGAGGGAAGCTGCGGGCTCCTGAGTGTGACCTCTCGGTCTCCAAAGGTGTCCCGGCGATTGGGGACGGGGGGTATCTCCCCTGCACATCCTGCTGGGCTCTCAGGTGCACACAGCTGAGTGTGGCTGCTCCTGCCCGGCACGGAGAGATCCCTGGGCATGGAGCTTGTCTTGCAGTGGTGCTTTTGGGCTGGCAGTCAGGCTCCGGTGTGCCAGGGAAGGCTGCAAGCTGCTTCCCAAGCCCTGCACGTATCAGGAGCCAGGAATAGAGCTGGTCTGCTCGCTGCTGCCCAAATAGGTCCCGATCCAGCTGCTGGCGTCGCTGGACACACGCTGGCGTGTTGCAGATCCTGGGTTTCACGCTGGCATGAGCAGGCTGTGGTGGATCCAGGACACGGCTGTGCTCCCCAGAGAGCCCGAGGGATGCTCGGAGATTTTCCTCTGAAGGTGCTGGGATAAAGCAAGGCCAGGGCTGGCTCCATTTTGCTGCTGGGATGAGAGGCACAGCTCCGAGCTGAGCGGAAATCCGAGGAAGTGCCTCTCTCTCCCCGTGGCACTTGGCAGCCTCTTCGCAGCATTAATTCCTCTTGCTGCTACCAATTTGTGGCTTATTAATTCTCATCTGAGCTCTCCATTTTCCCTCGCAGCCGCCGCTCCGCTCCTCGTGCTGCCTCTCCGTGGCAGCCCCGAGTGCCCACAGTGGAAGTGCTCCGGGGGGATGGCAGCCCCCATGTCTCCTCTCGGCTGCGTGGGTGGGTGCAGCAGTTTAGGTCTCTTGTCAGAAGGTGTCTTCTCCCAGATCTGGGAATGTCTCCGTGGCTTGTCGCCGGCTCGACATGACCGACGGCGGGCTGAGCTCTGGTGGCTCACAGCCAGGCTCTGTCTCGCAGACCGTTCTGGAAGTGCCCTGGGTTAACCTGTCCCTCACCCACAGATTTCTGCAGATCTGAGCCTGGGCTCTTCCCCTCATCCCTCTCTGCTTTGTGCTCTGCCTCCATGGCTAATAACTGGGTCAGGAGTCCTGGAGGCCAGGGAGCAGCAGTTGGGTGGGTGAGTGGTCATCTCCCATCTGCTTCCACTCCCTTTCTTCCTTTTCCTCCTCCTTCTTGGGAGGGAGACCCTCCAGCCCCTTCCTCCTTCTCGGGGCTGCAGAAGGGTGAGAGCTGCCATGTCCATGGGCTGATGAAGACCTTTTTTCTGAACAGGAAGGTATTTTCAGGCAGTAACTGGATTGTGGCCCCAACAGCTGGACCATCAGTTGCAGCCAATTGAGCCCGCGGCTGTGGAGAGCCTGTCCTGGTGGGAGCATCCCTTGGGTACAGACATCCCTGGAGAGGGTTCCCCACCCCCAGCGCTGCTGTGGTACTGGGGGATCTGGTGGGGCACCTCTGGGGTGGTGGTGGCCGTGGCCATGGCAAGTGGGGAGGTGCTGGAGTCACTGAGTCGGTGCAGAAGGTAACAAGCAGCTGAGTGACAGCTACAAGAGCCCCCCGGGGCCAGCCACACGCTGCCGGAGGGTCGGGAAATCAAAGGCTTGGGAAAGCTGATGTCTGCAGGCTCCGAGGAGAAAGGCTGCTCTCGGGAGGAGGGGCTCGTCTGGGGATGATGCAAAGGCCACCTGCTCACAATGCCCTGTGCCAGCGAGGACCCGGGTGACATTGAAACAGCTCTGTCCCTTGAAGCACTCGGCTCCTAATGCCTCAGTTTCCCTCTTAAGGGGCAGAGCTGCAGCCCCCAAGGGTTGTGGGGGTCCCGCGGCAGCATCCGGTCATGCTGGCCATCCCTGGGACGGCGCCGGCATCCTGCCTGGAGCGCGGGTGCCTCCGAACAGGCGGCCCTTGTGCGGCGGGGCCGGCGGGCGGCTCTGACCCCCCGAGGGGAGCGGGGAACAAGGGCGGCTGTGTGCGCCCATGGCACTGCCTGGCCCGCTGCCCCGACACGCATTCCCGACACGGGCAGCGCTTTCCGGGCTGCCGGCGCTGGGATGCGCAGGGAGGGGTGCTGGCTACTATAAGGGGCTTGTTGTGGGCTTGATTTTTCTTTTTTTTTTTTCTTCTCCCTTTCCCTTTTCTATTTTATTAGCAGCCTTTGGGTGTCTTTTTGAGCAATTAATCTGGGTCATGACATTCGCTGAGCAGATCGCGGAGCCCGGGGCTCATTAGCACCCGGCCGAACGTCGCTGGAGAGATGCTCTCAGCAGCTCCGCGGCTCCGCCTGCTTGTTATTCCGGGCGAGTCGGGGGCTGCGGCAGCTCAGAGTCCCCTCAGCAGAGACCCCACCGCCCTGCTGTGGGCAGGGGGGGCGCTGCGGGGTGCCCGGGGTCCCCTCCTGCCGTGACGGCGTGGCCGGAGCAGCCGGTGACGCTGTGCTGGTGCTGGGGTCCCCGGTAATCAGCAGGCAGCACCGTGCTGCAGGGCTCAAGGACTTTTGAGGGTCTCAGCCTCCCTGCTTCGGCTTTGGATTGACTTCATTCCCTGTCCATCAGCTGCTGGAGTACTCAGAAGTGACCTGCAGCTGCTGCTGTGTTGGCACCAGGAGCAGTGTTTGGTCCTGCCAGCCCTTTGTAGGAGCTGGTGCTGCTCCGCTCCCCTCTCCTGGCTGGGGAAACTGAGGCCAGAGGACTCACCTGGCCCAAAGCGAGTTGCCCACCCTGCCTGTGCCTGCCAGCAAGGGAGGAACCATCTCTCCTTGGTGAAATCCAGCCCAGCTGTCATAGGGAACAGGTCTGTGATTCCCCAGCTAGGAGTCACCTCCATCTCATGGATGCTTTGGGGCTTTGGCCGGATTTTGCTTTGGGTTTCCACAATGCCCCACGGCCATGAGCTGCACCCAAGCTGCAAGCCCTGTCCTTAGACCTTCCCAGGGTTTTCATCCCAAGCCTCAAGCCTTCATCTCATCCTGCTGCTGACTTCCTGCACGGCCCAGCCCCGTCCATAGGCCTGGGAGCAGGAATGGTGAGGAAGCTCCCTGTGCCTGGCTGGCTGCGGCGCAGCATATGTGCTGGGATCTGCTCCCTGCCTGCTGTTTATCCGCTTCCTTCGAGTTAACTTATGTTTCCATCTCTGCCCATCTGTCTCCTTCTCTTCCTCTCTTCTTTCCACTCCTTCCGCGCTGGCAGGCGCTGACGGAGCGCGGGGTTCCCATCCCCAGCAGCTCCGGGTGACCCTGGGGAGTGGCAGGCATTCTGTTTCCCTCCACTGCTCCTGTATCCCTGTGGGGCAGTTTTTGGGAAGATCCGGGTTTGGATGCACCCAAGGCTGAGCTCTGGCAGTTCCCTCCATCCACCATTAAATCTGGTAGGAATTCCGTCTGCAGGATCTCCTTCATCCATTAAACCCGGAGCCGCTGGGGCTGTGTCGACGCCGGCAGCTCCCTTTGAGCCTTCCATTCCCTCCCTTCCTCCCTCTTCCTCGGCTCTCTTCACTCCCCAGGCTCAGCGACGTCGCTCCCATCCATCCTGTGCAGAATTTGCTTTTCAGATGTCTGTGCCTTCCCAGCTCGCGGGAGGGAAGCCCGGCCCGGCTGCCACCCAGAGCCGGCTATTAGGGATACCCAGGCTTCTTCGGGAAACACAAAGGCATCGAGAGCCAGAGCCAACATGCACCTGCTTTTCTTGCTGCTTCAGAAAGCCCTTGTGGCTGCTGCCTCCCACTTCTCCAGCTTTTATTTATAGTCTGTCTTGCTTGCGCTGGGGATTTTTTCTTTCTTTCTTTCCCTCTCCCCAGCGCAGCTGAGCTGCTGAACCCGTAGTGCTGTGGAGAGGCTTCTCCCTCAGCTCAGCTGCACTGACGTGGAAAAGGGACTGGGAGAGAAACTGGATCCCCACAGGAGCATCCCAGAGCCTCATCACTGTGCTCTTCGTCAGCGCTGGTCACCCCTGTGGGTAGCCGGGGGCTTGTGCACGAGGTCACTGCTTGTGGCCATGACCCATATTTGGGGCTTTGCTGGTTGCTGTGGGTATGAGTGGCATCATCCCCGCTCTCAGGGCCCCTGCAAAGGACAGACCAGGCCCTGAGGAGGGACATCCCTCCAGCTGT
This sequence comes from Promerops cafer, assembly GCA_013398275.1. Taxonomy (NCBI): domain Eukaryota; kingdom Metazoa; phylum Chordata; class Aves; order Passeriformes; family Nectariniidae; genus Promerops; species Promerops cafer. Next base: position 271,255 of record VZSE01008980.1, read on the forward strand.
CTGTGCTGCTTGTCACATCAGTTTGGTGACACCAGTCTCTTGCCTGCTGGGAACTGGGCTGAGACCCAGCAAACTCGTGCAGCCCATGGCCCTTCAGGGAGATGCTGGGCAGAGATGGGGCTGGTGTTTTTCTCTTTGCCAGCACTGTCCCCTCCCCAGGGCAAGGCAGGATGTCCCTGTGCCCAGGAACGTGCAGAGGAGCCCTCAGCCATGGGACACCAGCACCACCTACCCTGCCTGGCAGTGGTGTCAGTGCCATAAGAAGGTTGGGGACTGGCTGGGACTGGTGCACCAGCCAGTGCTGTTCCACATGGGACACTGCCAGCCTGCCATGTCCCACAGGGAAACCGCCAAGGGCTGTAGGGAGTCACTGAAAGCCGGGCTCCACTCCTTTGAGCAAAACCACAATGCTCACCACGGCCACCCTCTCCACTCCTCCTGGGGAGGAGGTGGCCAGGGGACACGGCAGGGAGAAGGGAGGGGAGAGGGGGCTGAGAACCAAAATAACAGCCAAAAATTACAAAATAAAATCCAATCACAAGGCGAGAGGCACGCCATCTGCCGTGTGGGTGCCGAGCAGGAGCCACCCGCCAGCCCTGCGCCACTGCCGCAGCCCGGGTGCCGTCGGTGCCAAGTGACTCAGCACCAGGAGGGAAGGATGCTCTGGGGACCCTCGGGGCTTGACCCCCACACCCCAAAACGTGCCCCGGCGGGAAAGCCCCTCACACCAGGGGCAGCTGCTGGCAGGAGCTTTGGGCAACCCATGGCCACTGGGGTCAAACCATTTACACCTTGGTGTTTCCTCGGGAAGGAGGAAAATCCAGGTGGAAGCGGAGACTCCTTTGTTCCACGGGAGCCACGTTTCCATGGCACCCAGTGGGAATGTGCTTCTCCACGGACCTGATGCCTCATGGGGTCCAGCAGCACGGCGAGGAGAGCCCAGGGTGCCCCTCTGCCATGGCCATGGCAAACCAGGGCAATCAACCAGCAGTGCTCGGGCAGAGGGTGCTGCTGCCCAGGTGTCCCCAGATGGGCACAGATGCCACAACATCCTGGGCAGAGGTGGCATCGCGTGAGCGTAAGCAGCGAGTGCCGTCCCCGAGGTGTCATCCGCGGGATGCCGCCGCAGCCGTGGCTGTGCCAGGGGCACCGTGCTCCCGGCTAACGCCGTGCTCCCGGCTAACGCCGTGCTCCCGGCTAACGCCGTGTTCCCGGCTAACGCCGTCTGCCTGGCTAACTCCGTGTTCCCGGCTAACTCCGTGTTCCCGGCTAACGCCGCATTCCCAGCTAACACCGTGTTCCCGGCTAATGTGGTGCCGGCGCGGGAGACAAAAGCGGCATTACTCACTGCCGGGGAGGAGCGGCTCAGAGCATTACTCAGCCCCGCCAGCAACTGGGTCTATTCTTTGTGCATCAACCTGGGGGACCGGGGAGGAGGAGGAGGGCAGGGGATGGGGGACTCATTTTTCCTACGGAGCAATGACCGCCCACTCCTCTGCAGCCCCCTCCTTCCCCCGGTGTCACTGGAGGGACGTCAGCCGGGGGGGGATGCTCGGGCGGGGGCTGTGCCGATGCTGGTGCCTCCGGTTCTCCATGTGCCACTTCCTCGGGGCTAATTGGAGATGATTGATCCAAGGAGAAGGTGGAGGAGGCTCATGTGGCTGTGGGTCGTGACCTCCTGCACTCCTCTCCTCCAGGTATCTCCAGGTGGCTGGCAAAGAATGTCCCCAAGCCCTCCAGATGTGGAGCACAGCTGGGGCTGGGGGTTTTGCTGAAGTCTGGTGGATCTGGGCACAGCTCCACAAAGGCACTGGCATCATGCTGGTGTGGAATTCTCTGGTGTGGAATTTTCTGCTGGGACAGGTGCACACATTGCCCCACTGCTGGGGAGGGTAGCGAACACATTGCCCCCCTCCTGGGGGAGTTTACTCCTGGCTTAGAGGATTTTTTAGGGAGCTCTTGGTGAGGTTGATGCTGGGATGGATGGATGGATGGATGGATGGATGGATGGATGGATGGATGGATGGATGGATGGATGGAAGAGCACTGGAGAGAGGAGGTAGGGGTGAGGGATGAGCCGCTGGCAGAGTTGTAGCCATGGATGCAGCTTCTTAATGGAGGAAAATAATCAATGTGGGCTGAAGGGGGGAAGAGGATTTTAAGTGGGGGAGGACATTGCTGCTCTGGGTTGGGAGCATAGGCATTCCCATGGATGAGGGAAATGAAGGGGGACAGTGTTCCCAAAGGCATGCCCGTGAGCCGGAGCAGAATGTGGGGTGGGGAATGATGCAGGGACACCACCTGCCCTGATAGGAAACACCTGGAGCCTCCCAAACCCAGGGCAACCCCAGCTGCAGAGCATGAAGCTTTAAATAGGGGAGGGGAAGCCCTTCCAGCATTCCAACCTCTCCGCCCTGGTTCCTGCCCGTTTTGGTGACCCTGTGGCTCTCCTGGCCAGGTACTGGCAACATGGCTGGGCTGTGTGGTGGGGGTTCTGGTTGCAAGAGGATGTCCCCTCCCCTGGGAAACCAACCTTGGTGTGTGCATCAGGATAGGGTCGGCAGAGCCCTGCCCTCAGCAGGACCTGGATTTCTGGTGGGATTCTGCTTTGAGCTCCAGGGAATGCAGCTTGGAGGGCTCTGGGCATGGAGTGGCCACTCCTGTCTGTTAGGAGAGTCCTGCTTCTCCACAGCTTTGTTATGGGCAGGAAAATGTGCTGGTGCTGCTCAGTACGCAGGGAAATTTTTTCTTGCTCAGTTCCCAGACACAAAAGGTAATTTTGGGCTGGACCAGACCTTTTCTGGCTCGTTCAGCGTTGCAGCTCCTATGTCTGTCTGCAGGGTCCATGCAGAGCCCTGGCAGCTGTGTGTGTCTCCACGTGGCTCTGCAGGCACTAATGAACATCCCCCGTGCTGTGCTCCTCGCTCCCAGGGAGGAAAACCTCGTTATCCAGGGAGATGGATGCGGTGGCGTGTTTGCAGATACCCCGTGGCAGAGCCAGGCTCTAGGTCTGGATGCCTGGCTTACAGAGGTGCCTGGGGAGATGCTTTTGTTCCAAAATCAGTGGTGAATTTAGGGAATTCGAGTCCCACCACCCTGCTGCAGGACCCCTGGGGGTCTCCTTATTCTCTGCATCACTCATGTTGCTCCTGTAAATGCACCCTCAAGCCCCTACAAAGCAATTAAAACTGTGGCTACCCATAAAAATTAATTGTGCCGTGTAATGCTGCTCTCTGGCCAATGAGCTTGTCCCCACCTGACCCCGGCGGGGGGACCCCATCCCTATTGGAGCCCCTCCAAGGGGGGGGACTGGGTACCTCTGCATGTGGTTGCCCCAGCAACTGTCAGTCTCACGCAGCATCCATCACACCCAACATTTCGGCGCCGTTATCGCGCCTCGGGTGCGGCGGTGATGGAGCCGCTGCCGCGGGATAAGCGTCACCCGCCTCACCTCGCTCTTTATCTCGCAGTGGTCATAAATATCCACCAGCTCCTGCGTGTCCCCCTGCTCTAATCCCCTCCCGGTGCTGCTCACGGGAAGAGCTGCCCGAGCAGGGACCTGCGTCCGTAGGAGACTCGGCAGAAAACCAATTAGGAGTTTCCGAAGCGCGGTGTCGTTAATTGCCTCTGTCCTTGCAAATTAATAAAGCGTCGAGGCCATTGTTTGACTCTGCCTGTGCGTGCGTGGCCTCAGGTGCAGCCCAGGAGGCAGTCTGAGGGATGGGAAGAGTTGTGGGGTGATGGGTAGAGGGGAACTGTGGGCTGAGCTCAGGGATGCCCAGCTGCTCTTCCTGCTCCTTGCCCAGTGTGTCCTCGTAGGTCACAAAGTGGTCTGAAAACTATCCCAGATCTTTCCTCTACCCATTTTTTTCCCTGCCTTTATCCTGCTTTCCTGGTTCCTCAGCATCTAACCTGGCTCCTGCTGGGGGATCCCTGCTCCTTTTCTGAGTCTGCACCATCCTTGATCTGTTGCTTTGCATCATTTAAGGACTTAATTTTAAAAGCAAAAATATGCTGTTAAAATAGAGTTGACTTTTTTAGTGCTGCCTAAAACTAAGCAGGTTCTGAGGGTCAGAGCTGCAGTGAGGGGGAACTGCAGGTGTCTGGGGCTGGGCTGGTTTATCCCAGGAATTCTTGGTTCTCCTTAATTAATTCGTAAGGCCTTCTCTCATGTTTTTACACAAATCACCACGGTTTTGGCTCACAGCATCCCTCCCGAAGGGAAGCCCAGCGTGGGGCTGTGGAAGACACCCGCCCAGCTTGGAGTGCTGTCCTCATCCAAGGTTTTGCAGGGGAAGCCTGGAATAAGCGTGAATCAGCCATTCTCTGAGCATAAAGCAGAGTGAGCACCAGCATCCCCCCCCGGGGGCTGCCTGGGATGGCTCCCTGCCTGCTGCAGGCAGCTTTCCTGCAGGGAATGCATAATTTCCTTGGACCCCCTCAGGCAACCAGCTGGGAATCTCCAGATTCCCCAGTTTCGATGACAGCGTGGGGAATTTGGGAGCAGAGTCTCCTGGCCTGTCTCGCTGCTCTGGTGATAAAAGGCGAGTGACAGTCATGGATGTTTCGGGGGAGGAAAACATGTAGGGCAGTGCTGCTGCAGGGAGGGGATTGCTCTGCCTCCCCTGTTCCCAAAGGATGCTCAGGCTCTGTCAGGCTTTCCCAGCTGACCAGGATATGTTGGTCCTTTCCATGCCATGGCTTCTTCTCCAGTGGGACTGACCCCAGGGATCAGAAAGGTGCTGGTGGGTCCCTGCAGGTGTTTTCCTGCATCCTCGGCTTTAGGTTGCAGGGATGCTCTGGCTGTGCCTGGAGCTGCATCTCCTTGTCAGTGCCTCAAAAGATGCTCGTATATTCAAGTGCTTCGAGGAGCTGGGGCTCTGCACTTGTTCCCAGGAAAATAAATAAATAAAATCATCTGCTGGGGTTTTCTTGCTCCCGTTTTGCTGGTGAGGAGTCAGGCCCGGGTGGGAGACGGAAAAGCGGATGGTGGTGGGGGAAGGAGAGTGTGGGGATGGGGTGATCGGGGGGGGCCAGGAGCCATCTGGGCATCTCCTGGTGAGATCCCGGTGCACGGAGCGAGAGCCGCGGGCCGGAGCGATGCCCCTGCGGAGGCTGTGCTGCCTCGCGAAGCCTCGTGCAAGGCCACCGTGTCCTTGTCAGCGGGGGTGACGCAGGTACGTGTGCCTGCTGCTCCCGGCTGCTGTCCCCGTGGCTCCGAGCTCCGTGTCACCTTCCCCGCCGCGGTGCCGGGAGCCGCGGCCGTGCAGCCGCCGAGCGGTGACCGGAGCGGTGCCGGCGGAGCCGCAGCACAGCAGGGAACCGGCATTTATTTGCTGCGACAGCTTTGCAACAGATTCCTTGGCGGAGCTGACTGCAAACTGCAATCCTAAACTGTCGGACGGCTCCTTTTTCCAGCCTGAGAGTGTGAGAAACAAATTTGTTTGGGTTATAAAAACATATTAAAAAGCAACACATTTTGTTTTGCAATATACATAGTTCTTCATGCCAATTTTTTTTTTTTTAATGACTGCCATTCTAATCCCTTCCAGACAAAGACGTTTCTTAATAACTTTTTGAGGAGGTAATTGCTGGGGAGCCGTTTCAAAGTGGCAGGCAGGGAACTGTGGGTTGCACAGCTGCAAGTGATGGCTGTGCATTGCTCAGGTACGGAAGGAGGAAGGATCAAAAAAAGCTCTTGGGTGTCTCTAGCTTTGAAAAGGTTCCATACCTGGTGATGCCTGACACCAGGATGTCTGGAACAGCACAGGAAAGTGGCTTTTTGCTCATCACATGTGCCCAGATGGTTGGCATCTTGATGCGCATGTGCTCTGTAGCTCTCTGGTGGTTCACTGGCTGCTTGGCTCTTCCCAGATCCTGAGTTTGGAGTGTCTGGCTCTGAGGAGCATCTCAGCAGTACCAGCAGAGGGTTTCCCTGGTAGGAACAACGTGTTAGGGATCCCTGGGAGCTGCAGGTGGGTTTGGATCCCAAACCGCTTGGGGTCCATCAGCTCCTCGTCCTCGGGCTGGTGACTGTGAAACATCCTGGGGCATCTCCAAATCTCCTTTGCAAGTGAGGGGGTCCAGACTTGTTTTTCCAAGTCGGTGTCAGCTGCTCTTCAAGGCAAATGCCTGTGGGTTATTTTTTTAGAAATGGCACTGTTTGATGTGTAACTAAAATGCTCCATTTAATTAGACAAATACCAAAGAACCTTCAGAAACATGACTATTTTTCTATATTTACTCCTCTTGTGTTTTTCTTAGTGACTGTAGTTCCAATTAAAACAACCTCCCCTATTAAACTGTTGGCTCTTAAACCCAGGAACTAAAAATACAGCAAGACCATGAAGCTGCCCTCCCTGCCCCCACATCTTTACCTTGGACTGCTGCCTCTGCATTGCTTTGCTCCCTGAGAGCTTCTCAAGGCACTTGCTGGAGCTGGTGGTACTTGACTTTGGCTTTTCTCCATCATTTCTCCTACCTTGTGCTAAAAACTTGCTGCCTTTGGGCAGAAATATGCCCAGAGCAGCCCGATTGGGATGGAGGGATGGGTTACTATGGGGATGGGAAGGCATTTACAGCCGGTTTTCTCCCACCCCATTCATTTGGGGAGCCTTTGGAGGTGGTTTCATCCCAAAAAGCCCTGCTTGATGTGCCTCCAGCTGGGAGCTGACGCTTGCTGTGGCGGGGCTGGGGGGAACAGCTTGCATCCACTCCAAACATGTCTGTGCCATCCATGCGTTTGCAGTATAGGAACAATAGCCGGCCTGCCAAGCTAAACACGAGCTGTTCCCGAAGTTATTGGCATTTTGCTTTTTGCCAAGGGTCTGGAGAGGAGGCGGATAAGCAGCCATCAGCTCTGAGCTGCAGCTCGGAGCTGGGAGAGGGGCTGTGAAGGAAACCCCTTCCGATCATCCAGGTTGAGGCAGCATCAGCAGCTCTGCCTTTGTGCCTCTGCTCGGGGAAACTGAGGCACAGGCCCTTGGTTTCTATGCACTGGGCACCCCCCCAGGGGCACCTCCCTGCCCTGCTTTGCCCCAGCTGCTGAGCTCAACCCCCAGGCACTGCGCCTGCTCCTGGCTCTGTTTAACGGGGAGGTAATTTCCCAGAGGTGCCTGAAGTTGCCTTAATGTGAGCTGTCAAAATGATGTACAACTGTGCCGGGCTGCCTCGCTCCCCCTGCCTGTCTGGTGACAATTTTGTCAAATATCCTTTTTGAGATGCTGTTTTGACGGGCTGCTAATGGCTCCTTCCTCATCAGGCACTCGCAATGTCCCGAACGTGCGGAGTGGAAGCTGCTTGTTTCTGTGGTAATTAAGAAAAATGATAATAACAGGTTTAAAGGAGAGCAGCTGGGGGTCAGTGCTGCTGGGTTGTTGGCAGCTTGGTGATGCTCACAGCCTGCAAAGGCCAGAGGCAGCATCTCCTCCGTGGGCTGGGATAAACCAGGTTTTTGGGAGCCTTTGGCATCACAAGATGCCCCTCTGAGGGTTTGCTGGGATGGGGCAGCCCCCAGAAAAAAGGAGCTGGTTCAGCTCATCTTAATAACAGGAGAGGTTAAAAATAAAAATCAATGAATACCAGATTATTGAGATGGGATTAATATCAATTTTAAACACCCCCCAACATCAATAACAACCCAGCGTAGCCCAGCTAATGAGATTGGGAGCCTCAGCAATCAAGGCAGAGGATTAGAGATGATCAGAATAAATCCCAAATGATGAGGGACGTTGCCAAAGTCTATCCTTGGAAGACCCCACTGGCATGGACCTGATCCTGGGGGATGCTTGGGGCTGACTTTGCTTGACCCCAAAGCTGGGTGATCTGACCTGGATGTGGGTTTGGGGACAGGCTGCAGCTCTTGGTGCCTGCTTGGGTGTTGGAGCCCAAAACACTGTGACACCTCACTTTAGCACACCGTGGTCAAATCCCACCTTTCTGGCAGCATCCTTTGGGTTCCCACCTCCACCACTGATGCCTCAGACTCCAAGCCTAGATCAGGACACTGGGACACTTGGACATTGCCTAAAACCAGTTTGCCCACAGCCCTTGGACAGCCCCAACCATCTTCTCCCACAGGCACCCATGGTCTCCAGCTGTGCTCTCCCTTCCCAGTTGCCAGCTTAATCCCCAGGCGTGTTTTTAATGCCTCTGCATGTCTCTAAGCTCCTCTATACCCAGAAGCCAAATGCTCCTTGTAGGATTCAGATGTCTCCCCTGTGGATTAGATGGGATGGCTGCAAATTCCTTGTAATTTGCTCACACAGGGTCTATTATCTGCTCCTGGGAGGCACGGGAGCAGGGGGCTCAGGGGTGGCCCCCCTCTGTTTCCCATCTGTGTAATGCTGGGCCAGGGGGATTTTAGCCAGTGATCCCTTGTCCAGGCTGTGACTCAATTATTCCCCACTGCAGCCTTGCTGGTGGCTACTGGGCAGCACTGGAATTTGTTCCTCATGTGGTGTGATGCATGATGGCCCATTCCTGAGCCAGGCAGGGCTGGATCATGTCCTCCCTGTTCTGTGCAGGGCTGGACCAGAGCATCCCCAACCTGTTCAGGGCTGGTCCATGACCTTCTTGTCCTATTCAGGGCTGGACCAGAGCATCCCCATCCCATTCAGGGCTGGTCCAGAGCATCCCCAGCCAACACAGGACCATGGCATCCCTGTCCCATGCAGGGCTGCCCCACTGAGCTCTCCCCCTTCCCAGGTTAGCTGGTTCCTCAGCTGCCCATGTTGTTAAATATCACTGCTGCTTAATTCAGGTGGCTGGGATGCAGGCTGGATTTGCTGATTCAGCAGGTTAAGGGAAAATCCTTGCTTTTATTGAAAACGAGTGGGAGCTGGGCAGAAGCAGGGGAGTTTTTGGGAGGGAAGTCCTTTCCTGCCAGGGATTTCTGGCTGATCAGGGCTGTGTGCTCCAGGAGTTTGATCCCTGCTGTCAGTTGTCTCGTGTCCAGTGGCTGGAGAACAACTGAGTTGGTGCTTTCAGGTCCTCGGAGGTGTTTGCCCTCTCCTTATGGATGTGGGGATGGACAGCATCAAGCGAGGGCACCCCTGTGCCTCCCACATCTCTCCACGCGTGGTGGCATCCCCCACCCCCGAGGCTGCCGCCGCCTTCCCGGGGCGGGGAGCCCGGATTTGTCTTTCTAATGCCTCAGTCAATGGCATCGATTGGGCTGGAGCAAAGGATCGATCGTAATTTGGTCGGAGGGCCCCGGCGCCGGGTGCGAGAGGAGTAATTAGAGCAGCAGAGGCGGCGCGGGCCGGGAGGTCGGGACGGCCGCCGGAGCCCATCGCCTGGGGAGGGACAGAGGGACGGACAGGCAGCACGGAGGGCGAGGGGCTCCCGCTCTTCCAGCAGCTGCCCCCCGTTCCTGGCACCCAGACCCCCACCCCAGGCTGGCAGGAGCAGGAGGGCTTGCACTACAGAGGGATGGATGCTGAAGCTGGGTGTTTTCCAAACGTGCTTTCCCTCCACTGGAGCAGCCCCTCATGCCCCAGAGAGCAATTTTTCCCAAATTGGGCAGAGGCTGGGTGCTTGGAGGTGCCTGCAAGGGAGGGAACCCACTGCACTACCCAAGGACAGAGTGATGGGGGATCCTGGCAGGAGCTGGGTCTTGCTACAGTTGGGCAAAAATGGGAGAAATTTCCCTGCAGCCCACGGGAACGGCACCAGAGCGCTGAGCCGGGCTGCAATGCAAATTTCCCTGCTCTGCCTTGGCCTTCCAGCCTGCAACTCGCTGGCAAATCCCACCCACACGGCTGGAGCCTGCTGCTTTCCCCAGCCCTGCCTTCGCAGGGGGCTGCGGTGAAACACTTTCTCCTCTTCCCCAGTAAGAATTATGGACCATCTGGATTTCAAAGGCAGCTGCTTTAATTGGAAGCTGTTCCTTGCAGTGGGAAAGGAGGGGGCTCGTCCCTGACAGACACCCCCAGCTTTGTCCTCCCGTGCTGTCCATGGCGATGCTGGGGAACCACATCCCAACGGGGCCCTGGGGGATGTCTGCACACAGCTGGGCTTGGGACCATCCCGGGGGTGGTTCCCAGAGTTGGGTGGGTGGAAGGGAAGGGAGAGGAGGATGTAAACTTGGGGAAAAGGTCAGGCATACTATAAATAAGTGGCATCCGGGAAAAGAAATGTCAGTGTGCGGCAGCAGTGACACACCAGTGCCCGAGATGGGGAGGGAAATGTTGTTGTCTGGGGGATCAAATCCATGGAAAGCAGGGCTGGGATGACAGGGGAGGGGGCTCTCCCTGAATCTGGTGGGTTAAAGCGTGGCTGTCGTGCTGCCCAGGTTGTTATTGGGAGTGCTGATGCAGCCAGGTGGGACTGGGGCACACATCAGCCACAAGTCTCCCAGGCTCTCAGCACTTGGAAAGTTGTCCTGCTGCTGTCTGACAGGGACAACAGGCTGGGGCTGACGCTTTCCAGCTGCTCTGCTCCCAGGACCATCTTCAGTGAAGGCAGAAAAATGGGGGAGAGCTTTCCATGGTCCTCCTGCCCGAGCTGGGAGCTTGTGTGTCAGGAGGATGTTTCAGGAGTAGGCGAGCACCCTGGAGGGGTTTTTTTGGGATGGGGGAGCATCAGCAAAGCAAGGTGCAGTGCTACCCATGCCCACAGCCTCTTCAGGGCATTCCCTGGAGCTCTGCCGGCCTTCCAGGGGAGCGAGGCGCGTTCCTGGGGACTGATTGCACATTTGTCCCCAAAGTGGTCTGACTCGCTGCCGAGTCATCTTCCCGCAGCCCTGTGAATGCAGGGCTGATTGCTGCCTGGCAGGGAGGGAGCCTGGGGAGGGGGAAGCTGACTGGGAGCCAAGCCCAGCTGCGGGAAGCGATGCCGACAGCCGCTGCTCCCGGGCCGGGCTGGCTCGCCGGGCTGGTTTCAGCGGCAGCTGAGCACCGGCCAACTCGTCTCGCTGGTTTGTGCCCGTCTCGATTGAAGGGATGGTTTGGGGAGCTGAGTGTCCCAGTGATGCAGGACCCCCACGTCCCCAAGAGAGCCCTGGGGGGCTGTCACCTCTCCCTGTGTCCCCTGGGAGTGCTGTGGCAGTAAGGAGTGACCTGGGGGCCCTTGGACCCGCAGGCTGGTGCCACTGTGGGACTTCTGGATGGGGATTTCCTCCCTATGCCTGGCTGCAGTGTCACCTGCTCATTGCACCTCCATCCCCAAGTCTCTCGTGATCCAGGGAGGGGTTGGGGACCTTGTGGTGATGCCCTGAGCTTGGGGGCACAGGGTGCTGAGCTGAGAGCCTCCAAAGCCACCTGTCCTGAGCACACTGTCTCCTTCAGCCCTTCATTGTGGCATCTGGGCTGTGCCTGGAGGGGACACCCGGGAGAGCCAGAGCCTCTTTTCACTGTGCCTGGCCTCCTGTGCAGGAGCAGACAGCTTGGAGGGCTGTGGCCTCGGGCAATCCTGTTACAGGTTGTTAGGCTGTTGTTCGTGGGAGCTGAGGATTTGCCCTCCTGCTGTGGGGCAGGGAGCAGCAGGAGTGGGACTGGGGCTGGAGGGACATGGGGGGTTCCCTGAGAGGTTGGACTCTGCTTCCCCCGTCTATGATGTAGCCCGGTTTTGGGGTGTACCTGGTACAGCTGTGGGAAAAGTGATCCAGCAAGGGATGGTCTCTGGCTGTTGGGTCCTCAGGGGCCACCCTGAGCCCCCCACCCAAGACGATGACTTTGAGGGAGGAGTAAAACAGGAACTGGTTCAGCCTGCGCAGGGAGGTGCGAGGCTGCAGACCCTGCAGCCATCATCTTCTCCCCTTGAACAAAGGCGGCTCTGAGGCTCCCCTGCCTCTTGGCACTGCACAAGAGATCCCTTCTCTCCGGCTGCAAAAGCCTTTTCCAAGCCCGGCCCCCTCTTCGGGAGGGCTGCAATGCTCTTCCCTGCCCTCGGCCAGCCCAGCCTGTCACCTGCCTGCCTGTCCCCTTCCTGGTGTGCTGTGGGGTCAGGCTGTGACCCTGACAGGCTTGTCCCCTCCTGCAGCAGGGCCAGCACGTGTTGGTGGGATTTTGGGGGCAAGGCTTGAATTGAAGATGGTCCCGCATCCCGGTGCTCCCTGCCTGGCACCAACAAGGCTCCTGGGGGAGCAGGGCTTGGGGTGACGGCCACCCCCTCCAGTTAGGGTGGGACTGGGCTGGGGTGGGCTCTGGCTGCGGACATCGGGGAGCCCGGCACGGCAGCAGAGAACAGGGAAAGGAGAAGAGCTCCTGCGCCGGTAATTACGGACGAGGTTGATGCCACATGATCCGGGGACGTCAGCAGAGTGTCACAGCTGATGACACGCTGCATGTGCAGGGGCTGGAAAGGATGCCAGGGCGAGAGGTTGGAGCACCGGGACACGGTGTGAGCCCCACAGTGCTGAGCCAGCCTGGCCGCCCGACCTTCACTGAGTCACCTCTCTACCCCAGCCTGCCAGGGCCCAGCCTTGTCCCACTCCCTTCAGGAGCTCAGCGTGCCTCAGTTTCCCCCGGTGCAGCGAGCTGAGCAGCTGCCATGGCTCTGTGCCTGCCTCCCCCCGGCAAGGAGAGCGGCACGCTCCTGGCTTTTCGGGGATGTTCTCGGGGAAGCCAAGGCAGAGTGTGGTTACTCATGGCGATGACAGTGCCGATGACAAGTCCCGCAGCCCCCAGAAGCACGTGCTGTGCCTGTGCTCCCGCGCAGGGAGGTGTGTTCCCGGTGCCAGAGAGCCCCAGTGAGTAATGGGGTGGGCGGCAGCGCTGGGGTGCCGTGGGGGGTGGTGCTGCCGGGCTGGAGGGGGCTGCAGGGTACACTCTGTCTTCCTTATAGGATGGAGGAGCGACCCCCACCAGCCCCAAGAGGGGTGTGTCCCCCCGTGGGGCAGTAGGATGGGGGGCTACAACACCACACTGCTTTGTGTGAAGGGTGAGATGGGTCCCTGGGGAGGTCAGCCGTGTCCTGCTGCCCCTTGCTCGGGGGAGCAAACAGCAGGTCACGGTGGCTGCCGTGGGTCTGGGGACTCCCACTGACCCCCAGGCTGCATCTGCCCCAGCCAAGATCCCACAGAGCAGCACAACAAGGCTTCCCCTGGCGGGTGTTGGGACAGGGATGCTCCGCGCAGTGGAAAGACATATTTAGGCTGGAGAAGCAGGTGATGAGATAAGGATGGGGTATCGCGTTACCACAGTCGGATCTTTCTTTGAGGTTAACAAGACAAGACAGACAATCGCTGCTGCTTGATCCAGGGAGTGCTGTGTGAGTGAGTCTATTAGTGGGCTGATGAGTAATTAGCTCTGTTGGAGACCTGCTAACGGGAGGAGAAAGTTGTTACCGTGACTCAACTGACCCCTCTTCACACAAGTTTAGTGTGTCTTTTCTGAAATACCGCAGGTGGATCATTCCACGACTTGGATGTGCAGCCAGGAAGGCATGGCAGGATATTCCTTGTTTGCCATCTGGAGTCACGCGTCGGTGATGAGCCACCGGCGAGGGGAGAGGGGACGAGGAGGGAATGAGCCTAACCCCAGCTGGGTGTGAGTCGAGCCCATCTGCCTGCTCGTCCTTTGAGGGGGCTTGTTTTGGTCTTTCCAAAGAGCAGGCTCGCTGTGCATGCAGCGACGCTGCAGGCTGGCTCAGCCCTTCCAGGCTCAGCTCCCGAGTTTTCAGTGCTCTTGCGGGCCCCTGCCCTGCTGCTCTTCCTCGCTGAGGTGGCAGGGATGGGGTGGGCTCTCCTGGTCCCTGCACAGAGAGGGGAGGAGGTGACAGCTGGGCCATGTGGGATGCTGTGAGACACCAAGTCCCACTTTCGGAATGTGGGCCGTTCCCTCCGAAGTGCAGGAGGCAGCTCTCCCGGGAGATCAGGTGTTGTGAGACTCGTGACTCCACCATGCAAATGCTGGAGGCTGTGAATAATCATGTACTTGTGCAGGGAGACTCAGCCCCGTGTGGGTTGGAGCATCCCTCGGCCAGGTGCGACGCAGCTGGGTCCAGATTCCTGCTTTCCCGGACTGGTCACCAGCAGTGACAAGTTATAGGGAAAGAAGCAGTAATCCATACCCTGGCAAGTCCCATTTTCAGGTCAGCCCCTCTCCAGTGTTGAATATTTTTGCTGCCCCATATGAAGCCTGATCCAGAGCCTTGCTGCTCCAAGTGCTGGAATCCCCTGGGTTTCCAGCCTGAGTTGTAGCTCATTCCCATTTTTCTTGTGCCACTTCCAACCCAAAACCTCTGTCCCTGATCCTGAGAGCCAAGTCCCAGGGAGATGGCAGCAGGGCTCAGCCAGGGCTGCATCTCTCCCAGATGAATGTGTGTGATGAGGAGAGCTGCATCCCCCAGGTCTTTGGTGCTAATCTGAGAACTTCTGCCTCATCTGTCAGAGCTGTTTTCTTTAAAAAAGCAATGACATTGTAATCTCTCTTGTTAGGCAGAGCGATGAATTTATCACTGGGCAGTTGTCAGGTGACTCAGCCGGGCATGGTGGGCTCTGCTGGCCGTGGCTGTGTGGAGAGCAAGGGCATCCCTGGGTCAGTAGCACAACACACAGGTACGGCTCAGGTCAGCAAAACGCTGCTGCTAGAGCTCCAGCTGGGAATGTGGGGCAGGAAGGTGCCAGCTCCAGGGTGACCTGCATCCCATGGGAACTGCAGTGCTGTGCCCTGCAGAGATGGGGACAAGATATTTGTGTGGGTCTGGGGGCCTGTGCAGCTCATTTGGTTCCAGCTCATCCCCTTGGCATGGAGGGCTGCTCGCCTGCCTCCCACGTGCTGGGCAGGAGGTGGCCATGGCCAGGGACTGGGGTGCTCCTTGCCATGCCACTGATTCCTTCACCCGCTCCCAGCTCTGCCACCACAGACTGACGTGCAAGTACAAGGAGTGCCCTGCTCATGTAAATAAACCCAGCTATAAATAGAGAGGGAGAGAAGTGTGAAAACAGTGGGGAATGGATTTCATGAAACCAGCAAATTAGTCTGGAGAAACAAGGGTGTGAACTGACAGCCATGCTCCAAACCAAGCCCATATTTCCAGTTTCTTGAGGGATGTTGGTAGGGCCCCTGTGCTGGGCTCGGCTTGGGGATGCACACACTGGGATCAGGGCTGGGTCCCCCCATCCACCACGGGCTCTTGATGCCTCCCGGGTTGGGCTGTGTTACCATAGGTGCCATCAATGCCCTTAATTATTTCTTTTCCTCTTTGAAATTGTGGCAAAAGCCAGGTAAAGACATGGAGATGATCTGACTGGTGACACGGACTCCAGCTAGACCAGAACGCATCGTCTCTGTCTGGCTGAGCGAGGGCAGATGGAGCTCTGCCAGCCTTGGGCTGGCTGCTTTGCAGGCAGTGAGTGATGGCTGGGATTTTTTGGGTGCTTTGAAGGTGGCAGGACCGGCGTGGGGAGGGTGCTGGACAAGGGGTTTTTTCCTCCCGGGCCACTCCAAACCAGACTTTCAGGAAATAGGAGAGCAGCTTGGAGAGCAGAGCTGCCCCAGCACAAGGGTCAGCCTGGGCTGTGCCAACCCCCCGTGCAGATCTGCAAGCTTTCACTTCAGGCCTCAGCACTAGGAGCTGAGTCAGGCTTTTATGAGGTCTTGGAATTTGCTAGGGAAGCAAAGTGCCCAGGAGCTCGCGTGAGCTGGGGCTGGGCTGGGGGATGCTCTTGCCTCCTGCCCAGGCCGTGCCAACATCTGATCCTCCACGAATGTAATTCCGGGCAGAAGCTGTGGGATGTTTCTCCAACTCCCACACCCTCTGCAAGAGTTGGGGTTTTTTTTTTTGCTTCTTTCCTGAACGTGCATGGGAAGAGGTGGGAAGACCAGCAGCTGCTCAGACCTCTTCCCAGATACTCTCCCAATGCAAAGGGAAGACAGTGAGTGCTGGGCACGAAACGATGCGTACCCCTCTCCGTGTGAGCCTGTCCCCTCCCAGGCTGGCTGTCATCTAGGGGAAGTTCAGTGGCCTGTTTCCCATGGCTGGCACGCTCCTGGGGGAGCCAGCCCGGCTGTTTGCCCATCTGGCATCACCAAGTCTTTGCAGGGAGGATGGGTGGGCTGAATGGGGGAGCACAGGGGCACTTCCTGTTTTCTGCCCATTTTCCATTGAAATGAGCCCCAGTTCTCTCTCGTCAAGTGGGCTGTGCCCAGCAGGGGACAAAGGGGATACAGTGGCAAGGAGCTGTCACAGTGGGCAAAGGGTGTGGAGCAGGAGCAGGGGAGGTGGCACAGGTGGTGCAATGACAGGAGGAGGGGATACAGCTGGTACTAGAGGTGACAGTGGCACTGAGCTGGTGCCAGGTGAATGTGACACCAAGCTGAGGTGGTGGCAATGAAGTCACTGAGCAGTGCAGGGTCCTGGCAGAGGTGACAGCAAGCTGGCGCAGGTGACATGTCTGTCCCAGGCTGGTGGGGAGATGACCCTGGACCTCTGCCAGGGCACAGATGGTGGCAGCTGTGTTACCCTGAGCTGATGTGTGGTACAAGGCTGCAGTGGCACCAAGCAGCTGGCAGGGAGGTGACCCTGAGGTGGTGCAGGGTGGCAGGGACAGATGGCACAGCTGATGTGGAGCTGGTGCAAGGGGCAGGTGGCTCAGCCCGTGGTAGGGAGGTGACCCTGCCTAGTCACAACACTGTCATTGGCATGTCACAGAAGCGGTGTATGGCAGCAGGGGCAGGTGGCAGCTGGGGCCAGGGAGGTGACATATCAGGGGAGGGGGGCACATCTGGGGACAGGGAGGTGATGCTGAGCTGGTGTAGGGGACACATCTGGAGACAGGGAGGTGACACTAAGGCTATGCAGGGGCACAGCTGGGGACAGGAAGGTAATGCTGAGCTGGTGCAGAGAATGCATCTGGGGACAGGGAGTGACACTGAGCTGGAAAGTGATGCTGAGCTGGTGTAGGGGACACATCTGGAGACAGGAAGGTGACGTTGCACCAAGGCAGGGACACATCTGGAGACAAGGAGGGAACAGTGAGTAGTTGCAGTGACATTTGGGGATAGCGAGGTGATAATGAGTTGGTGCACGGGCACATCTGTGGTCGGGGAGGTGGCACTGAGCCAGTGCAGGGGCACATCTGGGGATGGAGAGGTGCCACTGAGCCGGTACAGGGGCACATCTGGACACAGGCAGGTGGCATGGTACCAGTGTAGGGCTCCATCTGGGGATGGGGACGTGACACTGATCTGGTGTGGTGACACATCTGGGGACGGGGAGGTGGCACTGAGTAGGTGCGGTGACACGTCTGTGGACATGGAGGTGACATTTAAACAGTGCGGTGACACATTTGGGTCTGAGGAGGTGGCACGGAGCTGGTGCAGGGCACTTCTGTGGACGAGGAGGTGGCACTGATCTGGTGCAGTGATGCATCTGGGGACAGGGAGGTGACACTGAGTAGGTGCGGTGACACATCTGGACACGGGGAGGTGGCACCGAGCCGGTGCAGGGGGTACACCTGCACGGAGGGAGGTGACACTGTACCGGTACAGGGCACATCTGGGGACAGGGAAGTGACACTGCTCCGGTTCGGTGACACATCTGGGCACGGGGAGGTGGCAGCGCGGCGGCGCGGGGGCCCAGGCGGGCGCGGGGCGGTGCGGGTCCCGGCGGGTGTCCGTGCGGGGAGGTGACCGTCCGGCGGAGGTGACCGCGCCGCTCCCGGCAGTGCGCATGATACTGCGGCGCCGGGGCCCCGTGCGCGCCAACCCACCTTGAACCGGCCCGGGCCGCGNCCGGGCCGCCCGGCGGGCGGAAGATGCTGCGCACCGGAGGCCGGTAGTACTATGATTTGGTATGTGGCCGCTTTGGTAGCAAGTGTGCTCGGCGCCCGCGGGCTGCCCGTCCAAGGTGAGTGCGGCCGCGGGGTGTTCTCCGCCGGGAAGAGCCCGGGAGGGGCGCGCCGGGGTCTGCGGGGCGGTGGCGGGGCCGCCTCTGCGTGTCCCCCCCCCCCC
>VZSE01008980.1:289165-334086 GCA_013398275.1 Promerops cafer
CCCGCGATGTACCGGATGCGGCGGGGGGGATGCGCATGGACCGGGAGGGATGCGCGCACCGAGGGGGGCATCACGTCCCGGGGAGAGGGTACCGGGAAGGCGCTGGGGCGGAGGCGAGGAGGGGGAACTGCGGCTGCGAAGGGGTTTGCGGGGTTCGCGTCTTTCCCGCTACCGGTGCAGGGACCGAGCGCTTCCCGCTGCGGCGGGGCGCTGGCGATTCCTTCATCCCCCGCTGCCGGGGGGAGCCGGGAGCGCCCGGCGCATCCTCCCTCCGCAGGCGCTCGGCGGGGTTGGCCGTGACCTCCCCGAGGGCAGCGGCTGCAGCTGGGGAAGTTCGGGAAGCCGCGTTCGCGGTGCGGCGGAGCCTCTACCCAGGGGCTGGAAATTCCCTTTGGGAGAAGGCAAGCGGCTGCGGGTCCTGGCGGGAGGGGGCACGGCTGGCTGAATGTCCCCCTTGATCAGGGATGGGCAAGCTTTTCTCCGCATTCGGATTTCTTCTCTCATCTTGTGGCAGCACCTGCGGCAGCTCCGCGGGGTGCGGGCAGCGTTTGCCCTTCCCTGCAAGGGTAGCCCGGCTGGGCAAGGAGAAATGCAGGAGGGATTCGTCTCCTTCCCCTGCAGCGCCCCGGCTGCGGGTTTGGGGGTGACTTTGCTCGCACCCCCCCGCTCAGGAGAGGCTGCCCTCCTTCTCCCCCCACTGCAGGCTGGCTGTTGTGCTGTGGTAAACTGAGGCACAGGGTTGTCCAAGGTCAGGACGGAGACGGCAGCAAGGAATAACCCTTATTTTCCTGCTCTGGCTTCTTTCCCTTCAGCTGCCAGTCCCCTCCCACCTCTCCGAGCCATCCCTGCAGGTAGAGGGGAGCTGCCTGCCGCTGGTGCAGCACCGTCCCCCATCTCTGCCGCTGGTTCCTCGCTGGGCACATGGTTTTCCCTGTGTCCCGGTGGTCCTTACCGGGGATGAGACCCTGGAGCTGTGCCCTGGGTGTCACCCCCCCTGCCCGTGGGGATGCGGTGGCTGCCGGCAGCAAGCGATGCCTGGCTGGCAGCCACCACCACTCCCCTCCCCGTGGAGGACGTGGGGGGCGCTGGGAGGGGGCACATACCGGGGTGCTGCAGCCCCCCAGTTCACAGCGCTCCTCGAACCCACTGGGTCACATCTGTGCCATGCCACAGTCCCTTGTCCTCCGCGCCTGGCAGGCGGCTCCTGGAGGCAGGGGGGTGTGTTTCAGGACGGGGCTGTCCTTTCGCGGGGTTCGGAATGGGGCTGCCCCATCTGGGGGTACGTAGCCCCTCTTACTGAGCCGTGGCCGGCTGCTGCCTGCCTGAACTGCGTGCTGCAGTGTGGTGAGGCAGTGTTTGCAGCAGCTGCTTGTACGGGGATGCTCCGCCGGGGAGAGGAGCAGAGCAGCGCGTTCGGCACCTGGGAACTTGGAAATACCCTGGAGCCGCTCGGATGGAGCTCCGGAACTGGTGCCGGGGTGGGTGGGTAGCGGGAAGCCCCAGCACGGGGGTGCTGTGCGTGTGGAGCAGTGTGTACGTGATGAATGAGCGTGCCGTGAGTAATGCGTGGGTGGGTGCCGGGGGAGGGTGTGCTGCGGGCCGGCGTGGCCCCCGCAGGGGCAGGGAGCCCACGGGACTCACCCCAGCTGCTGCAACCCTTTGGTTTCAGCACTGTCCCATCTTCACAGGGAATTGTCACCACTCATTGCTTGGGGATGGGGCTTCAGAGGAGAGCTGGGGCTCACCGTGTGCCAGTGCCCTCGCTGGGGCTTTTCCTCTTGCCGTGGCCTTCCTCCCACACCACTTCCTCCTTGCTGAGCTGAGAAGCAGCAGTGCTGGCCCTGGGCAGCCTTCTTGCCTGGCTCTCCAAGGGCTTTCCAGGCGTTAATCGGCTCAGAGAGGGAAGGAGGGTGCGTTATCCCCTCTTATGGCATGGGGGAGGAGAGCCAGGACGTGACCGCGCCAGGAGTGGGTGTCAGAGGAGGGATCGGGCCTCCTGGCATTCCCAGCAGTGCCGTCACACGGAGGGGCTTTTCCTCCCGCTCCCACGAGTGTGACGCTGTGGCACCGCACAGTGAGTGGGGATGCTCAGGATCCAGCAGGAGGGTTTGCAGAGGGAGGATTCGGCTCTGCCAGCCCCGGGCAAGGGCTCCGCTGAAGAGGTTCCCCGGACACCGCGGCGGGCGATGCTCCTGGCGCTGACCTTGGCCGGTTGGAGTGGCTCGGTGTGGCAGTGCCAGCGCTGCACCCCCTGCTCGCTCGCGGTGCAGAGCTCTTGGGTTTTGGCTCTTTGGCCGTGGAGGAGTCTGGACCGGGAGCCGCTGGATTTGGCACGTGCGGCTTTGGCCCCACTCTCTTCTGGCAAGGGGATGGTTTGGCACCGGGAACAGCCAAGGGCGTTGGCCAGGCTCCCATTTCCATCATTCCCTGGAGGTTTTCTGCTCCTCTGGACCTGTTGGATGGGAGCGCGCAGGGCAGGGAGGGATGTGAGCGTCTCGGTCGATGACTTGGCTTGCCGGAGGGTCCTTGCGGCGATGCTTTGCCGGCTCAGTTGCCTTTTGACTTGGAAGATGCAGCTTTGCTGGTGATGGGTGAGCCTTGCAAGTTCCTCTCCAGAGCTGTGGCAGAGTGGCACAGCTCCCGTTCACCTCTGGTCCCCTGTCTTGGAGGTCGTGCCTTATGCTGCATGAGAAGCCCTGCAGATGGGCAAGCAGTGGGTCCGACCCCATGCCGTGCCGATGGAGGAGTCCTTCCCTCTCTCTTTCCCTGCGGTAGGAATCTCCCGAGCTGGGAGCCCTGAGCGACCAGCTGGCCTTTGGAAAAACAACTCCCTTCCTCCCGCTCCTCCACGGAGAGGCTGGCGTTGGTGGGAGGGCTGCCTGAGCCAGGAACAGCGTGATTCAGGAGCTGCTGGCGGGCAGCTCCGAGCGCTGCCTGCATCCCAGTTTCCTGTTGGAGGGCTGTGAAGGCATCGGGATGGTACCCACTGCTCCACGGGGAGGGTGGTGCCAGCCTGCATGGGGGTACTGGTGTGATGTGGGGCTGGGCTGGGGGCACAGCACCCTGGTAGTGCTCTCTGGCTGCTGGAGGTCTCCTCTGGGATGGGTTTGGTGCTCCAGCTCCCACCACAGCTGCTCGTTCGGCCCTGTGGTGCATGGAGGGAGCTCACAGGGAGTGCACAGGGACCTGCTGGTTGTTGCTGGGAGATGATGCCTCCCACGAGGCAGCTGCCAACACCAGGCTGGTGGCAATTAGAGGCAGGGGGCACAAGGGACCCCCAGGCAGGGGTAAGGTGACCTCAGGGAAGTAATTTTCTTTCCTGCTCCATCTCCATGCCTCTCAGAGCACCAACCTGTGCTCCCACATGCTTGCTGAGCCGCTGCCTGGCCAGGCACATTCCCACCTGTGCCATTCCAGGGAGCAAGGACCCACTGTGGGGCTGCTGTGGGGCAGCACCCTATTGCATGCATTCCCCTTGGGATGCCAGGGCAGCTGCCTGCCTGCCTGGGGAGGGTGGTGGTGGTCCCACAGGACATCCCTTGTGCCCAGGAACGGGGTTCTGAGTCCCCATCTCTCTGGGAATGGGGCACCAAGCCACCCCTCAGAGCTGCTAATCCTTCTCCTCCCTGGCCCCGCGTGACCTTGAGGCATGTCACTTGACCTGCGCGTCGCCCTCCATCCATCTGGAAAATCGGGTTTAAAACGCAGGAATCGCACTGAAAGCCCAGATGCTGCTTTCCAGCTGGGGGAGGGGGTGAGGGCTGTGCTTCCAGCCCCAGGGCTTCCCCCACCAGGGGACAGGCGGATGCTTTTGGGGGGGCTCTGGACACCCCAGGATAGGCAAAGGGACTGGGTTTGTAATGGGGGGTGCAGCCCCCACTGAGATATTTAGGGGGCTACAGAGGTGGGGGACAGGCAATCTCCCAACACCCCACATGCTGCCCTGGCAGCCAGGGTCCCTGCAGCACATTGTCCCTGTCCCCTACCCTGAGCTGCAGTCGCCCCCCTCTTCATTGCATGGCGATGGCTGCCTGCTCTCCTTCCCTGCTGGCCTCCATATGCCACGCTGGTGGCCTTGTCCTCAGAGATCCCTGCCACATCCCGCCTCCACCGATGGGAGCAGGATGTGTCAGAGCACATCTCGTCTCGGCTCACCAGGGAAGAGAGGTCCACAGGCTCGGGCCTTGTGCCTGCTCCCTCAGCCATCCCCATGGGGACACAGGGGTGGTGATGAGTGCCAAGGGTGTGGGGCAGCACTGGAAATGGATAGTGGTGCCTCTGTTAGCAGGCTGCGAGGCGACGGTGGGTCAGGACAAGGATGCCCTCTGCTCTGGGGCGTGGGTGTCCACTGTGCTGGGCAGGAAAGCCTTCCCAGGCGTTAATTCCTTTGGAAACCTCTCTGCCATGGCCATGTCCTTCTCACAAAGCACCTGCAGGAAGGGTCCTGCTTCAGCGAGTGCAGCAGAGATGCTGGATGCCTTCAGCTTCACCGAGCCCTGTGGCACCTTCGACCTCTGCCCTCAGGATCAGAGGAACTGGATGCCCAGATCCAGGTGAGGGTCTCCCCATCTTTGGCATCACCATCCTGGGGAGCCCCGCGGTGGCACCGTCTCAGTGGCGGCAGCCTTCCCTCCTCTCCCTTTGGGATGCTGTTCAACTCCACCTCCGCATCTTGTATTCTTGCCTCCTGGCACGCGGCGTGCTTTTATTTTTCCTGGATCTGCTTGGATGACGAAGCCTGTTGATTACTTGTTTTTCTTTACGAGGCATCCCCCAGCTTCACGTGAGCTCCTGCACCAAGGCGGATTTGGGGTTCGCCTCCGTGCTGCCGCTCCCTGATGTTGACCCTGTTTCCAAACCGAAGATTCAGCCTTGAAACCTCTCTGAACTTGGCTGGGAAAATCAAGTGGGTTTAAAAATATCCCGTCTATTTGTGCTCTGTTTCTTCTGGCGTCTGCGGGTTGTTTTCAAGCGTTTCCCTACAAATGTGGGGGTGAGAAAACACTTTGAATCAAGAGCTGCAGTCTCCATTGCACGCTTTCTTCATGGTCTGGACTTCAAAGGAAAACCTGGTCAGGGTTGGGACCGCAGGGTTGGTGGGTTGGGAAGATGAGGAGACTCAAAGAGGGTTCGTGAGACATCTCCCCATTGCCTTCCTGGCGCTCTGGAAGTGGGGACAGGAGGGCACGGGGCCGGTAGCGGGGCGGGTGGCAGCTGGGCAGAGCCGGGGGCCGGTTCTCGGCCGTGGCTGCCAGTCGGCCGTGCGCTGGGGAGGTGATGCTCAGCCGTGCGTGCAATTCCCCACCGGCCTTGCGATCAGACACCGGCGCTGAGCTGCCGGGGATGACCTATTTTCCTGCGCCCGGGCAGCCCTGGCCAGGCGTGCGTCCGGCGGAGCGGCTGGCTCGTCCCCTCCCCGGGGACGTCACCCACTGCTCTGCCAGGGAGCCAGTCAGGGGATCCTGGCGTAGTGTGGTTCCCTGGCACCCATCCCCAGGGTGTCTGGGTGGCCTCTTGGGCAGCGGGCTTGCTCCAGCTGGGCAAACATTAGCATTCCAGGCTCCAGTTGGTGGAGAGGTGCTGGAAACCAAGATTCTGTCTTGGTAGCCCAGGAGCTGGGGCAAGTGCGGGGCTTGGGAAAGGGGTTTGTGTGCTGCCGCTTCCATCTTCTGATGGTGGGTAGAGGGTGTCACTTGGAAGGCGACCAGGTGCTGGGGACCTGCTCGCTCGGGCAAGGCGGCCGGGGAAGCGCGTCCTTGGATGCTCTTGAGCAGCACGTGACAGCTCTGTCCCCGATCAGCGCAGCAGGACCAGGGGCAGGGAGGGGGGTTCCGGCCCTGCAGCGCAGCCCCCCTCACCCTCCCGGATGGGCACAGCGGGGTCAGGACGGGTTCTCACAGCTCAGTGCCGGGGTGGCAGGGGAGGGCTGACACCGTCCCTGCTGACAGGGTGCGAATGGGAGCTCATCGGCGATGCAGCGCTAACGAGGGATGGAAAGGTGCAAGAGTGCTGTCGAGGCGGTGCAAAGCGTGTGCGGGGGTGTGCGTGCACACCGCACGTGTGTGCTCAGCGATTCCCTCGCCCCGCTGGGGTCCGGGCAGATCCGTGGCCGTGCAGGACCCCCAGCTCTGCAGGACCCCCAGAGCGGGGCCGGGTGCCTGCAGTGGGTGTGCAATGCAGCATCTGCTCCTTGCAGATGGCTCACAGCTCTGCACCCCGGCGTCACCCACCCCGCTGCCACCAGCCAGCCCTCCCAGTTAAAGAGCCACCCCTGCCCAGTTTGCTGGTGGCGTGGGGGCTGAGGATGCTCTGGTGACCATCAGCCTGGGACCCTCTGCAGGGACACACCTTGTGCGTGCCATGTGCGAGCCGCGGCCAGCTCTGCCCGCTGCCCTTCCCGCGGGGACACTCGGCTGGTGGGCCCGTGGGGTGGCACATCACGGGCCTCTCGCCGGTACGCGCTTGTGCCAGAGCCAAAAATAGCCGGTGATGCTCGGTGATGCTCGGCTCCCGCGGCGGGGAAGCGGTGATGTCACTCGCCGCCAATCACCGGCGGCCCCGAGGAGCAGCGCGGAGGAGTGGGAACGTGCTTCCCCGAGCATCCCCCCAGAACAGCCAGCGGCCGCGTGCGCTAGGAAAACGGGGGGCCCTTCCTTGATGGGAAGGGCGATGTGGGTCTGAACCTAGTTTTGGGGACCCCCTGTTTGGCTTCCCCCCAGCCCTGGGTTTCCCTCTCTCTCTCTCTCTCTCTCTCTCTGAACGCCGTGCTGAGGATGCAGCTTTGCTGCTGCTGGCAGAGCAGGATGACGCCAGGCTGCAGCGAGCCGGGCGGCACAGCCGGGGTGGAGCAGCCTCGGAGCTGAGACCAAAGTCCCCTGTAATTACCCAGCTGGGAGGAGCAGGGTGACAGACCCGACGCGCAGGTCGCTGACGGGTTTCAGGCTTGGGGCTCTCGGGGATGCCTGAGGACATGTGAGCTTGGCTGGAGCAGGGCGGCTCCAGGGGCCCAGCCTGCCCTGGCACCGGCAGGAGAGCTCGGTCCGTGGGCTGGCACAGCAGAGCTGTGGCCAGGGGTCCCTGCGTGCTCACTCCTGCTTGCTGGAGGATGCAGGGGCACAAGCTAGAAGCAGCCTTTTCCCTACCACAAGGATACAGGGTAGCCCAGATGGTGCTGCTATGTGGGGAGCAGTGCTAGGCATGCTCTGTGCCACTCTACTGAGAGCAGGGGTCCCCAAAACCCCTGTGGGGTCACTGGGCAGCACCTTTGCCCTGGTGCAGAGGTTGGGAAGCTGTCCTGGAGCACTGGGGTGCTGATGGCCACTGTCCTATCTCCTGTGGGTGACAGGATGCTCAGGGTGGCTTTGGGGCTGAGTGTAAGGGCTTGGGACCCCCTGCTGTTTTTGGGGCAAGGGCAACCCACGGGCTGCCCTTGTTGGAGACAGGTGGCTGGGGATGGCCATTACTACTGTTGTTGCTCTTCCGGGCACCCTGGTTCGATGCTGGGGACCAGCAGTGGGATCAGGTGTGGATTCTGCCTTCGCCCCCTCACAGGTGCCCTCGGCTCGAGGGAGGAGCCCGAGTTCGTGACCGCTCGCGCTGGCGAGAGCGTGATCCTGGGATGCGACGTGATCCACCCGCTCACGGGACAGCCCCCTCCCTATGTCGTGGAGTGGTTCAAGTTCGGCGTCCCCATCCCCATCTTCATCAAGTTTGGGTTTTACCCTCCCCATGTCGACCCAGAGTATGCCGGTGAGTCCTGGGGGCGCAGGGGGACGAGGGGAGGGTGCCGGGTCCCGGCTGCGGCACGGCCCGGGGTGCGCAGCTCCGCTCCATCCGTTCCTCCGTCGGAAACCACGCGGGCTCTGCCTCTCGTTGCTCGCTTTCCACCCAGTTGGTTTTAATTAAGCAGCAGCGTTAGGAAGCCAGCTGGGCTGCGTGGGACGGGAGCAAGCGAGGCAGAGAAACCCAGGGTGACGCGTGGTGGCGGTGGCTGCTGCTGCTGCTGCTGTGCCCCAGAGCAGCTGTGAGCCCAGGGAGGGATGCTGGGGGGACAGTGGGGATGGAGCCAGGGCCACGTGCTGGGCGGAGGTGACAGGTTGGAGCTGCAGAACTCATGTGGCTGCTCACCAGTGTGCTGCCTGTGACACGTGGCCGGTGTCCTCTGGTGGGATCTGTGAGCTGGAAACCAGCCCTGAGAAGGTTGGTGTGGCAGGACAGATCCATTGTGGTATCCCTTTCTCTGTGGAATGCTGTCCTGGGAATCTTCCCTGGGTCTTATGGGACTCTGCCCAAATTGCTCTCTAAGAAATGATGCAGCAGGGAAGATGCTGAGCCCTGCCAAACTCAGCTCAGCAATGAGTGGTGCCACACCCCAGTGGCCACTGCACCAGGGTGGAGGTTTAGGCTGCTTTGCTCCTGACCCAGTTTTTGGGGCTGTGCACAGGGTCAGCTCAGGGCTGCCCTGCTTTTCGGGAGTCTCCCAGGTGGGGAAAAGCTTTGGGGCAGGCCTGTGTGCCGGCTGTGCCGCCGCCAGCCCCTGGCTGGGAGCAGAAGGCCAGTGTCGCTGTGGGCAGACATCGCTCGAGGCACCTTGCCTGGCCCTGGCAGCTTGGCTCTGCGTCCCCAAATGGGCGAGTGTGTCACCGGCCTGGCACCACCGGCTTCAACCGCACCATGCTGCTCAGCCAGCCCCAAACTGGGACAGTGCCCACACGGGGACAGAGTGTCCCCTGTGGTGATGTTCTGGGGGCTTGCTCTGGTGTCAGGATGGGGGTGTCCCCTGTGGCCACGTTGTGGGGGCTGCACCAGTTTGGGATGGTTTGTTCCCCACAGTGGTGCTCTGGGAGCTGCACCAGTTTGGGATGGGGTGTCCCCTGCAGATGGGGTGTCCCCTGCTGCGATACTCTGGGGGCTGCTCTGCTGTGGGGATGGGGTTTCCCTTGCAGTGGTGCTCCGGGGGCTGCTCCGGTGTCGGGGACATGGTGCCAACGCTGCGCTCTCCCACAGGCCGGGCCAGCCTGCACGACAAAGCCTCCCTGCGCATTGACCAGGTGCGCTCCGAGGACCAGGGCTGGTACGAGTGCAAAGTGCTCATGCTGGACCAGCAGTACGACACCTTCCACAACGGCAGCTGGGTCCACCTCACGGTCAATGGTGAGCGGGGCGGGGGCTGCGGCATCCGCGCGGTGCCAAAATGGGATTTCTGGTGGATGCTGGGCCTCAGTGGCATCTGTGCCTGGCAGACGCGCGAGCCTGAAGCCATCCAGGCTGGCTGCTCCAGCCAGGGCGTGACTTCAAAAGGGACAAAGTTTTATTAGGGATTCCTCAGTTTAGTTATGCAGAGCTTGTTTAAAGGAGACACATCAAGAACCGGGGCTGGGAATGAATCTCCTCTCAACAAACAGATCAGAAAATCAAATCTTTGTTTTCTTGAAATTCAGATTTACTCAAATTACTTTTTCATTTTATTAAGGCTGTATATTAAACTAATTAGCAAATTGTCATTCTCCGCATCAGGAGAGAGATCTTTATTTTTAGCCCAGCAGCAGGGCTGTGCCTCTCCTGCTGCAGTGGGGTGGCTGGAGAGATGTGGCCACTGGCAGCTCCTCGCTGGTCTTGCCTTGACCTTGTGCAATTAATTTAACCTTTGGGGGGATGGCTGTGCTGTGGCACAGAGCAGAGCCACCTAATTGAGCCCAATTAGTGAGTGGGAGCTTTGCAAGCAGGGCCGTGCAGGCCACCAGCCCCATCCCTGCCTGCTGCCCCGCCTGCCGCTTCCTGCTTTCCCCCAGCCTGCTAATGAGCTCCGAGGGCTTGGGAAGGAAGGCAAGAGGAGGAGGAAGGAGGAGGATGGTGGTGCCTGGCTCACCTCTGCCACGTGCACGGATCCTGCAAACTGCCAGCTGGAGGGGCTGGAAAATAGCCCCAGATGCCCTGTCCCTCCCCTTGGCAAAATGGGCCAGTTTTGGGGCTTTATGCTGCACGGGGCGTGCAGGGGCTTAATAACAATATAATAACCATAATCCTCCTCCCAGCCCGAGGAATTGCTTTCAGGGTGAGGGCTGTGGCTTTCCCCCAGCGCATTACAATGCTTAATTTTCTTAGGGGGAAAATAAAAATCATTTGGGGAGAAACAAAATATAATTCCTTTTCTTTTTTTTTTTTTTTCCCCCAAGCAGATTAAATTGCCAACCTGTCTTCCTCTAAAGTGGGCTTTAACAACCGCGGGTAATTAGGGGCGGGCTGTAATCCTGCCAGCCTCTTTCATCAGGAAGGAGCCTTTCGATCTGCACTGCGGTGTTTTCCCATGTTTTGACAATAGCGAGTTAATGTGCAGCGGGGTGGGGGGAGGACGTGGTGCCGGTGGGGAGGAGAGGGGACAGGGCTGGGGTGCGATGTGGCACCTCTCGGTCGGTGTCCCCAGGGACACCCCTGTCTGAGCAGCCCCGTTTGCCTTTGGGGTGGTCCCAGCCCTGCCGTGGGGATGTGCAGTGTCCCCTGTGTGCAGGGGCTTCCCCTCTGTCCCCGTGTGCCCCTAGACCCACAGTGGCCACGGGTGACACGGTGGTCTCCTGTGCCCCCAGCTCCCCCCACGTTCACGGAGACCCCGCCGCAGTACGTAGAGGCGAAGGAGGGCAGCAGCGTCACCCTGACCTGCATGGCATTTGGGAACCCCAAGCCCATCGTCACCTGGCTCAGAGAGGGAGACCTTTTGGGTGCCAATGGCAAGTACCAGGTAGGTGGGGGAGAGCTGCCGTGGGGACTCCTGGGCTGGGAGCTGGCAGGGACAGTATTGGCAGGACCATGGTGGCGGCAGCTCCGCCGTGCCTGGAGCCAGCTGTGCTTTCTCAGCACTTCTCCTTGGTGAGATGCCCATTATCCCTCACCCCATCCCTGCTGAGCAGCAGCCTGTAACGCTGCCAGCCCTTGGGTGCAGGCTGGAGACCCCCCAAGTGCTTGGGACAGCCCTGCTCCTGCACCTGACCTGCTCCCTGCAGACTCAGCCCAGGGGCCAAGACCCTGGAGATGGGGTGGGGGCTGCAGCCTGAGGTAGTATCCCCCCTGGCAGGGACGGATGCAGCAGGGCTGGGGCAGGGGAGGGTTGAGCAGGGAGGATTTCCCCTCCTCCCCTCCCCTTCAGGACCCTTTTTGCATCCCAGAGGCTCCCAGGCAGAGATTCCCCCCTGAGCTGTAATTGGTAAATCAGGCATTGGAATCAGTGCAGGCACTAATGAGAGTAATTAGGAATCATTTGTTACTAATTGAAATAGAAGGATGAGGCAGAATGAGGTGGGGGGGAAGCCTGGCTGGGAGGCCTCCCTCTGCATGGGGGTGCTGCTACCCCAAAGGTGACAGTCCCTTGTCCATCCTTCTGCTGTGTCCCCAGAGGGAATCTATCCACTCCTCTTCCAGCTGAGAAGTGGCCCCCCAGGGAAGACACTGGCCAAGCTGGGGTCTCCCCCTCATCCCCCAGCGATGGAGCAGGTCCCTGGGGGGCAGGGAATGCTCCAGCAAGGCTCCTTGAGAAGCTCCAGTGGTGCCGGGGCGCTTGGCAGGAGCAGTTTGGAGCCTGCTGCCTGCCAGTCACTTCTGGGAGATGAATGTGCTGGGATGGTTATTTATTTATTTCATGTTTTTTTTTTCCCTTCCCCTTGGCGTCGAGCAGAAACGCGTGTGTTGGTTTATTAATATCCCAAGTCTTGCAGAGCGGGGAAACCCGTCTCTCATCCGGCCCTAAAAGCGCCGGCAGCTCTCTGCCGTGGGAAGCAGGGAGGGTCTTCCCCCGTCCCCCTGGGGGTCCCTGCCCACGCTCCAGGGTCTTCCCTTGTTCCCAGGTGAGCGACGGGAGCCTCACGGTGCTCTCGGTCAGCCGGGAGGACAGAGGTGCCTACACCTGCCGGGCCTACAGCATCCAGGGCGAGGCTGTGCACACCACGCGCCTGCTCGTCCAAGGTGAGGCCTTCCAGCTCCTCAGCATCCCCTGGGAAGCCGGGATGGGGGGATCTCCACGGGCCACAGGGCTGTGGTGTCACCCTAGAGCGGCCCCCAAGGCCTCTGTGCCTGGCATGGTGCTGGCTGCCCTGTGGCTCTGCATCCGGTTTGGATGGAGGAATCCACTTAATTGGGACAGTGGTGGCCGTGCTGATGAGCAGCCAGGCCCTGATGGCAGCTCGATTTTGTTTGGGAAGCGGGGAAAAGATTGAGGCTGTCATGAAGCGCCTCGTCAGACAGCGGTGATGCATGACAGGCCTCCTGCTCCTTGCTCCCTCTCTTATTAAATAAATCTTTAATTAGGTCAACAGCTACCGGCTGAGAGAGGAGCACAGGGCGTCCTCTGCTCTGCTTTTGTGGCAGTAGTGAGCTGGTGGCTTCTGGCAGTCTGTTCCCCCTGGATTTTTCCTGTGGGTGATACTATCCCCGAGAAGTGCTGGGGATGAAGGGAGGTGTGTCCTTGTGTGCCCTGGGAGAAGCACCGTGGGCGTGGATCCCCTCCTCAAAGCTGTAGAGATTAGGGAGAGGGCTGGGAATAACAGGGTCACCGTGGTTCTTAGTAAACCCAGAGAATAGGGAAAGGGCTGGGAATAACAGGGTCACTCTGGTTCACAGAGGATCAGGGCCAGCCCTGCCCCAGAGCACTCCAGCACCTCCCAGCCAAAACACTGTGATGGAGCTGAACCTGAGCAACCTTTGTGGGGACACGTGTAGTGGTGGGTGTGACACTTCCCTCTTCCCCCCTCCAGGACCTCCCTTTATCGTTTCCCCTCCGGAGAACATCACAGTCAACATCTCCCAGGATGCGCTGTTCACCTGCCAGGCCGAGGCGTATCCCGGGAACCTCACCTACCTGTGGTACTGGGAGGAGGAGAACGTCTACTTCAAGAAGTGAGTTTATAGCTGGTGGGGCAGCGTGTTCTCCTCCTCCTGCTGCTCCTGGGTTGTACTGGGAGCTGGGATTGTGTTGGGCTTTGCCCTTGGCTCTCCTTGTGATCCTCCTCTCCTGTTTTCTTGCAGCGACTTGAAGCTGAGGGTGCGGATCCTGATCGACGGGACGCTGATTATTTTCCGTGTCAAACCAGAGGATGCTGGAAAATACACCTGTATCCCCAGCAACAGCCTGGGCCGCTCGCCATCAGCCTCTGCCTACCTGACAGTGCAGTGTGAGTGCGGGGTTGGGGCTGGGATTGATAACACCTGGCTCCCAGGCAGCCCCAGAGGCTCTCTTGTCCTGGCATGACACTGGGAGAATCAGGCTGATGTGACAGCAGCCTTTGGATGAACATGGAATCATCCTCAGCAAAAAGGCTTGAGAGCATCCCACGTGGGTGTGGGAGACAAGAAAGCAAATGGTCTGAGCAGCCTGAGTGGCACAGCTCAGCTGGGACCAGTGTCCACTTTGGCTACAAGGGTTTTTTAATTAGGTGAGCATCATCCCATGGCTGCTCCCTCACTGTTCTCACCCTTCTGGGAAGCACCGGGTCAGGGCTCTCAGTGCCGACGTGTATGTTTTGGTGTTCATTTCGGGGGCTTGTTTCTGTGCCGCGGCCGTTCTGCGAGCTGCCGAGCTCGGCGTGTCACATTTTTCAGGCGGTAAGTGATCTAAACAAGCCGAGGAGAAAGGGCTGTAGCAGGAGCGTTGCTTCCCACGCTGCTCGCTCGTTCTCCCGGAATCCCCGGGCGGTAATGGGTAGTGTGCCACCGGCATTCTGTGGCATTCCACAGTAATGGCCTCAATTGCCACCGCTCCAATTGCAATATTGCTCTGCTCTAAAAGACTGCGGCGTTTTTATTTCATAATGAAAGACAGGCCTGAGCAAAGTGGGCTCTCAGCGTGGGTTTTCCAAGGCTGCCTTAGAGCTGCTGCTGCCTTTAGACCTGGTGCTGGTTAGTGGGGAGCTTCTGAGAGAAGGGCTGGCAGGTCCCTGTGGGGATGGATGAAGGGGCAGAGTGGGCAGGGGGATGGTGTGAGTGGTGCTGTGCCCAGGCACAGGCGTGATTTGGGGCTTGGATGTGCCCAGCTGGGTGGCTCTTGGGAAAGCCTGTGGCCTCAGGCCATTAAATCTGCCCTGCCGCTAATCCAGGGCGCTTGTCAGGGCTGATAGCTGTTAAAAATAGCTCTAATGGCAGGGAAAACAGGCTCGGACAATCTGCCGCTCAGCCAGGCTTCCATGCAAGGAAGGGTGCTCGGCTTTTGGTGCTACAAACCCTTTTCCTCCTGAGCAAACCTCGTCCACACCGGGGCTGATGCCTCCGGAGGGAGCTTCCCTTCCTCCGAAGCAGATGGGGACACAGCTCTGGGTCATTAGTGGGCTGGGCTGGCCTCTGGCCAGTGACCTAGTAGTGAAAGGCTCGATCCCATTACCCTCTCCCGCACTGCTGGAGTCCTTGATTACATTTCCTAAGAGGTGGAGTTGAGCAGAGGGGGGTAAAGCCTGCTCCATATGCGGCGCTGGGCAATCTGGGTTATGGTGCCACTGCCTGGGGCGCGTGGTTTTGGGGAGTGGCTGGGGTGACGTACTGGGAGCAGAGCTCCCAAACTCTGCTGGTTTTGCCCCAAGAAAACAATAAGGAGAAGACACCTTCCATCCCTTCCTATTAAGCACCTTAATGTTTACCCCCCACTTTGCATCAGCAGTGCAGGGATGCTGCACCCCAAAACCCTCACATTTATCCCTTAATGCAGCGTAAGCCCCATCAGGATTTTCCCATAACCTCGTGCCGCCAGTGTCTAGACAAGATTGTAGAAATACTCACTCTTCTTATTAAAAATAACATTTTTTTAAAAAGCTTCTTATTAAAGAAAGTCTAGATTCTCTTCAACCCACTCGCACTTAATTAAAAAGCTCTTAGAAGTGCTGTTAATGACACATTCTAGACTGGAGGATTGCGAGACACCTCTCTGCGTGGGTGGTGCAGCGTGGAGGGGGGCTTAGATACGTATTTTAAGGTTTCTGCATCTTGGAAAGGGTGAGGTGGCTGCTGTTCAACATGACCCAGCCTTGATGAGGCACGAGTACAAGCAGATATGGGAGGTAAAAGATTCGTGGTAGCCTGGACATGAATCCGTTTTCCCATCTGGGTGTGTTTTAAGGCTTGGCAGTTGAAATAGCTTTGATTGCTGGTATGTAAAACCAGGCTGTGCTGGGTGTTCATCACACCTGGCACGTGTCGTGCTGTAATGGAGGAGTGCAGGCTTCAGCAGGATGCAACTTGGTGTGGAACTGGGAGCAGGCATATCTCACACTTCTTCTTAAACGCAATCTTTAATGAGCCCCAGGTAGGAGCACCCTGGACATGAGCAAAGCCTCCCGGAAATGCCAGGTATTCCGGAGGATTTGTGTGTAGCAAGCCTGGCTTAACAGCCTGTGGGAGCCAGGGTGGTGCTGGGTTTGGAATTCATTACAAAAGTGAGGTAGATCCTCTGAAGCCAGGCTGGGAGGAGGGATGGGCTCCTTCCCCATGCTAACGGGGTGCTGCTGCCCTCCCAGATCCTGCCCGCGTGGTGAACATGCCCCCCATCATCTACGTTCCCATCGGGATCCACGGGTACATCCGCTGCCCGGTCGAGGCGGAGCCCCCGGTCACGCTGGTCAAGTGGAACAAGGACGGGCGTCCCCTGCGAATCGAGAAGGTAACGAAGCCCCCGGGGAGGGGAGGTGGGGGCACAGAGGGTTTTGGACCCCCATGTCCTTGGCAAACACCACCAGGCACCCTGTGGGTCCCTTTCTGTTGGGAGAGAATCTCCTGGATGGGATGATACTGCCTTTCCTTATCAGCTGTGGGCAGAGTTTATTCCAGTTCTTGTACGGTGCCCACAGTGCTGTGGACATTCTGTGTCTCTGACACCTGCTGCCTTCTTCACCCTAAAGTCACCTCCTGATGGCCCTGGTTTATTTTTCCAATGGCAACTGGTGGTTAAAAGACCCTTTTAACAAATCTACATCTTCCCCTAATCATGGTTTGATAGTCTGAGCAAGGATATTAGCCATTAAATATTTAAAGAAAACGCTCAATATTTTAAATTTTTTGCTTAAATATTAACGATTTGAAGTTTTAATTCCATTTAAAGTTGTTGCTGCTGTGGCCTCCTGGTCCTTGGTGCCCTCAGCCTTCCAGGTGGAGATGTCTTGCCGACTCCAGAACAAGTTTTATTTAGTGTTAGATTCTGATCTTAAATCTTTTGGGCTACATGAAGGAGCCTGGCTGTGTTTGGACAGGCTGATGTTGCCCGAGTTTCCTCTCCCTACTGTTGAGGAGACACTTTGGATGATGGGAGTGGGATTGGGCATCTCCCGGAGATGTGACAGCCACCCTGGGCGTGGGTGGGGGGCTTGGCTGAAGGGGAAATAAGGAGCTGTGGTGAGTGTTGGATGAGTGAGCTCCCTGGTTCTCCTGGCTGCAGTATTCCGGCTGGAACCTGCTGGAAGACGGGTCGATCCGGATTGAGGAGGCCACTGAAGATGCTCTCGGCACTTACACCTGTGTGCCTTATAACGCCCTGGGTACGATGGGCCAGTCTCCCCCTGCCCGACTGGTACTGAAGGTAACTCTTCTGCCAAAATCCCATGGGTTTGCTGGGAGCAGTGTCCTCCTGTGCCGGGAGCAGCTCCCAGGGCTGCGTGGGGAAGAGCAGAGGCTCCAGGGTGAGGGCGTGTCTGTGCTGTGGTTGGAGATGTGCTTCCCACCAGCACAGGCAAACCCCCAGGGCACCCTGTCTGGTGTAGCTGGAAATATCCTGCTGGAGCAGCAGCACGGGTTTTGACACTGGACTGGGGTAGTTTGAGGAAACATCTCCCTGGAATGTCCCCTTTGCCAACAAAACACTTAGCCCTGCTGGCCCGGGCTTGGGTTCAGGAGGATTTTAATAAATGGATGATTTGAGCTCCACGTGCACCGGCTGCGTGCGGCGCCTGGGGGGTGCTGGGCTCCCAGTGCAGTTCCCGGTGCAGCTGGGGTGGGAGCTGCTGCCTCTTCCCTCCCTGAACACGGAGTCCTGTGCCTGGGAGGGAGCTGTGGTGATTCATGGTGTCTCGCCGAGGTTCGGATGATAACGCTTTGTGTACCAGACACACACATCCGCCGGGGCGGCTGCCGGGGCGAGGAAATCAGGTTGATGGCTGATGTGATGTGGGTGGGTTTCTTCCTGTTTCGAGGAGGTAAAAAGCAAGATGCTGCTCAGCCTGGAGAAGAGAATTGTGTGGAGCTGTCACAGCGGCCTTCCTGTGTCTGAGCGGGCCTGCAAGGAAGCTGGAGAGGGATTCTTTGTCAGGAACTGTAGAGATGGGACAAGGGGTAATGGGATCAAACTGAAAGAGGCAAAATTTAAGTTAGATATTAGGAGAAACCTCTTCTGTGTGAGGGTGGTGAGGCCCTGGCACAGGGTGCCCAGAGAAGCTGTGGCCGCCCCATCCCTGGAAGTGTTCAAGGCCAGGTTGGAGCAATCTGTGATAGTGGAATGTGTCCCTGCCAATGGCACAGGGTGGAATGAGATGAGCTTTAAGGTACTTTCCAACCCAAACCATCCTGGGATTCCATGATTCTATGCTCCAGTGCGGTGGCTCTTTGGAGAGAATCTCCCTCCAGGTGTGTAATTTGGTGTGCCATCAAGGCTCCTTTGCACACGTTCTCCACAAAATTTTCCTGGCAATGCCTCAAGCTTACCCAGAATGAGGATTGGGTTGGTTTGGAAAAAGCTTGGTTTTGGTGATGGGACTTTGGGCAGGCTGACACTCCTTGTTTTTCCCCTTGGCTGCAGGACCCCCCCTATTTCACGGTGCTACCAGGCTGGGAGTACAGACAGGAGGCAGGGAGGGAGCTGTTGATTCCTTGCGCTGCTGCCGGAGACCCCTTTCCCATCATCGCCTGGAGAAAGGTACCCGGCCTGCCAGACAAATCTGCAGTGCCTTTGGCTTTTGGTGAATATTGCAGACAGAGAAGCCACACTCTGTCCCGGTAAGAACAAACTGCAGGTACAGCTGCTTCGCTTTGGGCTGAGCCACTGCCGTCCTGTCCCGCAGGTGGGTGGGGGAAGCCCGGCTTGTGGCCGCCGAGTAATCCCGGGAAACCGACACGACACGGCAGCATCCAAAAAGCTCACTCTATGACCCTGCCCCCTCCTCTGCCTCGCCAGCACTGCCCACAGGAGTCTCCTCCTTGCCTGGCTCCCAGGTGGTCACCAGCAGGACACGGCAGTCGTGGCAATGCCGTTCTCACAGCACACACCTCCTGTGGAGGGAGGGGATGTGTCACCACAGCACATCAGGGGTCTCTTGGCTCTGGACCAGTCAGCAGCTGCTTTACTGCCCCGTGACTTCAAAGGCCCTGGGAAAAAGCTGTTTTTATGATCCTGAACTGGATATAAAGACTTCAAGACTGGATGTGGTGGTGCAGCTTGGGAGCAGTGAGGGCTTTCCAGTTCTCCTGCAGCCTTCCCCTTGCTTCCCACCTTTTCTGCTCCCATAGGAAAGCCACTGTACTGGAGACCTCCTGGGCTCTTTGTCGTGCTGTCAGGAACTTCCCTCCAAACCTTCCATGCCCTTCTTAGGGCTCTTGAGAGTGAGCTGGGTCCCTCTGTCACCCAGCGGGACCACCTCCAATCCTTGTGTCTTGAGCTGCTGGATCTCTGGGTCCCTTTTAGCAGCACGAGGAGGACCAGGACTTGCACACATTTTAAGTGACCCGCCTAAAGCTTGTTGGCTGTTCAGTCTTTTTCTCCATCTTATTTTTCTTTCCATGCCCTCACCAGTCTCAGTCAGGTTTCTTTCCAATCCCACTTGTGCCTTCTGGTGGTCCTCCTCATTTTGTGGCTCTGGGCTTATCTCCTCCAACTCCAGTCAGGGCTGGCTTGGTCTGGGCTCAGTTTGCCAGTGACAGAAGCCAACTTCCTCCCTCCCCATCAGCCCACCAGTGCTGACCAGTCTCTTGAAGGACTTCTGGGCTTGCACTGGTAACCCCACGTGTCTGTGGGCTCCTCTGCTCCTTCTTTGCATCAACCTGTGGGTCCTGATGTTGATCAGCAGAGTCCCCCACATGAAGAACAGCTGAAGAGGACTCAGGACAACGTGGGATTTGCACAACTTTGGCTGATGGGTGTAGATGAGTTCTTAGAAGATCCATCTTTCCACTTGGCTTGAGAGATTCCAGGCACCTCCTCGCACGCCATCCTCCCACATCCCCACGGGGCACTTGCTGCCCAGACCTCTGGTGTGAAGGGTCCTGCCTCTCATCTGCTGCTGACTGAGGCTGAAGGGCAGTTTGATCATCTCCTGGGGCAGCCTGTGCCTTCCCCATCCCGGGAGGGGGTTTGCTGGGACGGCCGGTGCCCCTTCTCGCAGCAGTTTCAGCTTTGGATGCCGGAGGTTGGGCCCTGGCGCGGGGCTCGGTGTCCGTGCGAGTGCCGTGGGGTTTCCCGCTTGTGTGTGAGTGCTGAGCAGCAGCCTCCTGACGCATGCCTCTCGCGTTGCCCCCCAGGTCCTCTCGGAAACGGGGGAACCGTCTGCCTTGCCACGACCGGAGAGACCAGATCCCCTGCCGGTGGCCGGCGGTGTCCCCTGGGCCGCGCAGGTAGCTTAGTGACCCCGCCGCCGCCTCGCCCTGCCCCACAACCCGCTGCTGAGTCATGTTTTTTCTGTCTTTGCCTGGCCCCCCACCCCGCTGCTTGCCCAAGGTAGGGAAGCCCAGCAGGAGCAAGCACAACACGCTGCCCGGCGGGACCCTGCAGATCCGCTCCCTCGGCAAGGACGACCACGGCGAGTGGGAGTGCGTCGCCACCAACATCGTCGCAAGCATTACTGCCAGCACCCACCTGACCGTCGTAGGTACGGCAGAGGGAAGGGGCCTGGGGAGAGCCCCCCAGGCAAGGCAGGAGATGGGGATGCTCCCCACAAGGAGAACTGTGGTGACAGGACAAGGGGGAGTGGCTTTAAACTGAGAGACAGAAGGTTTAGATGGGATATTGGGAAGAAATTCCTCCCTTTGAGGGTGGTGAGGCCCTGGCACAGAAGCTATGGCTGCCCCATCTCTGGAAATGTTCAAGGTCATGTTGGACAGGGCTTGGAGCAACCTAGTCTAGTGGAAGGTGTCACCGCCCATGTCAGGAGGCTTTGACTAGATGTCCCTTCAAGTTCCTTCCAACCCAAACCACTCTATGATTCTAAGAGCAATGTCTCCTTTAAATGGTATTTCCTGGTGGAGTTGCCTTTCTCTGTGCTGTTTTTTTGGCCACCTGTCCTGCTGCCATTTCCAGCAGAAATGGCCTTGGCCATTGGCTTGGTGCAAGAGGAGGCCCCTCAGACCATGGCTTGGGAGAAGACCCCTTCCAGCCCTGACGTTGCTCCCCTCTAAGCTGTCCCCTCTCTCCGCAGGGACAAGCCCTCACGCCCCGACCAGCGTGCACGTCGTGGCTGCCATGACCTCAGCCAACGTCTCCTGGGAGCCCGGCTATGACGGTGGATACGAGCAGACTTTCTCAGTTTGGTACGGCCCTCTGTGAGTCATCCTGGCATGCTTTGCTCTCTGCTTCTTTTCCTTCCTAGCCGACCCGAGCTTCGAGCAGCCGGGGGGAGGAGGGTGGGGAGGGTGGTGAGCCCAGCTCTGTGCCCGTGGGCCTTACAGGGCTGAGCTCCTTCGGGGTTCCTCGGAGAGACGGGTGGTGCTGGTGGTGGTGGGATCGTGTAGTTCCTGTATTTCCTCTCCCTTCTGTGCTGGCCACTGCCTCTGTCTGCCACAGCAGGTTTTGTTCTGCTTGTGGTACAGGAGAGACGCTTTGCATCCGTGTAGCTGTGCCTCTGGCATCTAATTTCAAGATAAACTCTTTATGAGGCTTAACAGGGAGAGGATGGAAAATGCAACCTTTAGAGAGTGTGTCCTGGAACAGCTGTGACTAAGCAGAAATGTTCTCTCCTTGCTCTGTGGCTCCCTGGAGGTGGTTAAATCCCAGCTGAGATCATGACCAGCCACTGTGAGATCCTGGCACTGGGGCTTTGCTCCCGTAGCTCCTGTGCTCCTCAGCACCCAGGTGCATCCCACCTTCCTGCAGCAGGGCCAGGCTCAGCCCTGTGCCTTTCCCCTGGGGCAGGGGAGGGAGAAATGTAGCTGCAGCAAGGCTGGGGTTTACTTTGGGCTCTGCTGTTGTCATCTTCTTCTACAGAATCATCCTTGGAAATGTGGAGGGGGTGATGCCTTCCCTTTCCAGGCTTGGGCTGGCATTCTCCAGGCTTTCCTCTTGCTCTCTCATTCTTTCCTTGCCCTAATTTGCCCTGATAGAGGCTGCTGATAGAGAGGAGAGAGGGAGACGCTGCCTGTAATGATTTCTGCTCTGCTCCAGCCCAGGGCTGGGCTGTCTGGCTGGAGATGCAAAGAAGGAATGGATTGAACAGAGGGGGGAAAATGAGGGAGCAAGCTGAGCAGTGCAGACCTTGCTTTGATGAAAATGTCCTTGGGAAGGAGTGGTTAAACCTCTCTGCTCTGGAGACGTGGCTGCATCAGCAGCTGCTGCTGCTCTTGCTCTGCAACCTGCTCTCGGATTCCTGCCTCCTCGTGGCTCTTCCACACTCCACAGGGAGAGAGCAGCCAGCAGGGAAGGGTGTTTGCACCAAGCTTGCATTAAGGAATTAGCAGGGAGCTGTGGGGACTTTGGATAGGGCGGCAGTGACCTGTCTTGCCCTGACCCTAGGGTGTGATCCCTGGGGGCTGTGCTGTTCCCTGGGCCCAGGGATCTGGGACACAGCTGCCTCATGTAGTGCCATCCGTGTGCTTTCCTCCCTGCTGTGGCTGTGGGATGCTCAAGCAAAACACGGCTCCATTTTCTCTGGGTTCGTGCTCTCCTCCCGCCTCTGCCGTTGTTGAGGCTGGAAATGCAAATCCGGCTCCCCGCGGTGGCCGGGGCCACCACAGCATTGCAGCTGCACCACATCCTCCCTCAGCAAGGGGGTTCTCCCAGTTCAGTGCTGCATTTACCCTCTGCTTTCCCTGCCCTCAGCCCCTCTCTCGTGTGTCCCTGCCCACAGCAGTGCCAGGAAGGTGGGCTATGAGGGCAGTGGGATTAAACACTGCAGGGAAACCTGCCCAGGAGAGGGGCTGCCCTCCTGCCTCCGCCACGGTGCTGGGGGCTCCTGGGATCTGTAGTCCCAGCTGGGGCTGCAGTGATCCAGAGGCTCTCCCTGGGTTTGGTGGAGGCACACGGCACGTGCATGGCTCTCCACCAACCTGCTCGTTTCCATGGCTTGCTGCTGCTTCTTTGCCTCCCTTTCTGTTCCCTGGACAGCAGCCTTATTTCTCTTTCCTCCATCTTTTCCTGCTGGGTGGATTCACCTGGCTGTGTGCTAGTGGCTGCAGATGTGTCCCCTTACCTGTGCAGGACAGACCATCTGTACCAATCCTTCCCAAATCCTCCGTGGACTCCACCAAAACCTGCAGCTGAGGGCTCAGACTCCCTAAAGCATCCTTCTACACAAGCACCTAAAATTGCAGTATTGTCGTAGTGCAGTGGTGCTGCTTTGGGATGTGGGACCCTGGTGGAGTTAATGGCTTGTGGAGGTGGCTGCCTGCTCCTGGGTGGCACTGGGATGGCTCTGGGAGCGTTTTTCACCCTGGGTCTGTGGTTAGACCCCAGGAGAAAGGTTCTGTCCTGCACTCCCTGACAGTGCCTCTGCTGCTCTGCCAAACCCTGAGTGGTGCCCCAGGCTGTGCTGGCAGCCCCCGAATTGTGCAAATGTGGCAGAGATGGGGATTTAGTTAAATGTCTCTCGTGGGATGACATGTACAGGGCTACAGCTGAGGGAGAACTTGGCTCTGGCTCAGGAGATGTCGAGGTATAAATGGGAACAGGGCCTGTCTCCTGCGTCAGCCGTTCCCTTTGCAGCACTCACCAAAATGCTCCAGCTCCCACTTTTGCCCATGGGAATCTGGTGGAGATCACGTCAGAGCAGGGCTGTTGGCACTGCTATTATCCCTGACCCAGCTCAGGGCAGAGAGGAGAGCTGGTGGCAGTGCCTCTGAGAGCTGGTGGGACATGAGGGGATGGTGTCCTGTGCCAGCTCGTGGGTGGTGAGTGGCTGCCCCACGTCCATCCACATCACTGCTGTCAAACCAACCCATTGCTCAGGAAAGCTCCATTTTTGCATAAGAAGTTAATGCTGCCTCTGTCCTCCCTGTCAAAGACACCTTCCCTGAGGACGCTCCCTTTTCTCTCGGCAGGATGAAGAGAGCCCAGTTTGGACCCCATGACTGGCTGTCTCTCCCTGTGCCAGCTGGTTCCAGTTGGCTACTGGTGGATACCTTGGAACCAGAGACTGCCTACCAGTTCAGTGTCTTGGCTCAAAACAAGCTGGGCACCAGCTCCTTCAGTGAGGTGGTCACTGTGAACACTCTAGGTAGGTCCTCCTTGGGAACAAGGGGAGAGCCGGGAAGGGATCTGGGAGGTCTGTGGGGAGAAGGGGCCCTTTGCCTTGCTCCATGTGTCCTGTCTGCTGGGGGTGGAGATGAACATCATCAGTAATAGTTTCCAGCCATGTAGGAGATAGTTAGTGGAGGGTCCTGGGTGAAGCTTGCAGACTTTGCTGGATGCATGAGGCTCTGGAAGACTTGCCCTGAGAGACAGCATGGGAGAGCTGTACTGTGCCAGTCACCTTTCAGATCTTCCTTAAGTTCAGCTGGGATCAAGAGGTATTAATAGAGCACGAGATCACTTGTTACAGCTCAGAGCCTTTGGGCTCTCAGGTGGAGGTGGGAGGAAGCAGGAAGGCCTGGAGTCACGGCCTCATTAGTCCAGTGCCTTTTGAAAATCCACTTTTCTATTTCTATGATAAGAGACCAGACCCCCAAGACGTGCCCTAAACTCCTGGAACGTGGGGACAGCCACAGGGGTCCTTCTGCTGCTGCTGGGGGCACGTGTGGAAGAGGATCTCCTGTGCTTGCCCTGCCCCAACTCAGAGGTGTCCCTGTCCCTTCTGCTCTGTCCCCAGCATTCCCTGTAACAACTCCAGAGCCTCTGGTGTTGGTTACCCCACCGAGGTGCCTAACAGCCAACCGGACACAGCAAGGCGTCCTCCTGTCGTGGCTCCCTCCCGCCAACCACAGCTTCCCCATCGACCGCTACATCATGGAATTCCGCGTGGCGGAGAAGTGGGAGATCCTGGATGACGGCATCCCGGGCTCCGAGAGCGAGTTCTTTGCCAAGGACTTGTCCCAGGTGAGCAGGGGCTGCCCACACCGTACCCGACTCAATGATCTTCTCCTGCCTTCATGGTTCTGTAGTAATATTGCACCATCTGCTGCAGCTCCAGGGGAGTTTTGGAGTGGCTGTATCCCTGTGCTTGATCAAAGAGCTGGGCAAGTGTTGGAGAAGACAGAACATTTTAATAATTTTAGTTAGTGGCGTTAAGTAATCACAATCAATATACATATAAATTATAAATAGTGTGTTACTCTTCAATTGCCCTTAGCCAGCATTTGGCAAAGTTGTTATAAGCTACTTTTGTAGGAACACAGTTTGAGAAAATGACTGAAACTTAAAGTTTTGATAAAGTCACTCTGATATGCTTCAATGAACAAAGCCTGGGAGAAAAGGATGTATTGTTGAGGTTGGAATGTAGGATTTATGGACCACAAGGACATTTTGCAGAAACCAGAAGCTAAAGAGACTAACAAAGTCTCAGTATACATTAGAAAGTCCCTACAGGAGGAAAAAGATACTAAAAATATGCAATAATTAGCATAAGAAGCGAGAAATCAATAACCAATAGAGGA
Organism: Promerops cafer; assembly: GCA_013398275.1. Lineage (NCBI taxonomy): Eukaryota > Metazoa > Chordata > Aves > Passeriformes > Nectariniidae > Promerops > Promerops cafer. The sequence continues at coordinate 313,910 of VZSE01008980.1, forward strand.
TAAAATACTAATTAATGAAAGAGAATTGCGTAATTTAGAACCAATGAACAATAACTTTTGTTTGATAAAAATGTATAAATAGATGAAAAAATTTTGTATCTGTGTCTGGGTGGAGGCCAGAATTTTACAGGCCGCACACCCCCTGGGCAAGGATAAAAGCCTGACTTACTGACATTAAAAAGGTGGCATTAGAGGGTTTAATTTATCCTGGGGATGTTGGAGGGTCTGGCAAGACGAGGCTGGAGGCTGTGTGGGGGCCCTGACAGGTGTGTTTGGTGTTCCAGGACACCTGGTACGAGTTCCGTGTGCTGGCAGTCATGCAGGACCTCATCAGCGAGCCCAGCAACGTCGCTGGCGTGTCCAGCACAGGTGAGGGCTGGCTCCTCTTCTCCCCTGGCTGCGGGGGGGTGCAGGGCGCTCATGGGTGTGCTGAACACGGCGCTGACCCCAGGCTGCCTCCCGATGGGAGCAGGCGAGGAGAAATCCCCGGAGCACCGCAGAGCGCAGCGCGCCCCGGCGCTGCGGAGAGCCTGGAGAACAAAGCTCCGAGCGGGCACTGGCGCAGCCTGGGAGCGGGAACGAAAGGTGGAGAGAGGGAAACGTGGCACTGCAGTGCAGAGTCCACAGGGAAAAGAGCCTTGCAAGCGGGAGACTGCACCGTGCTGCAGTTCGTGTGTGTTCCCTGCGCACGCAGCTCGGAGAGAATGCTCCTCGAGCCGAGGGGCAGGCACAGGAGGGTTGTGATGGCGCTGGGGAAGGCGAGGGCAGCAGGAAGGGATGGAGATGCGGCGAGCCCGGATTTTCTGGCTCTCGTGGAAAACCCGGCTCGGCTGCGCTGCGATGCCGCGGTCTCTTTCTGCCCCCAAGTGGTGCTGCTGTGGTGAGGAGAGCTTGCTGCAGCCTCCCTGCTCGCTGCCCTTGCTTCTCACGCCCAGTTTTTCTGATGGGGTTTGGCAGGTGCCCGGCCCCAGGCAGCTGCTCTCCCGGGCTGAAAGCCCAGGCTCCGTGGGGGAATGCGCTGATCCTGGATGTGGCACACGGCAGGAGCACCGAGGGGTGCAGGGTGCACATCTGCACGTGCCCACAGCTGAGGTCTGCTGGGGCTTCACATGTGCTCATGTTTAGCAAAGGGGTGTCACAAGGGTTTGGAGCCCAGTTTTCATTGGAACGCTGAAATGAAGCACTGACAAAGAGGTTGAGATACCTTGTGCTGCTGCAGTGAGTTATTCAGCCAGGAGGTGACTGCAGGTTTGCTGCAGTTGTGTGTGTTTAGACATAAATAATGTGTTTGTTTGGTGTGGAGGCTTCTTCCCTGGGTGTCCACCAGCTAACACAGAAAGGTTTATCAGGTTGTTTTGGGCAGTCTGATCGAGTTTAAGATGTCCCTGCTTATTGCAGGGGGGTTGGACTAGACAGCCTTAAACAGTCCTTTCCAACTCAAACTATCTTATGATTCTGTGATCTGGTGTGAGATCACCAAATCCCTTGGCCCTGAAGCAGTGCTGATTGCTCTCCCTGGGTGGGCTGGCTTGGAAGCAGGGTCATTACAGAGATTATCATTCCTGGAGATGATCACTGCCTCCACACTGTGGCAGCTCCCTGGGGAAGGCAGCAGGTGTAACACTGAATTGTGTTTTTTCCCCAGATGTTTTTCCTCAGCCTGACCTGACCGACGAGGGCCTAGCCCGCCCGGTGCTGGCTGGCATCGTTGCCACCATCTGCTTCCTGGCTGCTGCCATCCTCTTCAGCACACTCGCCGCCTGCTTTGTCAACAAGCAACGCAAACGCAAGCTCAAGCGCAAGAAAGGTGAGTCCATTCCCGGTGTGCTTCCTCCCTCCTTCCTGTCTCCTCCTCATTTCTCCCCCTGGCTGTGTTGTGGTCGTAACCTTCTTCCCTGTCTGTCTCTTCTTCGTCCGTGCGCGTCCTCAGGTGAAGCCCTGACTTCCTCCCTCGGCTGTGCCTGACAGCGCCCGTGCTCGGGAGCGGGAAAGGCAGGGTGGGTGAAGAGGCGCCAGAGAAACTAGCCTGGGAATTCCGAGGGAGCTCTCCCATGTGGTGATAACTCCTAGAGCCGGGGCTTTAGGGCTGGGCTGTCCTCTGGGATGCAGATGGGGGGCACCGCTCGCTTCCTCCAGGTTCCCCCCAGAGCTGGGCTCTCCAGCTTCTCCCAGCCTGGAGCGGGCAGTGCTGGGCTAGAGAAGACCCCAAAAGAGACCCTGCTGCTCTGCTTCCCGAAAGCTGGGACTGCAGCCTCCATGCAGGAGCGGCTGGTAGGGAAAAGGGCGGCTGGGGAGCTGGAGAGGGCAGGGAAGCGGCTCCGTCTCCTCCAGCCTGCGGGGCTGCGGCAGCAGGATGGGCAGGACCCCGTGACGGGAGCTGTTTGTTGTCAGCAACCATTAAAGCACTGGAGCAATGAAACCTTGGCCTCTTGTTGAGTGTCTTTTGTTGTCTTGATGTTGAGTCTGTCTTGTCTCTGTCGTGTTGCGCCTCCTCAGCGTTCTCTCTTCTTTCCCCTTTTTATTCTCTTCCAGACCCTCCTCTCTCGATAACCCACTGCAGGAAGAGTTTGGAGTCCCCGTAAGTATCTGTCTTAGCTGCAGCACCAGGCTGTGGGGTCTTCAAGGTGCCTCCCTCCTACAGTTATTGCAAAGCTCAAATGGAAATATCTCATCCTTATTTGGTTGCTCCTGATGAGTTGTTTTTGGGTGTTCCCTGAACTTTTGGGAGCACAGCAGTTCACAAGAGGTAAATGGGCTTTGGAGCAGAAAGCAGCAGGGACAAATGCAGCAAACTGAGCTAAGAGATGACCCCGCTGGATCTGTGAACATTTTCCAAAGCTGGAGTTGGCTGATGGAACTCAATTCCACACCAGTTGGAAGGTGGACACGGACTAGCCTGCTGCATATGGAGTCCTTCCTGCCAGCTCAGTGTAGTTTTTGAGTCATTCTCTGTTGGCTCTTTTTCCCCTGGGAAATTCATCTCTTCTGCTGAAGAGTGCCCTGCTGAAGCCTCTTTCCACCTGTGCCCAGAGGTGGTGGATCGTGGTGCTGCAGAAGCCACAGCTCTTGCAGAGCCCATCAAAAACATGTGTAGCTGCAAATCATCAGGAGCATCTTCCCACTGGGAGTGCAAGACTCTGGGATGTGGACACCTCATTCTTTGGCTCCTCGACTGTTGCAAAATGTCCTGGTGCTGGTGGATCTGAATCTTACTAGTTTTCAGTTCATCCACTGCATTGAAATAACCTGAACTGACTCTGCTGGATCTGCTGTCTTTTGCCTCTCAATCCTGTTTGTCCAAGGCTTTCTGGATAGGGATGAGGGAACTGTCCTGGTGCTCTCTGCCTTTTGAGGCGCTCAGCCTAAAATCTGAGTATTGAGAACGGGAGAGAGAGTTGGTCTGAAATGATCCATCACCACCTCCAAGTGAGATGCTGAGTTCTGTGGGAGGGAACATTTGCTTCATGTTTCTCTTCTCAGGGCCTTTCCTGGGCATGGATAACTCAGGTGGACATAAGAAACCTCAGGAGTTGGAAGCGAGCTCTAGATGTGTCTTTTTTCCCTGTGGGGCTGTGGAGCTTGTTGCAAGGTGTTGGTGGAGCTTGTTGTGAGGTGTTGGGGTGTTGGTGGAGCTTATTGCAAGGTGTTGGTGTGAGTTTTCGGCCCCGAGTGTTCCGAGCTGCCCTCCCAAGGAGCAGAGATGTTGTGCACCGCTGCTGGCGAGACTCTGCCATCCTGGCTAGCCCCTGCCAATTTCTCCCAGAGGTTCCTCTCTGGGAGCTGGTAGCACTTTGTTTTCCGGATCCAGAGTTGTTCTTCTGGGCGAGACGGCCTCCTTTCCGCTCCGGGTGACCGTCCCCTCTCGGTTTTTCTCCCCTGTGGTCCAGGTTGTCTTCCGGCAAGGTGAGTCCCGAGAGCATCCGCACGCTCCGTCCCCCCTCGGAGTCCTCTGACGACCAGGGCCCGCAGGCCAAGCGGATGCTGAGCCCCACCAAGGAGAAGGAGCTCTCCCTTTACAAGAAGACCAAACGAGCCATCAGCAGCAAGAAGTACAGCGTCTCCAAGGCGGAGGCTGAAGCCGAGGCCACCACTCCGATCGAGCTCATCAGCCGTGGGCCGGACGGACGCTTCGTCATGGACCCGGCGGAGATGGAGCCCTCCCTGAAGACACGGCGGATCGAGGGCTTCCCCTTCGTGGAGGAGACGGACATGTACCCCGAGTTCAGGCAGTCGGACGAGGAGAACGACGACCCCGTCGTCCCCACCTCCGTGACCGCCCTGAAAGCCCAGCTTACCCCTCTCTCCTCCAGCCAGGAGTCCTACCTTCAGCCACCAGCATACAGCCCCCGGTTCCACCGGGCGCTGGAGGGTCCCGGCGCCCTGCAGGCCACTGGCCAGGCCCGCCCGCCGGCCCCCCGGGCTTTCCACCACCAGTTTTACGGTTACCTCAGCAGCAGCAGCCCAGGGGAGGTGGACCCACCGCCCTTCTACATGCCAGAAGTCAGCCCGCTGAGCTCAGTCATGTCCTCCCCACCGCTGCCCCCCGAGGGGCCCTTCGGACACCCCACCATCCCCGAGGAGAATGGGGAGAATGCCTCCAACAGCACGCTGCCCCTGGCCCAGACCCCCACGGGGGGCCGGTCCCCCGAGCCCTGGGGCAGGACCGAGTTCCCCTTTGGCAGCCTGGAGCTGGCCCCTGCGCCGTTCCCCCACCAGCTCCAGCCCTGCGAGGCGGCCGAGGGCTCCCAGCCCACGGGCTGCCTGCCTCGGGGGCCACCTCCCTCCTCCCTTCAGGTGGTCCCCGCATCCTACTCGGGCATCCTGCCCCTGGAGGCACCAAAGAGCTGGACCGGCAAGTCACCGGGCAGGGGTCAATCCTCTGTGCCCACTACCACCAAGTGGCAGGACAAACCTATGCAACCCATGGGATGTCAAGGGCAGCTAAGACATACCAGCCAAGGTATGGGCATACCCGTGTTGCCTTACCACGAACCGTCCGAGCCCGTCGGCCCCAGCGGCACAAGCACATTCAGCCTGGACACCAGGTGGTACGAGCCCCAACCCCGACCTCGGCCCAGCCCTCGGCAGGTCAGGAGGGCTGAGCCCAGTTTACATCAGGTGGTGCTACAACCTTCAAGGCTTTCTCCTCTGACCCAAAGTCCCTTGAGCTCCCGCAACAGCTCCCCGGAGCTGACTGCCCGCGCCCGGCCCCGCCCGGGGCTCATCCAGCAGGCAGAGGTGTCGGAGATCACACTGCAGCCGCCCGCGGCCGTCAGCTTCTCCCGCAAATCCACACCATCCTCCACGGGATCTCCGGCGCCGAGCAGCCGTGGGGACAGCCCCAGCTTCCGACCAACCACCGCCTTCACCCCCGTGGGCACCGGCTTCTCCAACTCCCAGGGCTCCTCCCTGCCCGTGGACACCATGGATGTTTTCGGAGACATCCCTTCTCCAAGGAGGGCTGACGAGGAGATTCTCCAACCGGAGCCGACATCCACCACCACGGTAGCCACCACAGGGTAAGTGCGTGAGCCCCGTGGTGACCCCCCAGCCCCTTCCTGGCTTCCCCCACCCTGCCTTACCCACTCCCTCTGACTCCCTCCCTGCCATCACCATCCCAACTGGTAGGGTCTCTCTGGGCACGCTGCAGCATCCCTTTTGGAGATGGCGTCCCGCGGGCTTTGCTAGGCAGAGGCTGGTGCCACGGGCACGGGTTGCATGGCCGCCGCCCGAGAGCGCTGGGTTTTAGGCAGGCGACCTTCCCGGTCCCTTGGGAATCTGGGAGCGCTGTGACTCGGGCTACGGGCCGTCTACCAGGTGTACAAAGACCTGGCTCGCTTAGGTAAGTGTCCTGGTGTCACTGGAGGTTGTTTCCTCTTCTAGCTGCTGGCTCTTGGCTTTCTTCGAACGTTAGGGCCGCCGCCGCCGCGCCTCTGTCTTCCTCCTCTTCCTTCCCGCGGAGTCTATAGAGCTTTAATGCATGACAGAAACAGCTATCACGGTCACCGCCCCACCTGCAAAAGGGATGCTGCAGCCCCAGGACGCGGGCAGGGAGAGATCAAGGACTTAGCCACACCAGCAGCATGTCAGGAGAGGAGGAAAAATAAAAATAAACTAAGCCCAGCGGAGATCGGGAGGCTGCCGGCACGCTCAGATCCTGCCCTAAAGAGGGATGTGGCTGCACTAGACAGTAGCGGCTGGTTTTCCAGGTACCAGGGTTGCTCCAGGCAAAAGCGTCTCTCTCTTTCTCTCTTTCTCTCTATTTCTCCTCTTTCCTTCCGTCTTTCACAGCACCTTAGACCCCGTAGCCGTGCTTTCGTCCCATCCTTTCGTCTTGCTTCATTCTGGCTTCTTGTCTGGTGGGGTCGAGCCCCCTCCTCCGGCTTGTGGCAGAGAGGAGTCGGGGGCCGGGGCTCCCAGCCCCGCGGAGCCGGCGCGGTCGGAGGCGTTTGGAGAAGAGGCTGTGTTTTGGGGAGGGGGGAGGCAGCGTTTCACCCCGCAGTGCCCTCCACATTTCACCGCCCTCTGGTACCTGGAAGCGTTATGGCCTTAGCAAATCCCTCCGGCACTGAACGGAAGGAAGGAGGGCTCAGGGGAGAGAGGATGGGGAGGGAGAGCAGCTGGACAAGCCTGAAATGACTTCTGTGTGCCTCTGGAAAACCCAGCTACGGAGCGGTGCAGTCAGGGATGTAGTCACAGGTCCGTGTCTCTAGCAGGGCATGCCAAGGAGAGCCAGCTCCAGGACAGAGCCGTGTTAGAGCAGCACTGTTGTCCGTGCTTTTATGCAGTGTATCCATTCGCTTTGTTGATTATCGTTTTTGTTTCTTCTTTTCCTTTCTCTTCTGTTTCTTTCCCCCTTTCTTCTCCAGCCTCGTTTCGTTTGTGTTTCAGTTTGGTTTCTTTCCCTACTTTTTCCTTTGGAGTTGTTGACGTGCTGATGTGTTGCGGAGCTCGGCTCCTTGCGGGTGTTGATAACTGCTTTGTTTTTGATTAATCTCAGCTATCTGGGCAGTGTTGTCGAGACAAGCTTCTCCTCAGCTCAATAGGTAAGGGTGATCCATGTCCGAAAGGATGGTGTGGGTGCTGTGGAGGGTGGCCGGGAGCGGGGCATGACAGGGGACACGGAAGGGGCTTTTCCAATACCATCTCTTCCTTTAAAGGGGAATAAGGAATGCGAAAACACTAGGAAACACTTCTGGACGCACAGTCTCTGTGGCTTTTGGGTTTCCCCTCCCAGCAGCACACGCTGCTCCCCTGCCTTCGGGGCTGGGGGTTTGGGATGAGCCGAGCTGCCGTCTCCCTGGGCCGCCCTTCCTTTCTTGGGGGATGGTGACACACGTGGCACTTTTGGCCCTGGCAGGGTGCACGAGGGTTGTGTGGTGTTAGGGAGGTGTGTGTTGAGGTGGGGTTGTCCCAGATGATCCAAACCAGGAGGAGCCCACAGCCACCCCCTAAAGCCAGGAAAAACAGCCACCTCTGGAGCCGAGAGCTGCAGCCAGCATGCTCAGAGGGGGCTCCAAATATCAGTCTCCAGCTGCAGTCCAGCACATGGAGAATTTTGTTTCCAGCAGTATCTGGATCTGTCTTCTTTTTCCAAGTCTCCTCAATCACAGAAAATGGAAGAAGTCTTTCTCTCAAGATGGATTGTATGCTTGGCAGCAGCAGAACTATGGTCTCAGGCTGCCAGAAAGGTGTTTTTTCCTTCCCATCACAAGTGTAGTCCTGGGAAAATCCCTCCATCCCTGAAATTCTCCTTGGAGAAATCTTTGACTTCTTCTGACCTAGCTGTAATTAAACCACCCTAAGCAGATCTTGAAAGACTCTTCCAAGAAAATTCCTCCTTGGCTGCCTTCATGGGGCTGGTTTCCTAGATAGCCATGGGCATTTCTGGAACCGGATGGAGTAATCTGGAGATGGTTTTCAGACTTTAGAAGCAGAAGAATATCACTAAAAGTGCCAAATCCAAATGGGATAATAGTAATTTGTGACCCAGAGGATTGGCAACACTGACCTGTTTGGCCATCAGCCAGGCTGGTTATGAAAGCAGAGATGGGATTGTAGATGGGCCTGTTTCTAAGGGCCTGGCCATATCCAAACTTCCTTAGGACAGGTCTTACAAAAGGTTAAGCTTTGCTTGGGAAGAGTCAAGGTCCTGGCTGATTCTCTCCAATAGCCTGAGGAGCCTTGTTGGGCTGGGAAAGAGCCTCATGAGAGAGAGGTGGGATGCCTAGAGAAATCAGGGAGATGTTTCCAGGGGAGGAGAATTCCTCCAGCTGAGCTGGAGGGTTGTCCTGGGGTGGGGAGAGCAGGATTGGCGAGGAGGGGGTGTTGGACGTGTGTGCTCCATGGAGGAGCCATCCTCTTGGCATGACAAAACCCATCCCGTTTGAGCCTCCAAATCTCCTGAGCACTTGGCCGCCTTCTCCTTCTGTTTTTCCTGGCTGATCCCAGAGCAGGGCATCCCATGAGGAGCAAAGCTGGCACCAAGCCTTGGTGAGATCTGGGCTGTGCCAGGCTTTTTGGGAAATGGGGAAGCCCTCAGAGAGAATGTGGCTGTTCTTGCTCTGTGGCACTTCCCTGCTCTGGCAGCATTAGGGACACGAGCAGATATGGCTTTAGCACAGCAGAGGTGGGTCCAGGTTCGTGTCTGAGTTTGGTGTGGCTCTTGCCCAGATCCTGGCTGGCTCCAGTGCTGGCTGCCATGGGCTGATGGATTTTGAGGAGCAGGGTCACACTGCCCAGCAGGATGGGAGCAGCTGTGTGTCCCACTCCAGGATGCTCCTGGGAGCTGCAGTCACAGGAGCGACTCCAGAGTCATTATCCCCAAAAAGGGGAAACCAGAAGAATAAGTCTTACTTCAATAAGCGAGGAATCCTGTAGAGGGCCCAGCCAAGTAATTTCTTGATGGTTTGGGGTCATAAAATTGTCAGTGCATGCAGAGCACAGGGATTTTATACCAGACCAGCCAGATTTCTCTATTGCAGCATTAGAAGCTGAGAGGAGGAGGAGAGGCAGCATGTGAGCTCTGTGCTGCAGCATGGTGGCTTTTGCTAGGTGAAGCTTAGGTAGTTTTTATGGGTGGGCAGGGATAAATGATGCCGTTACTGAGCCAGCACGAGGAGTTCTCCCATCTTCTTCTCTTAGGATGCAGCGCGCATCTTGGAACAGGGAAGAGGAGGCTGTTGTCTCCCTGCAGAGGGAAACCCAAAAACCACAGACAAGGCACCAAGCTCCCCTGCCCCTCGGCATGGCAGCCTGCCCTGAGTGGCCTCCCCAGGCCCCCCTTGCCAGGGCAGCAGTGCCAGTGCTGGGAGCTGGGGGGCTTGGCCGTGGCGTAGCGTTGGGTGATGAAGGGACGTCGGCGCCAGGCGTGCGGGAGGAGCAGCAGCCCTCGCTCCCCGCTTGAAAGAAAACAGGTTCCCCTTTAAAGACTGTCCATGTGCTGATCCTCTGCATGTGTTCCATGCCTCCTTCCGCTTGGAGAAGTTGTGAGTCCGCTTGTCTGAGTGCGTTTTTCTTTTCTTTCTTAATTACTATTATTATTATTATTATTTTTATTTTATTTTTTCTTTTCAGTCTATTTAATTTCCTTATATATTTTCTCACTCCTGTTTTTCATTTATCTTCCTCTCTCCCCTCCCTTTCCCCGTGACTGTACCCCCCTCTTCCTGACCAGCCCGGCCCCGTTTCCCTCGCCTTCTCTCCGTCAGCATGGTGGTGAAGTCCGTTGTGTAGATGAGTTGTGGTGTCTGCAGAGCTGTAGAAGGGCACCCCTTCTCTGGTGTGCTCCCTGCTGTGACCAGCCCCTTCCTCCCTCCCTCCTGGTGGTGCCTTGGCAGCAGCAGCAGCCTGGGGCTGTCACCGCGGTGTTTCTCTGGCACCTCTTGTGCTGAAGGATCCCAAGCGTTCCGGGATGGAGGCAGCAGCCAGCTGGAGCTGATAATTCAGAGTGGGAATTATCACTTGCAGGAGCGTCGTGTAGGAGAATTAAACTCTTCATGTGAGGAGGATGAAGGGTTGAAGGACACAGTGGGCTCCTTTCAAGTGGATACTCTACTTTATCCAAGTGGATGCTCTAACGTGCCCAAACTATTCCTGGATGTCAATGTCTTGGCTCAAGGAGAGGAGGAGACAGGGAGGGTGTGTTGAGACCTCCATGAGGTTAAATGTATATAAATATACGTACAGTATCCTTGAATCTCCTGGACCCTTCCTTTGTAGGGGTTCCCTTTCTGAGTGGAAGGAGGTCAGTGATGATTTCAGGGGTCTTCTCCCTTATATCTTTGCTTTGTACATGGAAGGACATTTGAAGAAGAGCAGCTGAGATGTGTGTTGGGCTGGATACTTCCCCTCTACTTCCTTTTCCTGTCCTGGGACTCTGAAGTTCCTTCAATACCTTTGTGGCCTCTCCAGTACCTCCCAGTCCATGCAGTCCAGACACTTCCTCATGCAGAAGGGTTTTCCTTTGAAAACTTGAGGAAAACTGCTGCTCCAGGTGTTGGTGGTACCTCACAGAAGGTTGGTGCCAGGAGTTCACGTGGGCTTCTCAAAGTTCCTTTGTTTGGCTCTACGCTGAAGTTTCCAGAAGTAGTTCGCCTGCCTGCATGAACATCTCATCTGTTGGTATTCAAGATCTCCCTCGTGCGTGGGCAGCTGCCCAAAATGTGAACTCTGGGGGCAGGAAGAGGCTTTTGGCTGGGCTTAAAATGAAAATTAATTTGGAAGAATCAGCACCCTTTGAAGAGATAAAGGGTGGGTAGAGCAGATAAAATTTGGTTGCTGAGTAGCATCGTTTTGTCCTCTGTATCTCTTCCTTGCCAGAGGTCAGACAGTATTTATGGTGACACATGGGTTCAGTGCACTCACTGTTTATGTTTGTGTGTATAAATACGAGTTCAATTACGGAGAACTAGTGGAAATGAGCTTCAGGCAATTTCCTCATAATCCCTCATGTAAATCTGTTTAATTTTGTCAGCATGCCACAACAGCTTCTTCTTAGAAAGAAAAAAGAGTGGAAAGAGTAAGAGACTTTTACAGGCTGAGCTTTAATAATAGTGGCAAAAGCTGTCTGGGTGGTGGGAAGAGGTGGTAGAAGGCAGGTGCTGGTGGGCAGGATGGTGGCAGGATCACCAAGCTCAGTGGTGTGCATGGCTTGGCACACGTGAGCTCCGTGGGCGATGGAGCTGGAGCAGCTGAAGTCACCATTAGCCAAGTACCTGCAGGAATGTAACTCATGTGCACCCCACAGAATGGTGGCTATAACTGGAAAAAGCCTGTCATTAGCCTTTCAAGCAGGAATTGCTGCAGGGAATGCCATGCTGTGACCTGTGGGTCACTGTGGTCCTACCTTCAGCCAGCACGTGCGTGGCTGGCTGTGCTGGTTCAGCTCAGAGGGGTAGAGCTGCTGCTGGCAGCATCTCTCACAAGAGGCTGATTGCACTTGGGAAGGTGTTTGAGCTCTGCAAATGTAAACGTTGTCTTCCTGATGAGGAAAAGCTTGGATCCAGCCAGCGGGACTCTGGGCATGTCTAATGAGCTGCTTCATCTTTGGCTGATGTGATGCTCTGCTGGGAGCTGGAACAGAGGCTCTCCGGGAGCTCTCTGCACCTTGACGTCTCTGTTGCGTTGGAAAACATGAAAAGGAGCTTTTCTGTGCCCAGTGTTTGGGTTTCTGTTGTGTCTGCTGCGCCTCAGCTGCTTCTTCACCTCACACTGCACTTCCCTGGGTGCTCTCCAGTGCTGCCAGCAGAACTGAGAAGCTTCGCAATCACACTCATCTTCAAAAAAACCCAAAAACCCTTCTGCTCCCCAAGGGGAAAAATCTCCTGTGAGCTCCTTGTCTGTGCGCTCCAGCTGAAATTTCAACGCTCTGGAGACACTTGGGATGTCGGATGGGAAGCGCTGCTGTCGCACTGTGCTCTGCAGTGGTGGCACACGTGGGGACCTGCGGGGGAAAGCCTGCAGGGTGTCTTCAGTGCCAGCCAGGCTCTGCCTGGACCCCAGGGGACATGAGGAGCTCCAAACTCTCCGTGGGTGGGTGTACTCTGGTACCACAGCCCAGGAGTGCGGGGTCTGTGCTCCTGCCCATGTCCTCGCCCCTTCCCTGCTGCTCCTGCCAGCAGCCACGGTGTTTTTGCAATGCTGGATGAGGCACGCCTTGTTGACAGACAGGGGGACATCATCCTCCCTGGTTCTGTGCCCAGGCAGGAGTCTGAAGACACTGATGTTGCCTCTTGCAGCCAGCTGAGGTGGCTCTTCTGCCCTCCTGCTGCCTGTGGCTTGTGGGGTTTGCTGATCCCTGCCCTGGTCACAGATGGATGCAGGAGCTGCCATCAGCACTGTCCTCTGTGTGGCTCCTGTGACAAGGTTTGGTTGCTGACCTCTGGTGACCAAGTTGTGAGAGCAGAAGAGGCTCATCTCCTCCTCTGAAGGGTGCCGGCAGGCTGGTTTAAATCTCCTTTCCTCATTGGAGCCTGGCTTAAAGTGTTGGCTTTATCGCAATGAAAGGTGCTTTGTGGAGGCTTCCTGTCTTCTATGGACACCTTGTCAGCAAGTGGCTTCTGTTTATCCCAGATGGCCTCAGACTTCTTCTGTGGCATTAGGAGCTGGGGACTCTTGGAGGGTCGTGGAAGTAAAATGGAGAGGGGGAAGGAGATGGGAAAGAAGCAAGAAGGGGGGATGCTGTGATGTGTTATAGATAAGAGCTGGACTCCCCGCTCTCCTAAGGAAAAGGTTTTGCTCTAATGCTCTGCTCTCTACAGCAGTCATGCTTTCCAGGCCTTGGATGGGAAAAACAGGTACAGTGAAGGAAATAAAACAAAAAATCTCTTTGCAAAGGGGAGGATACTGCACCTTGAGCTGGTTCCTGTAGAAGAATTCCTCAGGGGGTACAGCTGATAAACTATCCCTTGCACCTGCTGGCTCTCTGGCAGGAAGCACCCCTTTGCAAATGCCCTCCTTGTCCTCACAATAAAACCTTGTCAGTGTTTCCATTTCCAGCTCCCAGCCTCTCGCTGTTCCAGGAGCAGATGCTCCTGTGCTGTCGCGTTTCTGTTGTCGCTTCTCACAGGGACCTGGGAACGAGGTACCTCTCCCGGCTCTGTCGGTGTGTGCCCTTGGTGTCCCTGTCTGTCGTGTGGCCCCTGGTTTTTCTGGCTGTGGGAGCAGGGCCAGCAGGATCCTGCCTCCCTGCTGTTTGTGGCGCCGGTGTTGTCCGCCCCGGGTGGCTCGTGGTGCCCGTCTCTATGCTGCCGTGCCGCTTCTGTCTACCTCTTTCTCTTCTCTCTCCATCCCAAGGGGTTTCCTACCACTTCCCAGAAATGCCTTATCGGACATAGGATCTGCCCCATCCTGTTTTGTTTAGCAGTGTTGGCATGGCAGGCAGGTGAGCTGGGAGTGCCCATGTTGGACGTGGCACCGGCCAGGTCGCGGTGAAAACCTGGAGGAGACGTAGAGGCACAGCGGGGACGCCTCACCTCCTCCATCCCGTGCTCTGGCACGCCTGGCTGGCCCTGCTCCCTCGGCCCCGGGTTTCTCACCTCTTCCTTTTCCACGGCAGAGCTGGCTGGGATCGGCCGATCCCCCACCGGGGACGTCCAGAGCCCTGAGAGTGGCCAGGAGCCGCTGATGGCGCGTGTCTGCTTTTCCTTCCTAGAAAACGTCCATCTCCGCCCGGGGACGCTGCTGCACCTGAGAGGCTCGAAGCTCTGAAATACCAGCGGATAAAGAAGCCCAAAAAGTCATCCAAGGGCTCCTCGAAATCCAGAAAACAACCCAGTGAGTGCGAGGACCCCACGGTCCCCAACAGCATTCCCTGTGTCCTACTCTGAGCAGAGCTTGGGCAGATCCCTGCCGGCTCTGGTGCTGGGGGTCTCCAAGCCCATTCCTGGATGCTGCCCTTGTTCCCTGCCTCCCAAAGGAATGCCTCCCGGGCTGCTTGCCTGCAGGTTGTCCCTCCTTTGCTCCTCCAAACCGAGCCCTTTCCATGCATCTCCCATATTCAGTCATTTGTTTGGATTTTGAGTGTTAATTTCATTTTCCCTGATGCCCGGCATCCTCCCTTCTTGCCACGCTGCAGGTTCAGGGCCAGGCTTGCTTTCACCTCCCTTTTTCGGCAAGCAAAGCGCTCTGCTCTGCCTGCTGCTGGCTCTGGTCCCATCTGCCTTCTCTCCCCCCTTCCCAGACGGCTCTGCCTCCCAGGTTCAGCACCCTCCCAGCTCTCAGGTACTGTCGCCTGACGAAGCTGTCTGCCTCCGCAAGAAGAAGAGACACCCTCGTCAGGACCCCTTCGCCCGGCTCTCAGCGCTGAAGGACGACCTCTGCCACCGGCAGCTCCCTGAAGACCAGACAGCCATTCTCAACAGCGTGGACCACGATGACACCAGTGGACACGCCACCCTGCTCTAGCCTAGCGCCGGTCCCAGGAGGTTGAACAGGAGCGGTGGAGGGAGCTGGTGTCACACCACGGGGGGATGGAGGTGATGGGAAAGAGGCGGGGACACCCCTACGCTGTCACCTCTCTGAGAGGTTCGGTGGCTCACGGCGGGGACGAGCTGGGGGGACCCAGGGGATGCTTTGGGGAGGATGCTTTGGGCTGGGTGTTCCTCAAATCCACTTCTCCCCCACCCCAAACAGTTTGGGTGGGGTGGGAAGGAGGGTGTTGCACCTCGGTTTTGGAAAAGATCTCTAGGCTTCAAAGGCATGGATGCTTTTGACATCTGCGTCGACAGCACATGTTTAGGGGGAAAGTGTGGGATTGAGCAGCTGGCCCTCAGTCGCCAGAAGAAATTGAATGACAGAGGGTGTAATTAAGTGACAAGAACCTAACAACCCAGGTGGGAACTGGTAATCCCATGAATTTGATTATGATAAAAACATGACCAAATAATCCCAGGAAAGCTGTAATTGTGAAAATCTCCCTGCCTCCCCCTTCCCAGCCTCCTTTGACGTGAAGGTAACAGCAGCAAAACCATCCGTGACATCTTTCCTTACCTATGTCTGAAAGGGAAAAAAGCCAGAAAGACCCCGAGCCTTTGAATCAATGTGAGAAATCACCATTTGTCTGTGTGCAAATGCACTTGAGCCTCGGTAACGTGTGCTTGGTGCCGTGCGAGCGCGCAGGTACGGGGCTGACGTGATCTGAGGGTGTTTCCCCCTCCAGGTGTGGCGTGTGCCAGCTTTGATGAGGGTGGGTTTGATTAATTCTGCCCGACACTCTGTGTATCTCAGGCAAATGTTCTTCAGCGCCGCGCGGTGATGTGATTTCTTACTGTGTGATGTTTAATCTCTACTGGTAACTGCAAAGCGGGGAGACGCAGGCGTGCGAGCGAACGGGGTTTGGCTCTGTGGTCCCCAAAGCCTCCGTCGGCAGGTGCTGAGCCCCGGGGAGAGCATCTGGAAGTGCCCAGCTCTGTGGATGGACGTGGATGGCTCCGTGCAAAGCTAAGACCAGCGTTTCGCGCCAGCTTAAAATATGTTGCTGCTGGTTTCACCGTTTTTCCCTTTTCCTCCTGCTCCAGCCCGGATGTGTCGGCTGTGACATGCACCAGGGTTGTGTCCCTCCCTTTGCCCCCTGTTCCCCTCGGTAATGCTGTTCTAACTCTTCACCAGAATGTATTTCCTCTTCAGAATAGGGTAGGTCTGGTGGCTGGTGGTTTTCTGGATTGCATAGGCCTTTTTCTTGGTTTGTTTTTAGCAGGCAAGGTGTATCCCGAGAACAGCCGGGCTCACTTTCCTGCTCTGCCTCCACTCTCTGACTGCGTGGCCTTGGGCAAGTCACTTGACCTCTCTGTGCCTCAGTTCTCCCATCTGTAAAATGGGGATAAGTCATATTTGAGCACTTTGGACAAGCACTTGGTGGCCTACAGACTGCAAGTGCTATGTAAACGCTTAGTGCTAATACCAAGCAATCCCTACCTTTAAAATATTTAGAGTTGATTCTTTTCCTTTTTTTTTTTGTTTGAAGTGGTAAAATCAACCACTGCATCCAGGTTTGCACAGTTCTTCCTCTGCGGTAAAGTGCTAAACCCTCCAGCCTGCCTGGGAATAAAACACCGAGTGTTTCATGTAGATATTCTTGCTTTGAGTGGATTCAGGCTGTAGAAAAAGTGTCGGGAGAGCTGGAGAGCCTGCAGGCATGTTTTTAGCCCCAGGCTCTCTATTTGCATATGAAACTTTTGTTTATTCCCAGGTAGAATTGCCAAGAGATTCTCTGCAATCTCGCCTTTAATTCTGCTTTGCCTTGGTTTTTGCTCTTGCTGCTGGTTGAACCTCCAAGGGCTGAGGTGTTTGGAGGAAGACGTGAGCTCTCGGTTGTGATCCGGCTCTCCGACTACGCCACACTTTTTGGTCGGAGCCTGTTGATTGCTCTGCCTCAATATACCTGGTTTTAGAGGTTGTGCTTCCTTTCCCAGCAGGATGCTCGGGAACCTGTGACCACCAAAAGCAGAGCACCGTGTCTTTTCCAATCTCCAGGCCCTAAGTAAGGTTTGAACCACTGGACAATGAATCCTCTAAATCGATAACCAGATATTTCTGAGCTTTAACAACTTTCTCAAACCATCAGCAGGTTTGTCTTGGGAAGGAGGGAGGGTCTGGCAGAAATGCCCCTCTCTTTCTAGCCTGCACCAGGGCTTTTTATTGACATGATGAGTGACCTGATGTAAGAACCTCAACTCTCAGAGTGAGAACTCAACCTTGCTAACAGTATGACTGCGAATTTCTTTTCTTTGGGTGTGTTTTTAGGGTTTTTCCCTAGAACCTGCTCGGATCTGAATTGATTTAATGCCATTGACCCGCTTGGCAGCGGGGAAAACTCTGCCTGGCTTGGCCAACTTCAGCTCACTGGTCACTCCAGCTGGGCTGCTCCTGATGGACAGGTGACCCTCGGGGCCGGGGGAGGCGTGGAGGCTCTGTGCTGCCTGTGCCGTGGCCAACTTGCTCTTCCTTTTGCTCTCATTGCCTCAGCCTCTTGAACAGAGGGTTGCTTTTCCATTTGAGTGCTTTCCAAACGATTTACAACACCCGTTCGGATGGGCCAGGCGCTGTCTTCAGGCTCTTGAGGTTGCTACCTCAGGACTATGCCCCATCCCATCTTAAGGAGCTCTAGAGGACTTGGAGTGCAGGGCAGGTTGACGGAGCATGCCGGCTTGCTGGGTCAGTCTTTTGAGAGTTGTTTTCCTTTTGCAGGTGTTTTGAGCCACTGGGCTTTTCATGGTCTTCGACCTTTAGAGGCTGGAGCTGCAGCCCTCTCTCTTTCAGCCGTGTACCTGCCACGCTGCTGGAGTGGGAAATCCCGCCCGGGCGCCTCGTGGAAGCAGCTCCTCCCTCAAACCATCCTTAACTCCTTTCCCTGCTAGACCGAGTTACCTTCCGATAGACTCGGGCCGTGCTTTGGCTGACTGGCTCGCCTCTTGCTTTGGCAACCTCCTCGCTTCTCCCAGCCCTCTGGTTTCCATGCCCTTCAGGGTTGCTCCTCTCTCCTTCCGCGGACCTGGAAACATCGAAGCCGTGTCAGACGATGCCAAACACTTCCCCCATTTCACCCCCGTTTGAACTCCGTGTCGCTTTGGTGGTTTGCAAACACAGCTGCTGTCGCTGCTGCTGCTGCTTCTTCATTTTTTTTTTTTTTTCCTTTCATGCTGCAAAATATATCTTGATTTTTATCTTCCTGGGCCAAACTCTCTTATTTTCTAAGCTGGTCTGAGGTAGACGGCTCTTTCTGTATCAGTAACCCTATGATTCCTCCTTGCACGTTATGAACGCGATGTTCCATTCGGTCCCTTGGCAAATCCTGGCCCTTGGTGAAAAAATGCCTCTGAATCACAAGGATATTTGTCCCTGGGCTCTTCTGAGGTGTCAGTGCAGGGGTGCCAGGCCAGTTTTGGGGGGTCCTTGCTGGTGCTTCTCCCTGCGAGGTGGCCATGGTGGGGATGCTCCAGCTCTGGTTTCATGCTGCCGTGGGGGTTGCAGGATTGGGGCACCCTGAGCTGGGAGAGGTGACATGGAGAGGTGGGTACAGGATGCCACTGAGATCCTGTGGAAAAGGGGTGGTCCTGGGGTGCTGTCCCTTGCAGTCCAACAATGAGTCCTGGAGCAGGCAAGGGAAAAGGGCAGGGAAAGTGCTTTGCCTGCTTTTCCAGCAGGACTTGCTGAGCTCTCATCCACGTGTTTCTGAGGTGACTTTGCCGTGCAGCCCCAGCAGCATTTTGGTTCCGCAGTGTTGGCGTGAAGGAAGATGCAAGTTAGTGTTGGGGGGAGGAGAGGGAGTGTTCAGGGCTCGTTTGTGGGGCCCCGTTTCTGTGCCTGCCACTGACAGCACCCACAGGCACAGGGAGTGATGAGTTTGTGGGATGGGGGAGCTGGAAGGTCCCAGGGTCTCTTCCCAGTCTGAACCTCAGCATGGTTTGCAGTCTGACCCCTGAGCTGAGAGGTCTCCGTGAGCCCCCAGGGTGTCTGTGTGAGCAGAGAATGCTTTTCCTGGGAGGATTCTCATTCCTGCTGCCCTGTGCTGGTCACCTGTGACTTGGAGGCTGCTTTGGGGCACTGGTGGACTCCAGGCTGTTCATCTGGTGTTTGTCACCTTGCCAGCTGGCTCAGTGCCACCTGCTTTGGAGGAAGGCTGGAGATGATGCTGTTAGGATATGTAAATGTAAAGGAAATATAAAGGGAATAACAACTTGCTGTACGTGCCTCTAGGAGTGTTGAGGACACTGGATTTGGGCTCAGCAGCCCAGGCATGGTCCTGGCAGGGCTTAGTCATGTCTGGTGACATCTGGACATGACACACATTCCAGACTCATTGCTGCTCCCACCTTGCTGTCTGTATTAGGACAAAATCCACCTGGCATTTTGGTTTCTCTTCCTGCTTCAGGCAGTGACATAGATTTGGGAGTTCTTGGAGTTTTGGGTTGGTTTCAGCTGTAGCTCTTGTCTGGAGGTATTTTTCCATGAGGATGGACCTTCAGGGATTTCCACACGTCCCACATGGGCTTGCTGCAGCCCCAGGCTGAAGTCAGGGCTTTTTTGGAAGGAAATCTTCTCAAGGAACTGGAGTAAAACCCACTGTACATATGAGATATAAATAGATAGAGAAGCGTAGGACAAAGGTAGATAGGTTTGCAGAATTCAGTAGATTTGCATGTCGGGGTATGTGTGTGTCTAGGGGAGAGTTTAGAGCCGTGCTGGAGCGGGGAAGGGGCTGGGAGCAGCTGCAGCCTGAGCAGAATTTGGGGATGGAGAGGCACCGGCGTGACCTGCTGCTGCACACAACAGATCGTTCTGTTTCATGATTTCATCCCCAGTTTTTAGCTTTGCTTTGTTCATTGTCTGTGACTCACCCCTGGGCTGTGACATGGAGGAGCAGGAGGGACAGGTCCTGTGCTCTGCGTGTCCGAGGCACGTGGGGCGTGACACGGGACAAGACATGGGAGGGGGATGTCACATTGCCTCATCTCTGGTGCCATCGCTTAAAGAAAAAGCTGCACCACGCAAAAACCCTTCCCTCAAGTCCCTCTAGATGTTGCTCTCTGGTTACTCATGTGAAAGCATTTTGCTTTGCGTCTGTTCCTCCCAGAAAAGCGTGAGTCAGAAGGGATGAGAGAGGGATACAGCTAAATTTGTCCCCTGAGCTGAGGAATGCAGCACCGGCTGTGCCAACCGGCCCCAGCAGTGCCTCCTGGGAGGGACGAGATGTTCTTGACGGTGTCTTTTTATTCTAAACCTCATTAGCAGGACTTTGAGGATCTGAGGCAGAGAGGGGATTTGGTCACCAGTGATGCCAGAGCTGGTACTGACCCCAGGCATGGGGGCAGCCAGATTCAGGCTGGATTCCCACTGCTCTCCCAGAGCCATCCCTGTGCTGTCTGGGCATGGGATAGCCCTTACAGAAAGCAGGATATTTACTCCCATTTCCCCCCTTCAGCTTAATTTTGTTGTTTTGTTTTTTTTTTTTCTGTTTCTGAGTATCTTGACTCCTCTCTGCCCATGTTTGTGGGAAGGAGAGGTGGGAAGTGCAGTTGTTCCTATTAGAGGTCTGTCAGGGAATGTTTGATCCAGGAACTGAGGGCTGGGAAGCAGTGACCAGATTTGGCAACACGAGTGCCAGCAAAAGAAGAAACTTAACCTTGCACTTAATTCCCATCAGCTGGCACATCCCCAAGCAGGGAGGACCAGTGTGG
>VZSE01008980.1:334809-350879 GCA_013398275.1 Promerops cafer
AAAATTATATATATCTAAGTCACATAGCTGTTTTATTTTTGTATCCATGCCTAGTGCTGTTTGAGCAATACGGTGGCGAGGGAGAGGAGGGCTGGGTCAGGCTGGGGGGCTTGCAGTGCTCTGGGGGATGCGCCCGCTCCGGGCCAGCGTCACCACTGTTTGCTGTTTCAATAGGGAAAAACACTAAAAAGGGAAAAAATCCCGGGATGGGGAAGCCTGGGCTTGCTGCCAGCTTGCCCAGGGCCATGGCGAGGTGGTGTTTGCACTGAGGGCTGTCTTGGGCTTTTTTTTTTCAGAGGAAAAAAGTCAAATTTCAGCTCCGAGGGCGCTTGGGGAGGATTAGGCAGCTGCAGCCTGGGGGGTGGCACAGGATGGGGACACGCTGTGGGGACAGGGTCCCCATGCTGCTGCCTCCCTGGGTGCTGTTGGTCACCCATCCTCACTGCCCTCATAAATCCTCTGGGTTTTGGAAACCCTCCTGCAGTTGGTGCAGCCCTTCAGAGCCACCCAGGTGGCCACAATGGGATTCTCCAGGTCCCTGAACCCGGCTGGAGCAGGGAACCTTCTCCGTAGGGAATGTCAGTACCTCTCCAGGAGTGTCCCTGGCCAGCAGGGCTTACTGGTGCCATGGGGGCTGCTGGTGTCCACTGGGGCAGGATGTGAGGCTCTCCCCGTCCCTGTGGATGGGATG
Organism: Promerops cafer; assembly: GCA_013398275.1. Lineage (NCBI taxonomy): Eukaryota > Metazoa > Chordata > Aves > Passeriformes > Nectariniidae > Promerops > Promerops cafer. The sequence continues at coordinate 335,501 of VZSE01008980.1, forward strand.
TGAGTCTCTCCCTGTCCCTGTGGATGGGATGTGAGGCTCTCCCTGTCCCTGTGGATGGGATGTGAGGCTCTCCCTGTCCCAATGGCTGAGGTGGCATCGAGCCCTGGCACGGTGGGGAATGTGCTGGGGATATTTGGGGCTTTTCCTTCAGGGAAGTACGGACCCGCCGGATCCCTGCCCCCTTCCCCGTGGGCTGTAGGGGGACAAGGAGCCAGTTTGGGACTGAGCAATGGCAGGGAGCTGCAAACCACCCCTCTGCCTTCGCTGGGGCACGATTTGGGGATTGTCTTTGGGCAATGGCAACTGGGGCTTCTCTCCCCTTGGCCTGTGTCCTACAATCCTGGGCTCTGGGGGGTCCAGGTGCTGTTGTTTGGGCTCAGATGTCCCCGTGGGGACGGTGGCACAGCCCTGGAGTGCTTACACCCCTCCAGAGGCAGGCAGGGGTCCCTCAGCGTGTCATGCCACGTCCCCATGGCTGAGGCATGAACGTGCTCCCGGGAGCTGGCCCCTCGCAGCGGCACCGTGTCCTCCATAGGTGTCACCTGTATTTTCCATGCTATTTCTCTCTTCTTCGTCGGGTCGGGGGGGCTGGGGTGGGGGATGTTTCTAATATCCAGCCGAGATTTGTTCAGCACCAATTCTTGATATCGAAGCAAAGCATGTTTGATGGGACTAACTTGCATTTATTAGCGGTAAATACATAAGTGAGTATTTTATATGTTAAAAAAACAAACAAACAAAAACAAAANAAAAAAAAAAAAAAAAAAAAAAAAAAAAAAAAAAAAAAAAAAAAAAAAAAAAAAAAAAAAAAAAAAGGATGTCAGGAGAAAGAGAAGGGATGAGATTTCTCACCGCTCGGTGTCCGGGCTGGGGGGCTGCCTTGCCCCCCACCGGTGGGGCTTTGGGTATTGCTGGGGGTGGGGCGGGGGGCAGCTTTCTCCTTTCCCCACCTCCCCTGGAATCACTTACAGAAAAAAACAGGCAAAGGAAAGCTAGAAATGTTTACAAAGCACACTTCCCACAGTACCGTTAACCCTCTGGATGCCAAACAGACACACCAGGAGCTGCTCCCTCCCCGCGCTCCGGGGGGCTCCGGGGCGGCGGCTCCAGCAGCGTCGTCCCGCTTCCCGTGGTTTCCTTGGTTTGGTTTTTTTGGACACCATCCCCGCTGCCTCCATCCGCGCACACCTGCCCAGAGCTTGCTTTCCAGGGGGATCTGCTTCCTGCCCTCTCCCAGGCTCTTCCCGCTCGGCTGGGAGCTGTGGGAAGCGCCTGTCTCTGCTCGGGAGGTTCTGGCTCGGTGGGAGATGCTGGCACTCACTCCTTGCCCTCCCAGATGCACTTTAAGGCCAAACTTTCCTTCTTTTCATTCTCTGGGGCTGGCATGGGGCAGGCAGGGGATGCTCCCGTGGCCCCAGGGGGTGCAGGACCTTCCACACGGCTGTGCAGGCTCTGGTCCCTTGGCATTTCCCAGGTGGGAAAGCCCTTTGGAAATCCTGGAAATGCCCTCGTTGCCGTCAGGTTCATCCTTTGGGCATTCGGGGATCACACCTGCACGCCAGCTCCTCGGGGAGCAGCCCTGGATCCCCCCGGGAGCATCTCCAGCTCTCCCACGGGAGCATCCCTGGCTCTCTGGGGGAGCCCAGACTTTTTAATCCCCTTTTAATAGGTTTGTAGACTCTCTGAACCCTCGTAGACCTCCATAGGTAGCTCTTGATTTAATCCCTCCTAACCCCATAGTGTTTTCCCCTAAGGCAGGATTTTCTTCCGGACCCAACGCATCTCTGGTTGCGTGGGACAACTTTTTCCTCTTTTTAAGAAGAATTTCTTGCCTCTGGATATAAAGACTAGACCATCCAACCTCGTTTCCATCTCTTGAATGTCGAGTATTACGATGTATAACACACGTTAGGGTGCTCTTTGGTGCTGTTTCAATGGTAACCAGTGGAACTGACTTTTTTAAAATAACAATAACAATAAACTTTAGTGCCGCTGGTTCCATAACGTTCGTTGTCGTGACTTTACTTTTTTTTTTTCTTGTTTTGGAAGTTTTGTTAGGGTTTTGGTGGTTTTTTTAGATTCTTTTTTTAATTTTTACTAAACAGTGAGTAGCGATCAGCTGCCGGGTTTCTGTGGTGTTGATTTTAGTGACTGGTGGCTGCTGTGAGCTGGGCAGGCTGCGTCACAACTTAGTGGGATTTGGGATCGAGTTGCTTCCTTTTGGAACTGCACACAGCAAAATGAGCATTTGATGGGAGCCCAGACGGCAACTAGAGGGTTAATTTTTGAGCTTTCAGGTATGTTCCTCAGAAGAAAATAATAAAAAAAAAAGAAAAAAAAAAGATAAGAGAAACAAAACACTATTTTTTCAGTAAGCTTTTTTTTTCTGTAAACGATTTACAAATAAATCTGACATGATGGTGCTGTACCAAAGCCTTATACGAAACTTATTCCGCTCTCTCTATAATCTCTCTGTATCTGTATTGTTGCTCTCGGCCTCCGCCAAGGCCAGGAAATGCCAGCAGGAGGGACCGATGGCCGCGCTCGGCATCGGCATCCCTGGAATTTCCCCGGGATGGGAATCGTCATTCCCCGGAATTCCCGGCCCGCGGGGAGGGAAAGCCAAATTTCAGCATCACTCCCCAGGCGTGCGATGAGGGGCACAAGTGGGGGTCCCTCACCCCAAACTCTCCTTCCGACTGGGTGCTATCCTGCCCTGGGCAGGGATCCGAGACCTCGCCGGGAGCGCTGCCCGCTGCTCCCGGCATCCCCACGGCGGCTCCGAGGGGATAACGACCCGCCGAGCCCCCTCCTCCGGGGGATTTTACATCTTCCAGCTCAGCCCGACCTCCGCAGTGCTTAGCCAAGGCAGACCCCTGGCTCTTGCCCTGCGAGCCCTCTCCCAGCCCTTCCCCTGGGGCCGGCCGGGAGCTGGGGCTGCTTTGATAGCTCTAAGCAATAATCCCACTCTGCCAAGAAAGTTGGGTTCTTTTGGCTCTTGGACTGTTGTCAGTTAATGAGTAAATGCTAATAAGCCAACAAAAACTGGAAGAAACGAGAGTTTGAAGCCCTGCCTTACTGGGAGTAGCTGGTCCCTCGGTCTCTGCCTGTTGGAATTTTAAGGCCTGCTGAGTACTTAATTTATCGCCGGTAACATTGCATGTTCATAGATTGACTTCCTGAGTTGATTTTTCTTATTTTAATGTACCCACTATAAGAAGTTCTGGCAGTGTTGCAATGTTACGTACAACTAGCCATGCTGTAGGAGAATGATGGGTTTTGGAATCGATTAACTTGCTCCTCATGTAACATTACCCTGCTTCAGAAATGTTTTGTATTTTGATATAAATAAACATTTGCTAAAAAAAAAAAAATATATCTATAAAAAGGCTTGGTTGCTGTCATTGATTTGGTCAGAGGGGGTGGGCTGCCCCAGAGGTGTTTGTGGGGGATGCTGGGCTGTTCTTTGCCCCAAGCATCCCAAATTGTGTTGTCCCCCTGGGATTTGCAGCATGTCCCAGCTGGTGCTCCAGGCTGAGGTGGATACTGGGATGGACACTGATGCTCAGGTCCTGGTTTTGGGCAAGGAATAGGAGGGGAGACAGTCCCAACCCCATCTGGCAGGGTGATTGATGATGGACAGTGAGCCCTGTCCCTTGCTGTCCCCTCCCACAGCTTCCCTTTCTCATCCCCCTCCTCGGGCCAGGATAACCCGCACTCCCCTCCCCTTTACCTGCTGCCTTTGGAGTTTTTTGCCATCTTTTTTTGCACTGATTCATCCCGCAGGAGCCCCCCTGGTAATACAGACTGCGCAGCCATGGAGCGTGTCCGGGACGCTGCGATGCCACGCTGTCCCCAGCCTCGCTGGTGGCCGTGCCACGAGGTGGCAGTGCCGGCTCGGCAGCTCCCGGCGCTGCTGATGCGCTTGGAGGGAGAAGAGGCTGCCTCGACCACCTCCAGCACCGCTGCCCTCCGTGTGTCCCCCACAGGGCCGGGATGGAGGGGATGCTTCCGTCTGTCTGTCTGTCCTCCTGCTTGCCCTTGAGCTATCCCCCAGCGCTGGGGTCCGCACGAAGTCTCCCCCCCAGCCTCCCTGCAAGGTTTTTAGGGGCTGGAATATGTGCTGCCCTCACACCCCTCAGCATGTTGGGGATAGGCTCAGCCCGTGCAGCATCCTTAGGGTCGGTGCCAGGCTTAAAGCCCAGCCCCCAGCTGAACCCCCGCAGTGGGCAGGAATGCAGCTCAGGGCACTGCAGCATCTTTGGGGTGCCAGCTCCGGGGCTTCCCAGTTAAAACCCCTCTCCAGGGCGGGCAGGGATGCACAGAAAGGCTGTTCTCACAGCTGCTCCCCAAAACTGGGGCTGGGACAGCCCTGGACCCTGCACACCTCTGCTCTGCGGTGCAGGGATCAGGGACTGTCCTGCCATGGTCCCAGCACAGGTGGGAGGATGCTGGGGAGCTGTTCAGGTGCTGCCCTCCAGCTTTGTTCTAGATTTGGTGAAACCCTGCGGGAAGGAGGAGGAATCCTCCCAGCTGGATCTGCAGGAGAGCTGATCCACGCTGCTTCGGAGGGAGTGAGGGGGCAAATACAGGGTGGTTGGGCTGTGACTGAGGATTGCAGTTGAATTGATGCCTTTTGGGCTACCTAAAAACAGAGGCCAGACAAAATTAAGAGAATAAAAAGCAGTTCTATTTATTGAAGGTACATTTAGGGCAGACAAAGCCCTCAGGGGCTACACCCAAAATGGACAATGGGTCACGGGTTTTCACACTTTTATAAGTTTGGTCCATTTGCATATTGGGGGTTAATCTGGCAATTCCAGCTTCAGGTAATGAAGTCATTCACCCCAAGTTTGCTCCCCCAGCTCACTTTTGTTTCCATCTCTGGGGCCTGAGGCAGTGAGGTGTCCTTGACTGCCAGGCCTGGAGAGGAATTGTTGTGTCTGCCCAAAATGGGGAAGCAGCAGCTGACACTGGGTATGGAGTTTGGAGTTCTGCACTAAAGAACTGCAGGGTTACAAACAGATGGAAAATATAAAAGCTGAAATCCTGAGGCATCAGAATGATGCTGCTGGAGCTCATCCAGGCTGTGTGGGTCACAGGGATGCTCCCTGGGCTGGGGGAGGGTGGCACTGGTGTGCATGGCAGCAGTGAGCCCCCAGTATCCCCAGTCCCCCCATGCAGGTGGGCAGCCCAGCTGTGCTGATGGCCTGGGGCACGGTCCCCTGGCGGTGCTTTTAAGCCTCTCAAGGACAGCTGACATTTCCTGAGGGCAGTTTGGCCTTTCTCCAAGGGTGAAGAGGTTGAGAAAAAGCCTCGAGCTGCAATCACTGAGCAGCGGTGTTCCCAGCATGTTGAACACCTGTCCCCAGGTAACAAATTTATTTCACCTCCCGGAGTCAGGCAGCATTCCCCTCCTATGGAGCCCTAGATCTGGGGTCCTGGCTCTTTCCCAGCCCCCCTGGGTGCCAAACCTCTGCTGCCAGGACGGGTGGCACTGGCAGGAGGTGGCAGGGAGGCGGGGGGGTGCACCCCCGTGCCCTCCACAGGTGGGTCTGGCTGGAGGCACAGTTCCTGCTATCAGTGAATTATTGATTGGATTTACCGCCACGGCTCTGACAACACCATTACTGGCTTTGAGTTCATGTTTAAATCATCACTCCAATAGCTCTGAAAGATGCGATCTTTTATTTAAAACACACTCAGTGGCTCTTTTTGATCCCCTGGCTCGATGTGCTGCTGGCAGGGGCAGGGAGCGGTGGGTTTGCGGCTGGGGGAGCACAGCCCCTGCACGGGGGGCTTCGGGGACACTCAAGGTCACTGCCGAGGGTGCAAAGAAAGAAACTTTCACCTCCTGCTCCAGATGAAAGGCTGCAGGTAACGGGGAGCTGCAGGGGGCCGTGCCATGCCCTCTGCCCCGCCTTCAGCCCCATCCCTGCTGCATCCACAGGAGTCCCTGCGGCTGATGGAGCAAGCAGGGAGTGCCTCCAGGGCTCTGTGCCCCCAGCTCACCCCGCTGTGCTCTCCCACACATCCCCCGGCCACTGCTGTGTCCTCGCTCCCCATCCCCAGTGCTTTCCCCGCCCCCAGGCTGAGTCCCAGATGCTGTGCCTGTCTCTCCACAGCTTCTTCCCACCGAGACCTGGCTCTGGCGTGTGCAGGGCAGCTGTGCCGCTCTGGGGCTGCACGTTTTGGGGCACAGCAACGGGCGTAGAGGCCCATGAGGCCAAAATTCCCCCATGCCCAGCTGTGGGGCTGTTGGGATGCTCCGTGCCGTCCCGCAGGGAAGCTGCGCTGCTCATTCCAGCAGGATGGCAGGGCTGCCTGCATCCCTGCTTGTCTTTTTATCAGCTTTACCATCCAATATTCCCAGGCTGCTTTGTCTTTGCTTTACATTTATCAATATTACCAGCTGATCCCGCAGTCCCCCTCCGTGGGTTTATTAATATTGCCCTCTGATCTGCGGGAAGCGGCCGCGCTTTATATTCCTGCCCCATCCCCAGCTCCTCCAAGCCCCCACGCCATGTTTAATTAGATTTTCTCCTTGGCTCAGGCAAACACAAATTGAGCTCCTGGTATCTCTCTGCTGTGCTGGAGCTGGTGCCTGGCTGAGGTGGACAGCATCCTCCACCACATTAATATTCTAGTGCTGGTGCATGTCTCGAGATGGTGCAGTCTGGGGGGGGTTGCCTGGAAAAGGGATTATTTCTAACCCCCCACTCTGTTTTCCGTGGATGGCAATTAACTTGGCAGGGAAATATCTTTTCCTACTAGGTCAGGGTGGGCAGGTTGAGGGTTCATGCTTAGGAAGCAGCACAGGATCCCTGGATCAGAAATCAGAGCTGCTGCTTCCCCCTCTCCCATTGCATTCCCCCCATCCTGCTGCTCTGGGCCATTAATGTCATTTTTCAAGGAATCCTTCTGGGCTTGGCTTTCCCCAAGTCAGTGGGGACCAACGTCGGCCTCTCCCACTGCTCCATGGCAGCTTTTCCACATCAGAGGGAAAGAAAATTGTTTATGCAAAGTTTGTCAGTCCCTCCAGGCACGAAGGGAAGCGGTGATTGTTCTCCCGCTATCTCAAATCTTTTGCCAGTTTCCAAAATTAAAATTTTTCCCTGTGTCTTGCAGACATATTTGATGTTCGTGCTTGGATTTCCAGACTTACTGTCCAACAGATGCATTTTATAATTATTATTATTATTATTATTATTACTATTATTGTTGTTGTTATTATTATTATTATTATTACATTTTATGTATTTTATGTTGTTTTGTTTTGTTTTATTTTATTACCTCCCTCTGAAAATAAATAATTTTATTTCTTGGATTTCTCCTCCCACCACGGTCTCACCCTTTGTGTGTTCCTCTTCTCCCAGGGAACACAGGATGGAATTTGCTCCAGGGATGCTCACACGGGTGCTCGTGCAGGCACCAGAAACCCCTCCTGGGGCCGGATCTGCCTTTCTCTGTGATTGCATGGGGCAAAGAGCTTTCCACCCCTGCAGCCTGTGGTGCTGCTGGGATGCAGGAGCTGCTCCCCGGGATGCAGGAGCTGCTCCCCGGGATGCTGCCTCTCCCTTCGCAGCCCCGCCGGAGGAATGTGCTTGCTTGAGTCAATAGGAAGCTAATTAAGCCATTTATCTGGGAAAAGCAGCCACTCCTGGTGAGCTCTGCCGGCGGGATGGAGGAGGAAGGAGCACAGAGCTGGGGAAAGCAGGAGAAGGCTGTGGGCAGCCCCTGGGAAGGGAGAATCTCAGCTGGGAGCCGAGCAAGGTGGGTCCCATCCACAGCATTCCCTGCTAGGACACTGCCGACCCCTAGGTCAGATCCTGGTCTTCCATGTGCTGCCTGAAACAAGTCCCTGATGATGCTGCAGTGCCAAGATCACCAATAAACTGCTTTTCTAGCTGAGAAGTTGGAGCTGAGTTCTGTAGCACCCATCATGCCCATCCATACTGACAAACAGGGTTTATTCCCAGCTGCCCCTCAGCTCTGTGCTATCCATGCAGGGGACCCAAATCCCATTTTCTCCCCTCCCAAACTCCCTCTCCAGGAAGACCAGGCTTGCTGTTTGCAGAGCACGGCTCTGCACTGAAGCAGGCTGCACTCTAACTTTAAATTGACTTTTTTAGTGGAGCCCTGGGAGGTTTTTCCAAGGAGTGCAGCCTATTCTTCAGGGCTTTTATAAGCCTTTAGTAGCTTAAGACACAACTAAGTTGGCCCTAATCCCTCATAAAAGCACGTAGGTTTTCTTGCCCTTCTGCTGCATCAAGGTCTTAGCCTGGTGCTTTCCTTCACTGTTGTGTTTGTCTGGAGGATGGGAAGGAAATGCCTATGAAATTTTCCTTTTTAAAGACCTGGATCCTCAGATCAAACCCATGCAGGGGGGCTGTGGGCAGGAGATGGGTCACATGGGACAGGGAAAATGTCTCATCCCTGATGTGACAAACCCTTTTGGTTCCAAGAACATGCAGCACCTGGGGAAATCTTCGGCTGGATCATCCCCCCACTGATCCAGAGTGAGGGGGGGCAGTGTAAAAATATGGGAAAAAAGGATTTCTCCAGCAAAACAGCAGTAACCCTGCAGTGAGAGGGGCTGTGCAGCTCTGACCCCCAGGGAGATGCCCAGCCATGGGTCAGCTGGCTGATGTAGCATTAGACACATGCAGAGGGTTTTATCCTTCTCTTTGGAGATGTTTCTTCCGTTCTGGCTGGGGTTTATTCTGAGAGACATGGCTTTTGTGAGAGGAGACAAAGTTCTGCCTTGAAAGTTTGGAAATGAGTGGATGCAAAGCTGGAGGGGCCTGTGCTTGGCCGAGGCTGGGCAGGAATTTATTCCCCTAGAGAATTCTCGGGGGCACTTGCAGGCTGAGCTGTGCTTCGTTCTCCAGCCTTTTGCAGACCCGGGGCTGCCCCGGCATCACTCTGTGGTGGGGTGTGTGAGTGTCCCAGACCCCAAAAGGAGGATTTCTGCAGCCAGGGCAGAATTCCTCCCATTCCTGTGGGGGAATGAACCCTGTGCTGGATGTTATCCCTGCACCACGACAGGGAGTGAAGCATCTTTGACAGCCCCAAGGAGCCTTGTGGGGTGGCACCAGGGATCGCAGCAGGGACAGGCTGAATGCAAACAGGGGGAGGGAATATCTTCTCACCCCACAGCCCAGAATGATGTGAACTGCAGGAAGGGATGGATCACACCAGTGCTGAACATGAACACACAACTCTGCACCCCAAAACCACACACAACGGGGGCTTGACTGCCAGTGGGGGAAAATTTGGGTCCCTCTGGGCCAGCCTGGTGGGAGCTGCCCCATTTGCATATTAGGGGTGAGTTTATGAATTATGCAGCCACCACAGCACGTCCAGAGGAATCGGCTGCAACATGGAAAGCATATTTATCTTCGTGTCTTATTGATTTATTTTTCCTCTGCTGTTTTTTCAAGCTTGAGCAGCTGCAGCGAGGAAAGGAAAACAGCCCAGGCAGCCGGGGGGCTGCGGTGGGACAGTGTCCCCTCCCTGCAGCCATCAGTCCCATGGGGTTTCTCCTCAAAGCTGGGAGCTGTTTCATAGAGACCAACATGTTCTGAGCACTCTGATGCTTGTTTTGGTGGAGCAGGAGCCTGGGAATATTTCAAAGAGTGAGTGGAATTATTTTTGGTGGCAGCAAAGGTGCTCCAGGACCGTGGGGTGGTGAGAGGGACAGTGAACAAGAACTGTCCTCTGTGGGCATCATCACAGGTCCTAGACAGGAGCCAGGCAGTGAGGACACATCAGAACATTCGTCCTCATCTGGGTAGAAGTGCAACCATCCATTATCACGTTGTCTCCATTGTCTCTTTGTCCATCCATCTACCCTTTCCACTCATTAACTCCACCATCTGCTCCTTCATTTATCTCCCATCCCAGCCAGTAAATCATCCCTGTCTTCCCTCTCCATCCATGCATGAGAGAAGAACCTCTTGGTCTCCTCCTCATCCCAGACCCCCGGGGTCATGACCCTGGTTTGAGCTTGGAATTCAAGGCTCCATCCAGGAGGGAAGCTCCCAAATCCCTTGGGGCTTTATTTATCTTTCAGACGGCTCCAAAATGCTCAGGGACTGCAGAAGGGAACCGGACCTGCTCCAACCCCAGGTGCTGGACTGCGGGTACCACTCACATCCTCACTCCACCTGCCTTCTCCTGCATCCACAGAAGCATCCCCTGCTCGCAGCCCTCCCGGCTGTGCCCTTTTCCCCCCGGCAGCAAAGGTTAGCCGAGATCACAGAGCCAGCCGGCTGCCCAGATTCCCACTCCCTGGGGCTAATTATGGAACAACATTAGATAAAAGTCAACATATGTTGTAAAAGGCACTATGTATCAGCGCCTGACAGCTCCTAACAATGTGCTCATGTAACAGCTGTCAGGCTGCAATGCTTGGAAATGAGGAATATGTTGATTTATGGATATCAGATCTGCCCTCACGTTCGCCGGCGGCAGCGCGGAGCGGCGGCAGCGCCCGCCAGGACAGGCTGCTCCCCACGCCTTGGCTCGGCCTCCTGCCTTTCCCAGGGATGGTTCACTTCCAGATGTGCCCACGTTTGTGTCACTGCTCCTACAGAGGAGGAAAACCCCCAGATCCTGCTGTTTCTGAGGTAGGAGGAACTGGCCACTCTCCATGGGCTCAGAGAGCAGAGAGGTTCATCCAGCTCAGGAAGGACGTGGAGCTGCTGGAGAGAGTCCAGAGGAGGCACCAGGATGGTCAGAGGGATGGAGCAGCTCTGCTGGGAGGAAAGGCTGGGAGAGCTGGGATTGTTCAGCCTGGAGAAGGGGAGCTGAGGGGTAACCAAATTTCAGCCTCCCAGTGCCTGAAGGAGCCAACAAGAAGGACTAGGAGAGATGTTTTACAGGAGCCTGGAGTGACAGGAAAAGGGGGAATGGCTTCAGCCTGGCAGAGAGTAGGATTACATCAGATTTTGGGAGGGAAATCTTCACTGTGAGGGTGGGGAGGCCCTGGCACAGGTTGTCCAGAGAAGCTGTGGCTGCCCCATCCCTGGAAGGGTCCAAGGCCAGGTTGGACGGGGCTTGGAGCAACCTGGGGTAGTTGAAAGAGTCCCAGCCCATGGCAGGGAGTGGAACAAGATGATCTTAAAATTGCCTTCTAATCCAGGCCATTCTCTGATTCTATGATTCATTTCTATATAGGACTGAAGTTCATTTCTACGCTAATTTTAATATTTTATTTAAAATGCAATCAATAAATATGTGCTGGCCCCACAAAACCTTCTTCCCACCTCATCCCTCCCTGTTTCAGGACTCTGGCTGCTCAGACCTTTTGGCTTTGGTTGAACCAATCACTGGGTGGTTTCAAAGTCTTGGGGTCAGAGGGCAGCTTTAGACATCAGCTCACAGCCCCAGATCCCACCCTGGGAGATGTGGTGCTGTCCCTGCAGCTGGGGAGGCCTGGCAGGATGCACCCAGGCTCTGACCACGCTCCCCAAATCCTTGGAGCTGAGAGCAGAGGCTGCCCTGGGATCACGCACAGAATTGACACTTGTGCTCTTCACCTCCTGCTTCTCTGTCCCTTTATGAAACCCCTGCCCTGTGGCAATACCCCAGACCACGTTCCTTTCCTTTCTGTGGCCCCTAGGGCTCTGTATTTTGGGGTGAACCAAACTGGGCAGATTTTGGAATGTGGGAGGTGTGGTGAGCCAACAGCAGGGGGCAAATCCCCAAACCCTGCACCCTGCTCTCCTCCAGCTTTTGAGGTGGAGCTCAGCTTTTTTACTGTCCTATCCCCAGCCAGGATCTGGGGGGGCCTGAATCACAGAATTCCCACTGCAGCAAAAAGCAGAGGTGCCACCCAGCTGCTGGCAGAGTTTGTTAGCGGCTCCCACTAATCAGCTTTGATGGGAACAGGGAAGGAAATTCCTCCTCGGCTTTATTAGGCACGCTCGGCTGGATGCTCCCAGGTACAGCTGTGCCTGAGGGGACCCTGCCTCTTGCTGCTGCAGTGATTCTGCTCAGGTCTGAGGGGCTTGGGATCATGTTTGGCAAGAAAAGAGCTTTTTGGGAAGTGTTTTTTTGGGCAGAACGTGGCTCAGGTGGGGTTGCTGGGGAGGCAGGAGGGGATCAGCCAGCCCCCAACTCATGTAATTTAAAATACAGCAGTGCATTCCCTTTCCCTCCTTGTTTTCAGCAACCCACAAGGCTTGAGGAGTTGTGTGATGGAGATATCTCTTCCTGGGAATGGGGTGGGACTGGGTGGTTTTGGTGCAAGCTGGGTTTGCTCCCCTGTGGGAGGTGGCAGCCTGGCCAGGGATCTAGCAAGACTCCAAGATTCCTCTTGGGAAGGCAGTGGATCCAAAATTAATTTGAAGTGGGGATGTTTTTTCCAGCTCTTAATGTCAAGAGACATCATTTTTAGTTTCCTTTTCCAAATGCTGATCCTTAGCAGGATTTGCATTGGTTTTTAATTTATTCCAGCCATGTTTTCCTGTATGTGCACGCTGGTTTTCTTACATTTTGTGGGGCTGTTTTCCTGGTTTTTCAACAAATATGAATAAAGAGATGCTCTACACTCGTTCTGACTTATTTTTGGGTGCCAGGGTCTCACCCCCTCTAACAACCCTGCCAAGCTTCCCCTGCTGCAGGGGGAATTTGTAAATCCCAGTAAAAATGCTCATTCCATTGAAATTTGAAAATATAATAAAGCCGGTTAGCTCACTTTTTAAAATGTAATAAAAAAGAAGGTTAATGTCCTTCCTCAACTTGCAGCCTGTGTGTTTTAATCTGCAAAACAATAATGGAAAACTCCATTTATGGAGCTGCAGAGTGGGTTGGACTGAGCCTTTACAAAACCTCACATAAGACTAAATAAACTCCGGCTCCGTTGCAATTTGCTCTTTATAGGCTGATATTTACCAGCCTAGCAACTCCTTTACTTCCTAACTTGAATATATTTCATTTTTTTAATACATATTCATTATTTACAAACTTGTTTCCACTCTCCAATTTCTGCTGCTTTGTGTGATTTCTCGTGGGAATTCTTTTAATATGCAGATTTCATAGGAAATATTTTTATATATAGATATTTTGGCTATGCAATTATCTCAGGTCTATTGTGTTTAATTCCAAATATAACTTTGCAATTCCCCAAAGGATGACTCTATTTTAGGTTTTCCCCTCTTGGGGGAAGTTTTATTAACCACAGGTGTGTGTCTGTGTGAGTTTTGGGGGAGAAGGTGGATGGGGAAATATCCCAAATTCCCCATGCAGGGCAAATCTGTGAGGAGGAGATGAAAAAGCAGCTCCAGGATGTTTTATTTTGCCCCAATGGTGGGAAAAAAATCTCTGAGAATCTTTGCTTTTCCCCTTTTTGATGCTCAGATGAGGAACAGGAACTGGTGGCTGCTGGAGGAGCGAGAAGCTCCCACAAACCATATCAAAAGCAAGTGCACATTAATGGGCTTTTTTTTTAATTTTTATTTTTTTTTTAATGGGGTTTGGACACTGAGCCTGGGATTCATCCAGGCTGGACCAAGAGCCCTGTGGCATTTGGAATGCAAATCACCCAGCCATGCCTTAATCATTACCACCGGGAGACAATTAGGGTTAAAATATAGATTTTTCCACAACAAGGCCAAACTGTAGAGACATAAAAAGAAGAAAGTCTGGCTATGATTCATTTACATCACCCTGTTGCTTTGAGGAGGATGTTAGAGGCTGGGAAAGATCCTAAATCCCGAGATCTGCTCCAAAATAGGGGAGAAAAGTGGGGTTTAGGTGGGTTCCCCCTCCGTGGAATTCAGGGCTGGCTGATCCCACAGAGTTCCCTCTCTGGCACGAGAACCCAGCAGCAAAAAGGGTCAGCAACAAGGAAATTAGTCAGCTGTGCTGGAATCTGATCGAAAGTGCAAAGCAGAGGATGAGGGAAGTGAACAGAAAGGGCCTTTTTTGCATTTTTAGAATCTTGTGGGGTTTATGAGCAAGGTAAACTTAATAGCGTGGGACAAGAGCCTTGCTGAGCACTGCCCGGGGTTATGCAGGGAGGGGGTGAGGAAAGGGGCTGGGAGAGCACATGGGGGGCACTGGGGGACCCCCAAGAGCTGGGGGTGAGCAGCTGGTGCCAGGCTGGGCTTCCCCTTTGCCCCCTCAGCTTTTCTCCAGGGATTTACCCAACACTGATCCCACTGATGGTCTGAAACAGCAGGAAACATTATTTTATCACAGTTTCTGGCCCTGGAGGGAGGAGAAGAGGGGGAAAAAGAATGAAAAAGGTTTGATTTCACAGGTAATTCCCAGTCCCAGCTCCCTGTGGTGTCTCCTTGCCCACCTGTCCTGCCTCAGCATCATGGCTGGGGCCGCTGGGTGGGAGCCAGGCTCCCCGTGGGCACACACAGCAATTTTCCCTGCCTTTCTCCTTCCTCTGGCTCTCTGCTTTCCCAAAACCAGCACCGAGGGTGAGGAACGGGAAGCAGCATGTCCTGCCCCTCCTTGGAATGCCCTTTCCAAACCCAAACCCCGTGGCCACACGGCTTTGGGTAATCCTCGCCCAGATTGTGGTTCTGTCCCTGTGGGGAAAACCCAACAACAGCCGCGCTCTAATCTTTAATTAGAGAGTTAATTACCCTCGGACGCTTGTGAGGGGGCGCCTGGACATGGAAGGAAGCTGCTTTGTGAGTGTAACAGGGGGCAAGGACCTTTGGGGTTGGTGGTGCTGGTGGCTCCTGCTTTTAGGTGGGTGAGGGGTGGGCACCTGTCCTGTCCCCTTGTCCCTCCTCTCCTGTCCCCAGGGATGGATCCCAGCCTAAGTCCAGCTCTCCACTCCCTGTGCCTGGTGGTGTGGGGGCCTGGGGGTCACTGCCCTGGTGCAGGGGCTCCAGCAAGGGGAGGAGCTGTGGTGGCCCACAGTAATGTGGGCTCTTGGTGGCCTCTCTGTCACCTGCTTGGTGTCTAACACTGAAAGCAAAAAGCAGGAACACACACGGTGTGTGAGGGCCCAGCACTGTGCAGGGCACAGGGGACAGGGCACAGGGGAGAGGGCACAGGGGTCAGGACAAAGTCTGCATGGTCCAGAGCACACGGCACAGGGTATATTGCACAAGTCACACAGCACGTGTCACACAGCCCATGACACAGAGCCCATGGCACATGGCCCACTGCATATGACACACGCCACACAGCCCATGGCACACAGTACCTGGCACACAGCTCATGTCACATAGCCTGTGTCACACAGTCCATGTCCCACAGCCCATGTCACCTAGCCTATGGCACATGTCACACAGCCCATGGCACCCAGCCCATGTCACAAAGCCCACAGCCCATGTCACCCAGCCCGTGTCCCACAGCCCCATGTCACCCAGCCCGTGTCACCCAGCCCACGTCCCCCGGCCCCGCT
>VZSE01008980.1:351024-376076 GCA_013398275.1 Promerops cafer
CCCGTCCCCCTCCAGCCCTGCGGCCCCCCCGGGCTCCTGACTCCCCCCAGCTTGGGGGGTTCGGCCATGGGCAGGGGGTTCACCCCCGTGCACCCCCGGGGTGGCTCAGTCCCCCCTGGAGCATTGGGGACCCCCCGGGTACGGGGCCCAGCCCAGGGAAAAGACAAAACCACCAAAGGGGACTCGGTGCCAGGGAAGGGGAGTGAGTGTAATGATGGGAAAATAAGGGAAAGTAGGAAATCAGCACAACAAAGTTGACTAAAGCAAATATTTCCATCCCTGCAGGAGGGAGCCGGGCTGACTGGAATGCTAAAAACGCCCCTATTTGCATCTTTTTAAACAGGAGCCCATAAAAGCAAATACTCCACCGCCAATAATTATAATATTTTAATTGCGTTTCTTCAGGGCTTTTGTTTTTCAGCGAGACACAAAAGCTGGGTGTAAACCGGCAGAAATAAATATCCCTGCTGGTGTGGGTTTGGGTGAGATTTCCGGGTCCTGCGTGTGCTCCTCAGGACCTGCAGCACCCCTGGGGTTCAGCTGTGACCTGGGGGGATCAGGGGGTGAATGTTGCTCCCATCTCCCTCCCAAATTCCTGGTTGCAGGGTCCCCCCCCGTCCCTGTGCTGCTGCTGGGATTTTAGAGCACTTTTAGAACAATTTTGGTTTGGGGGCTCCCCCTCCCAGACCCCAAACCCCCCAGGTTTGGGCAGGATGGGGGTCAGAAGGTTGGAATCAATGACCTAAGAGGTTTTTCCAACCCAAATGATTCCAGAAAACCCTTCCCCAGTTCCATTACGGTATTGAAAATGGAGTCTTTCATTAATAAATACGTGATTTGGGGTTTGGGGGTGATATATCCGTGCTTTTTCCTCCACGTTTTTAATTCACAACACATTTTTCACTCGCTAGCAAGGCCCCGTCCAGAGACTCCCTTGCTTTGGGGAATTTGGGATGGCTCCCCTAACCCAGCACACCTGCGTGGGTGCCGCAGGTGGGCTGGGAGCTCCCAGCATCCCTGAGCCCCGGAAGGAGGAGTTTCATCCTGCAGACTGGGAGAGCTGGAGGATGTGGAGGAGGCCGAGGGTGAGTCGTGGATGTCTTTATTTTTTGGGATTAATTCCTTAGCTACAATAGAAAGATTGGGGTTTTTAATAGGTGAATGGAGGTGTTGCTGTGTGCAGCTGCCTCCTCTCAGCTCTGCTGGTTCCGGAAAAGGAATTTTCGTGTTTTTCTTCCTCTGAGAGGGAGCCGCGTTGTGCAAATCACCCCTAAACTCTGCTGTGGGATGTCCGAGAGCTGCAGTGAAACGAACTCCACTCATCCACTCTTGATACCCCGTGGAAAAATGATTTTTCAAGGAGCATTCCCCAAAATCACCCCCCTGCAAGTGTAGGGCTTGTGTTTAGTGCCACCAAACGTCCCTGAGTGTGCCCAGGTATCACCCAGCTCCCCATGGAGCTCTCCATGTGGCTCAGCCTGGGGCAGAACACATTAATACCGAATTCCCAGAGGAATTAAAGTCTTTCCAAGCTGGCTTCTAAGCAGGACTTGGTTTGGTGGGTTCCATTCCTGTGTTGGTGGCCCTGGAGCTGCTCCAGCACAGGAGGGCTGGGTCCTGTTGTCCTTTGGGGATCCAGGGAGTGTCCTAGGGGAGAGAAGGTCCCCCCATCCCCTGGGCACCCCCGAACTGCCAGGGAAGGAGGGAGAGTGGAGCTGTTGAGCCCTCAGTTTGGGGTGCACTGAAGTGAAATTTCATTTTTCCAGGGGGTGGTGGGGCTGGATTTGCCGTTTGCTGCCCGGGAAGGATTTTTCTCCTGGTTTTTGGCTGGTTTGGCTGATACTGAGGCATTTGTAGGGTGAAGGGGGGGCTGGATTGCTGGGCAGGGGTCCTGCGGAGGGTGGGAAGAGTAGGAACAAGGTCACCCCTGTGGGATGGAGGGTCTCAGGCTGGGGTTTGGGGATGGGAAGGAGCTGGGCCCAGCTGCTGCTGTGGGGAAAGGCGGAGAAAGAGGGAGTGAAGTGAACAGGAGCAGCATGGTTTGACCCAGGTTTAGCCTCCTGCTGTGTTGTGGATTTAACTGGGATTGGGGGATCCCAAAAGTGCAGATCTTGAGCCCCTCTTTGGGGGATTCCCCCAGCCCCAGCTCCACAGGCTGTTTCCTCTGCTTCATTCAAGCTCCAGGCATAAATCCCGAGGGGAGCAGGGTTCACTGGCTCTGGTGCTCCTGGGATGACTTGTTTTATTTAGATTTTCATTCCTGGAAAGAGAATGAGACCTTTCCCCCCTCTTTTTAGTGTTTCACTTTGATATAATACAGAATATTTTGTTTTCTCTGTGCCTGGCCCCAAAGCAGTGGGGATGGAGCAGGAAGGGATTTTTCCTTCTCTTTTCCCAGCTGCCAGAGGGGAACACAGCACCATCCCCTGGCATCACCCAGAGCTGTTGGAGCCTCTCCTGGCCCATCCCATTTCCAGCCTGTCCACAGAACCAAGGGGTGCTGAACAAACCAGCCTCAAATTGGCCTCTGTGCTGGGGGGCATCACCAGAGTTTGTTTCTTTGGAGTTCAAATTAATTTACTTCCCCCTGGGTCCAGGGCTGTGCTCACAAGTGCAAATAAACCTCGGGCACGTCTCGCTTGTGTGCCCCAGGATCCACGTGCAACAAGATATTTGCAGGGTCAGGGACTAATAATTTAAACTGCTGAGCAAAATAAATAAGTGTAAAGCAAAACCCAAACCCAGAGCGCCACAGGAGCAGGCAATATTGTTTGCTTTTCAAATAGACACACGAAAAATACAAACAGTAGCAGGAGGGATACAGAGATTAAAATTTTTATAAAAACAAAATAGCAGCAATCCCACCAGGAAGCGGTGTTTCCATTTTGTATGTGCATAAGATTAGCAACACTTTGCTGCCTGCCACGAGCATCCCTCTTCTCCTCCTCCTGGGAAACTTTGACCAAAAAAAAAAAAATCTTCTGGACCAAAAAGAAAAAAAAAAAAAAAAAAAAAAAAACCCCAAAAAAAAAAAAAAAAAGATGATTGAGATTTCCTGCATAAAATTTTGACTTTTTAAATTGGACGTTGCCCCTGCTCTGGCCTGGGGGCAGCCAGGAAACATCCCCTTTTTACTTTTCCCACACAAACCCTGAAAAGTTGCAATTAGGTGCCTTCCTTTCAAGTCTTGATGTGTCATAAACCTGAAATCCATATGGAAGGAGGAGAGGGATGTGCTGGCTCTGTGACAGGGAATTCTGAGGCAGAGGGGAGCGAGGTGTGTGTCTGGGTGGACACTGTGCAGCCCCAGCTGATGCTCCTGCTGGGCTTTGAGTCTTCCTGCTGTAAATTGTGATTCCTGGAGCGTCACCACAGGGATTTTCAGTGGCAGGTCCCCGGGTAGCTGTGCCTGAGCACCACAGGGCTCTCTGCCCTGAGCCCACTGCCATTCCTGCAGGTGCCTTCCCTTGCTAAGGGAACGTTTTCTGCCTGATATATTTTAAGGATCTCTGAGTGTTTGACTTCTGCAGTTTCAAAATTGAAAAGAAAATGCTGCAATTGGTGGTTTGGTTAATGAAAAGCTCCAATCTATTCCCTTTTCAACTTCACTTTTGCCATTTAACTCTTGTACTGGCCCTCACTGCTGTGGTTTAGTTGACAGGGCAGTGATGGCTTAAACAGACTCCGTGGTCCTGGGGGTGCTTTCCAACCTAAATAATTCTGTCATTTGGTCCAGTAGCAACTTGTCCAGGTGCTTGGAGTCACTCCTGAGTCCCCAGGGCTCCTCTCTTTTGCTGTCACGTATCCAAAGTGAGCTTTGAGCTGGAATTTGGCAGGTTTTGGATCTGGCGTGGCTGGTACTGACCACATTCCAGCCAGCCCCAGCTCCCCGAAGCCCCCCAGATTTGCTCCCCTCAGACACCCCCACTCTCCTGGGATCAAACCTGAGCTAAGGCATGTGTGGGGTGGGAACTACAGGGAGCTGCAGGGGTGGCTTTGACAAGCAGATCCCACCACATCCTCACCTTCCCCACGAGCATTTGTCACTGGCGGCGGCTGCGGGGGGCCGGCAGCGCCCGTGCCCACCCCTCTGCAGAAGGCTGGAGCCAGCATTTGAATAATGAATTCTGCTTAAGACTGAAAGCTCCGAGATCCATCTGTAACAAGACTCGAAATAATTACAGCTGATGATTGCCTGGTACCTCAGCCAGAAAAAACAGAACAGATTTTGGCCGCCAGCAATTACAAGCAGCACCCGCTCGAGCACAGGGAGAACTTTCTGAGCGAATTCATGAATACATTTGTGCGGATCGGGAGCGGCGGGGATGGGGTTCGGGGTGCAGGAGTGTGGGGAGGAGGTGTCTGTGTTCACATGGATCCCTGAGAACTTGTCTGGGAGAGCAGTGGGTGTCCCCTTGGGGTGTGTGTCTGTCTGCAGCATCGTTTGGGGCTGGGAGGAGCAGGGAATCCATACCCAGACCAGTGCCTGGGGTTGCTACCCACACCAGGATGAGAACTGGTGGGGAGATAGGAGAAAACCAGGGAAAAGTGTGGCCAAATGAGACCCTCCCCAGGAGCAGAGAGACACGTGGAGGTGGCAGAAGAGGGTGATGAATTTTGGAGTCTGCCAGACATCTTCCCCCTGTTCCTTTGGGCTTGTGTCTTCACAGGCAGGGGCTGAGCAGAGCAGGGTTGTTTCTCCATCCAACACAAGAGCGTTCCCCTTTGGGGCTGCCAAAACTGCGCGTGCTGTCCCTGCTCAGATTTGCCTTCTGCATAATGGGGATAATTTATCAAATAGTGAATAATACGCTTCCCTTCTTCCATGTCTCCTCCACGTATCATTTCAACTGACTGAAAATTGTCAAATTAGACTATTTTCCTTGACTGTTCCATTTAGGAGCAGGGGGAGCTGAAGGCTCCGATAATTGCGCTGCGCGCTCCGCTAACGTCTTGTAAAATAGCAGCGAATAAAACTGTTACTGCCCAAGCTCCAGGAATGCCCTCCTCAGTGAAGCGTGGGCTTCTCTCCTGAAACTGGATGCTGATAATGCTTAAAAGTCTGTTTTCTTTGCCCCCAGAGTGTGGCTGGCTGAGGCTGACTAGGGGAAACCTTCGTTCGGGGACTGTAAGGACGCGGCGCTATCGCGTTTTCCCATCCGCCAAAATTGCGTGTGCTCAGAATTGTCCCGGTGTAATGTGCCTGTATTAATCATTGCTCCCTTATCTTGTTTGCCTCCAATCTACAAGGATCTGCTTGGTTCTCCTCTGCACCTTAAATTCACTTTTATCTCAACTGGTGTCACCGCCGAGCCCGCAGACAGCGGGAGCAGCTTTCCTGCAGCTGGAAAATGCGGGTGGGACTCCCTGCTCTGTCCCCATCCTGGATTTTCTGTGGGATGTGGGACTGTTGTATGGACTGGCTGGAGCAGTGTTGGCATTTTGGAGGATGTGATGGGTGTCTCTGATCTGCAGCCATCCTGGTGGCTGTGTGTGATCCTGGTGGCAGGGATGATCCTGGTGGGAGGGCTGATCCTGGGGAGAGGGATGCTCCCAGCCTTCGGAGTGGCGATTCAAGAGCTCCACAGAAATTTTGTGATGGGGGAGCCACGTGCTCTGTCAAGTTGTTTTCTTCCCCCCCTGGCCAGAATGACCTCACTGACTCTCTGTTTCTGGTGATGAGTCCATCTGGAAATTGGAAAGACAAAGCTGGGAGGCCTCGTGCATCCCTGGGTGTTTCCACAGAGTGTACAGTAAGGGCCCGGGGGCCTTTCCTCAGGGAATCTCTTGCGCTTGTATTTCCCACCCAAACCAGAAGCACTTTATTTTATGCCAAAGCAGCCTGCCAGCCCAGAGCAGATATGCAGGGAGGGTTTGCTGGTCCTTCCCTATGTCCTGAGCTTATCTTATGTTGCCAGTGGGTTTTTTGTAGGCTCTGTATTTCTGTTGATATTGGGATGTTGGGATTTCTTCTTCAGTGATTCGAGTTATTTTCTCCTTTTCCATCTTTATCACTGGAGCTGGTTAAATAAAACAGGAGCTACAAAATGCCTACTGAGTCCAGGTGCCCAATTTGAATGATGATGATTCTGTTATAGAATCCCAGAATCTTTAAGGCTGAAAAAGACCTTTAAGATCATCGGGTCCAGCCACTACCATGTTCACCATTAAACCATGTCCTCAAGTGCCACATCCACATGGTTTTTGAACACTTTCCAGGATGGTGGTTCCACCATTTCCCTGAGTAGTCTTTTCAAATGTTTCACAACATTTGCCATGAAAAATACCTTTTCCTAATATCTAAGCTGGTAAAACTTGAGGCCATTTCCTCTCATCCTGTCTCTCCTGTTTTGGGATGAAACGCGAGATGCCGAGTCTGCCATCCCAAACTTCCCACAGCCTCTCCTGAAAATCTCCATTTAAACCCAGAATATAGGAGCTGCTTGGGCAATATAGACTCTGCAGCATGGCTTAATGGGGCCCCAAATAAAGGGAACAGCTGGGTAATCAGTTCGAGTGGCTGGGAACCAGTTTACCGTGCATTAAGTATTCTTTGATTCCGTTTAATTGGGACATTGCAGAGATCCCGACGTCCAGTAATAAGGACAGTGGGAAGCTGATCAGACAGCTCGTTAACACTCAATTAATGTCGCTCTGTACAGCACAGCAGTAACTTTTAAAAAATGTATGTGCTCAGCTGAGGTGGAATGGGATTGCCAAGGCAATTTCCAGAGGGCCTGAGCCCAGGTTGCCGGGCGGGAGCGGCGCTGCCGCGGTGCCCGCGTGCAATTGAAGTGGAATTAAAAGTTGAAGTGCAATTTTTTTAGGTGAATGCAGTCACTTTACACAGTGCAGAATCAGTTCATTTTTAATTTATAGGCGCAATTAAAGTGCGCTAAGAATAAAATTAATAAATCTTTAGCTAACTGACCGTGATTCTTCTGAAAACTCTTTTTGTTCCTCCTGATGTGGGTGATAGGGGCACCTGGTGTGCCTGGAATTATATTAACAGTCAGCTCTTCCCCTTCAGCCTTTCCTTGTCAATCCTCCAGGCTTTATTAATCTTCCCTGGATGTGCCCTGGCCCTGCTGGGGTCTTTGCTTTGCACCCACAGCCGTGCAAAGCCTCAGCAGCAGGTTTAACGTTGGCTTTGGCTGAGGGACCTGAGCCAGGAGGGTGAATTCCTGCCTCTGGGATTTGTTGAGATGCAGCTGGGGATGCCAGATGCCATCCTTCATCTTGCTCCAGGGATCTGTCACCTCTGCCAGGCCTGTGCACCACCTGAGAGGCAGAGGGACGAAGAGACATGGCCCTGGGCATCTCGGGGCAGGGAGTGGTGGCTGTAGCTCCACTGGGAGCACTGGAAAGGACTTGGATGGAGAAGTGTAACCTGGCAAAGGAGGGAAGGAGCTCTCAGAAGAGGCATCTCTGTCTGCAATAGCTCTGCAGGGTTTTCCTGTGGCATGGATGGAGGAAGCTCTCAGTGGTCTTGCTTCAGCTTTTCTCTCTCCCAGTCACTTTCCCATCATTTTCCCTCCGGCCAGAGAGTCCACGCTTGGCACAGCGTGGCTGGAGGGGTAATTGCCATCTCTGCATTTCCCTAATGAGCTCTGGGTCTGCTAATGAGCCTATTGCTCCTCACAGAGGAGGTCTGACAGAGCACCTCTGCTCCGAGGGGGGCACAGCTTTGATCAGGGGATGTCTCTTGCCCTCTGCGTGGTCAGAGGGGGACAATTGCCCTCTGGCCTCTTTGTAACTCAGCTCCTCCAACCACTCCTTGCCATCAATCATAGATTCATTTAAGGGCCTGATTTCCTCCTTCTTTCTTTTCTTTTCTTCTCTTTTTAAAAATTTATTTTTTTTTTTTTATTACATCTGCACACTCAGTCATGCAAAAAATTACACGATTTCAGAGACTCCGGTCTCAGAGCACGGGGGCTGCTTAGCACTGCCATCACCATTCAATTAGCCCCGTGCACAAAAGGGACACGTGGAATAACTCAGCCTTGGGCTGAAAGGGGCTCTGTCCCGTGCAGAGCACCCTGTGGGGAATGCTGGAGCTTTCCCTGTTGGTCCTCAGCGCATCCTCTGCCCTCATCCATTGGGATGACGATGTGGACTGGGTTCCAGAGGTTGAGTTGAGCCTGAACATGCCAAGAGATGCAGCAGGTGGGGATGGAGGTGTTTAGTGCTGCTGACTCCCAAGCAGGTGCTTCGGTGTTGTCTCCTTTGCTGGTTGTGTGTGCTGCAAAATCCAGGGTGGATGGAGCTGCTCTGAGCACCCTCCTGCTCCCAGGGGACAGATCAGCCTCCTTGCAGCAGCAATCCCAGCGTGCCGGGCTGGAGAACTCCCTCACCTCTGTGGATGTGCCCTGGAGGGGGCTGAGCTGTGGGAGGGCCCCCAGCCCTGCTGTGGACTCACCCCCCAGCCCGGAGCTGCATTTCTGTCCTGCCTGTGCAGCATTCACAGGTGGGCTGCAGAGATGGGGGTGAGATTAAACACGTGCCTGCAGCCAGCTCGGGGAGGTGGTGTGAGCTTCTCCTTGCAGTTTACAGACTACAAAACCCGCCTTTCCAACACTTGCCCTCCTTCTCCGTGGAAAGCCTCAATTCTGCTGCTAAAACGTGGTCTGCAGGAGAGGCAGGTGAGCACATGTGCCACTCCCAGGACTTCTCCGGCCATCCCTTCCCCAGGGAGATGAAACACCACGTCACCTCTGTCATTCGTGATCAAAACCCCTGTATTTTTAGGCTGGTGACGACTGAAGATAAATCTGTAGCTTTGAAAGGGGGAGCAGAGGGTAAAAGAAAAGTTATTCCTTTCCTTCCACCTCTGCCCTTGATAAAATCCAAAGGCTCTGCCAGGAGATCAGACTCCACTCCGGCTTTGCCCAGGAACCATGTGGATGAAATATTAAGCACTGGGACTGGAGCAGGTAGAGCAGGAATAATCAGATGAGTAGCTAAAGGTCTGGTATCCTGTGGGGACACATGTGATTGATCAGCCTTGCAAAAATAAATAACCTGGCCCTTTAGATCTATGTAGCAATTTTAAATTTTTAATAAATCTGTGTGTATGGTGAAGGATAAGTCGTCACCCTGCTCTCTGTGCCTCTGATTCTCTGGGTGAATTTATCATGCTCTCCCTTTTGGAGGCTTCACATCCTGCTGATAAACAGTTTAAAACTCCTGTCCCGTCTTTATCTCGTTGAGGTGTGACAGAGCCTGGCTGGGGATGCTCCATCTCTGAACAGGGAGAAGGGAGAGCCCAAAGCTGCTGCCTCTGGCTTTGCCAGCCCGTGGTGCCCCCAGGTTTGCTGCAGGAGGAGGGAGAAGACCAGGAGTGCAGGGGAGGGGTATGGAATGCTGCAAAGAGGGGCAGCGTGTGGAGCAGAGGGAGCTGCTGGCTGTGGTGGCAGCAGAGATAGCACAGCAGCCTTCCAGACACGGGAAATGGTGGCACAAGGTGAACAGCACCTGCAAACTAATCCTGGCAGGCTCTACAGAGCAGGGGTTGGGCTCTCTCCACCCGCCTGCTTGGAGCTGAGGCACTTGGCAATGATGGAGCCTGGCAGAGCTGATCTGTTTCTGCTGGGAAGAGCAACCAGGGGCCTGAGAAAAGAGTTTGCTCCTTTGGGAGCGTGGAGTTGGAGGCAGAAGGATCCAGGTGCAGCTGAACTGCACATCTGAGAAGCACAGGACATGTTTGAAGGCAAAATGTGCCTTTCCTGTGGCTTGGTGTAGGGCTCCTGGGAGGGGCTGTGGGTGGCAGTGCTCTCCTGGCATTACCAGAGCTTTGCAAAAGTCTTTTGTCACTTCTGTACCATTTTTGTGCTGTGCAGCTGTTCAGTCACATCCCTCTGTGTTCCACCTGAGCTGTGGAGTGAAAGCTGCTGCCATCCCACCCCTAAACATGCAGGGCTCTGCCATCCTCTCCATCTCTCTCCATCATCTAGTTGGGGTTCCAGCAGCCCCGGATGAGGTTTCCCAGGTCCCTGATCTCCGCCAGGCTCTGGCACACCCAGCCCAGGGAACACACTCTGCAGTGCCAGGGCTCTGTCCTTGCCACTGGCTGTCCCCCGTGGCCACGATGTCCCTGCTCCCCCTGGCAAGAGCTGCCGTTAAGGATCGTACCCCAGCTTGGCAATACAAACTCCATGCTGAGAGGCAAATCCAAGCTCGGAATACTTCTGGAATTTATTTTTACCATTGCTGTGGGAAAGCCTGTAAGCTCTGCAGAGCCATGGCAACGTGGATGCTGCCGTTCCCCCACGCTCAGTGGGAATGACACGGCTGCGTGTGTCACCTGCGCCGGGCCCGCGCTCCTGCTGGAAGCTCGTGGTGGCTGCAATTAATTTCTACTTAAGCCCAGATAATTACTGACTTTGGTGGAGTTTTTTTTTGTGCAGTGTGTCTAACAGCCATCAGTGTTTTTAAAACTTGAGCTGCCAGCAAATTTCAGTCGTGGCAGAACCTCTGGAGGAGGTGCTGGTGCCTCACTGATCTCTCAGTGGCTGCTGTCAAGGAGAAGGCAGGAGGAGGTGAGAGCTGAACTCAGCTGGCCGTGAGCTGAGGAAAACCTTCCCCTGCTCCCCTATTAACGTGGCAGTGTGCTCTGAGCTTGGGTTGTGGATTTGGAACCTCCAGGAGGGGGTTCTGGTGATGCCTGGAGGTCTGGTCTGGCCACCGACTGTCATCGGCAGCACTCAATGTCCCCCCAGCCATGGGGACAGTGGACAGCGAGCCCAGAGCGGCGACAGGCAGAGGGAGCCCCAGGCTAGAGAGCCAGGGGATGAGCAGGGAAAGGTGTCCAAGCCATCCAGGGGATGTGCACGGCCCTGGCACTGCGGTGGGAGCCGGAGCTGCCGCCTCGGGGTGGTCCCAGCCTGGCAGAGCTGTGATATCCATCCCTTTCAAGCACCGCTGCTCTGCTCTTTAGGAAAACTTATTAAAAGCAAACATCTCCTGGCTCTGCAGTAATTGAGAGCTATCACTGGAGCACCAGGATGCTCTTTAAAGCTTTATGGGGGAGGAGAGAAGGTAAAAGCCCGGGGATGAAGGCCAGCCAGGAAGGATGAAATAGCATTTAACAGTGAGCAGGTTTGCCTTGGGCATCCTGGCAGGCATGGCAGCTCTAGGTGGGAGGCTGCTGGCACCCAGGTGCCATTTACTTTGATTTCCTGATGGTATTTTTAACCTTTCAGGGGCCAGGAAAGCCAGCCCTGCTATCAGCACAGATGAGGATGGCTGTGGGGGCTTTGGTACCTTTGATGAGCTACAGTAATTTGTTTTCCTTCTTCATCTGAGGCAAACCCTGGTAACATTCTCTGTGCCTCTGCCACAGCCAAATGGGGAGCCAGGGACCCTTTTCTGGGGTGAATTTGGCCCTGTGAGCATTGCAAGCCTTCCCACTTGGTTTTTAAACACTTTCAACAGCAGAGCCCAGATCTGGCAGGCAGATTCCTCGCTCAGGTTTAAACGAGGGATTGCCTCCCTCCTGTGCTCTGTTTGTTGTCTCAATTTCTCTGATCACCAGCAAAGATGGCTTTTTTAGACATTCTGCTTCTTGCAGATAATATTCCTCCTTGAGCAGACCTGCTTGGACTTAAATAGGCAAAGTGCTGGGGGCTGTGTGTGCAGATTTTGCTGAGCTGCTCGGTGGTGAAGGTGTGGGGGCCCAAAATGCTGCTCCTGAGACAAAAAAAAGGAATTGCAGGGACAGTGGGTAGAGGTGAGGAGGTGGAGCAGAGCTGCCAGGGAAGATGATGGCTGGGGAGAGCACTGAGGAGGAAGGCAGTGCCTTCCTGAGGTGGTAGCGTCAGCCCGACTCCGTGCAGGAGAAAAGTGATTCCCAAGCATTCCCAGCATGTTCTCCCAGTTTTTTGGACACCACAGTGCTTTTGGGCATGGCTGTGCTCTGCTGCAGCCCTTGAAAGCTGTTGTCCAACATGTTTCACTCCTGTATGGCCGAAATAATTGTGTAAGTGGCCTCCAATGCTCTCTTCACTCCTTTTTGCATCCTCCCTCTTGTGAATAAAAGCCACTTTCATCTCCTGCCTCCTTTAGCATTTTCTGTCCCATTCTTCCCCCCCTCTTTTTTTTCCCCACAAAAAGCAAAATTTTTGAAAATGAAATGAGAGAGAAAAAGAGAAAAAGAAAGCTCAGATGCAAGTTTTTTTTTTTTTTTTTTTTTGCTCATGAAAAGGAAAGCGTGGAATACAACAAATTAAATAGCCACCCGGTGAGAAAAAAGGGAGTGGAGTGAAAAATGGGCAGGGGGGATAAAACCCAGATGAAAAAGGCAGGCTGGTGCTGGAAGATGCCAGACAGGTCTGGGAATAGAGGCATAGCGTGGTGGTAAAATAATTGTACCCCTTCGGCTGAAGTCCAGCGCTGCTTTCTGCCTCGCTACCCCAAGCCTGCCATCCTCTGTTAGCTCCTGCAATATTTTATCCGCCAGCTCCGGCTCTGTTTCACCAGCCACGGAGAGGACTAGATTAATTAGGAGAGATCTCTCTCCCACAGCCAGCCCGGCTCTGCGGGGGGAAGGCTGGGAACTATTTAAAGGGATGAAGATGTACTGCAGCAGCTGCCATCTCTCTGGCTGGTAATGTGCTCGCTCACCTAGCTGAAAATTCATCTCCTTTTGCCCTCTGCCAGTAATTCCCAGCAAATAAAAGCTGGTGAGCTCCAGGTTGAGCTCCAAGGCCACCTGGGCTGGGGGTCTGGGGAGAGCTGGGGAGAGCAGGTGTAAGGGGAAATGGGAGTGAGATGTGTCTGGATGAAGCTTGGACCCCTGCAGAACGTTCAGAACCTGAACATTGCTCTTGTTTATGACAGCACTGCCCGTCATGGGAACGGGGCTGCAGGAATCCCAGGTATCCCCACAGCCAGGATGGACCCTGCCCAGCACTGCTCCCCCATTTCTCAGCTCATTAAGGCCCAGCCTTGCCTTCGAGTGACACAGGTAATGAATCCTCTGCAGGGTGCCTGCTGGCTTTAATAAGCTGGAATGAACTGAGGATGAGAATTAACCTGGCAGGATTAGCTCGCTCTGCAGCGGGATGCTGGGGATGTCTCCTCGCGGGCCGTGACGGGAATTTTAACACCTCTGCTGCCCGCACTGGCTCCCGGCTGCTCTTTGTAGAGCATCCAGCAGCTTAAAGCCCCTGCGAGGCCGAGGGGGAGCAGGCAGGGGAGCAGCACCCTGGCTTGATGGTGCCCTGCTGCCCGTTTTACCCCTGAGCGTGGGGAGAGGAGCGATCCCGAGCTGTGCAGCTGCCAGATGTGCAGCATCCCAGCCCTCCCGCTGCCTCCCGCCGCCAGCCTCCCTCCCCCGCAGCAGGAGAGGAGCAGGGAGGATTTGAGAAGCCGTGTGTGTGTTTGGGAGGTGTTTCGGGCAGCGCATGGGGTGGGTTTTGGCGAGGGCTCCCGGAGCCTGGCTGATGACAGCACTGCGTGCGGACTCGGAGAGCCTCACGCCTGAAAACCCTGCAAATACCCTGCATTTGCCTGGGGCTTCGGGCTTTTTATTTTCAGTAAATGGCTTTGTAATGCAGCCCCCCTGCAGGGCACGCTCCGTGGGACACAATACGTGCTTCATGCCCTAAAAGCCACAGGGATGGCAGTGTGGGGACATCCAGGGGCTGTGCCGGGCATCCTGCACCACATCCAGGCCCTCGCCTGATCCCTGGATCAAGGATCCTGATAGGATCCAGGAAAGGGAGCTCTGTGTTCTTGCTTTGTTTAGAGCTCCCCTGCTGTCCTGCTTTCGGCTGGGGTAGAGTTAATTTTCTTCCTAGTCCCTGGTGGTTTGGATTTAGGCTGAGCCCCGCTGTGACACATGGCCCTGCTGCCTGTCACCCTCCCCTCCACGCTGCGGGTCCCTGGGCAAAGCTCATCCTGGCAGCTGGGCGAGCCCTGGTACGTGCCCAGTTGCATGGAAGATCCCTCGGGTCTGGGGGAAATGAGGGGAATGGCTAATTGGGACACGCCTGGCCCCACAGGCACAGGGATGAGGGATGGCACTGCTGTCTGCCAGCCCGGCAAAGCCAACATGCAGAGAGCCCTGCTCTTTGCCAGCCTGCTTCCCAGCCAGGCTGGCAGTGCTGGGAGCCCGTGGTCTCCTCCGTGGGCATGGCACATGCATATTAATGAGCTTTTCCTGCCTTACGGGAGCCTCTAAGAACAGACACAGAGTTTGAGAAACCCTTGATGGCACTGCTTGTAATTAGAATGTAATTGGAGTAATGGGGAGCCCAGGGGCTGCTTTGTGTGGTTTTGGTTATATTGAGGCTTGTGGGGTTAGCCACCTCCCCAGGCCTGGTTTGTGGGGCTTTAGTGATGCTGCTTTGCCTTGGTTTGGGTCCTTCCTCCTGCCCGTCCACGAGGAGCAGGAGGAGAGGAGGGGGACAAGGACTGCAGGCACAGAGCAAACATCTCCTTGTAACACCACAGCCTGGCTTTGAGGGCCACCAGAGCCATCCATAATTGATAACACCCAGGCTGTAATGAGCTCCCAGTCCGGGCTAGGAAATCATTTGGAAGCTGATCTGGATTTCCATGGAATGTCCTTGTCTGCTGGAGGGTTTCTGGCTTTTTCAGCTCTTATCAAGAGTGTGAATGTTTTTATCTCTGCATGGATGGTGCAGCAAGGAGAGAGTGAACACCACGTGCCCGGGTGTATCGTCCCCAAGATGCTGAGGTGGGGACGGTGCTCCTGTCCCTGGGCATGGGGACAAACCTGGTGGCAGCCACCAGCTCCAACACTGGGGCTGCTGGTGGCTTGCAGGAACAAAGCCCAAGTGTGGAGCTGGGAGTGGATGGAGCCTGGATAACCCCAAGTGTTTTGAAGAAGACATTTAATGGTGAGAGGAGATGGCTTTCAACCACTTGGATTTTCCAAGGTTAAACCTGGATATTATGAGGGGATATCCCAAATTCCATGCAAGGTTGGGCAAGGTGGCTGTGCCTGCTCACCTTTAGCCTTAAATCAAAGGTGCAGTCCTTGATGAGAAAGCAGCCAGGGAGATTTTTTATTCTGATGCTGGATTTCAGGGACTCGCAGGAAGGTGTCTGTTTTTCTCTCCCAATACAGTTTGTGGAAGAAGAAAAACAATCAAAAAAGCAGGGAGGGTGGTGTTCTTAAATCTGCCAGGGCTTTAGGAGGATATTGTTTGTGCTTCTTGAATAACGGCTTTTGATACGTAATAATATTGTGCGTTTTTTTCTGATGGCCAATATTACACTTATTTTAAATTATATAATCAGCCCTCAGCGTCTCAGCTGATTTAGTCAATTAAGTTTTTAACCTCATGTCTTCAATCTCGTCTGTGAGTAATTTAAATGTGGTGATTTTAATGAAAGTACATCTACCTGTTCATTTATCCACATACACTGTTGCCCTTTGGATCTGTGGTGAGAGGGACAGGAGATGCCTTTTCTCTTCTGCATGGAAATGTTTAGCAGGGCTGAGGAGACAATGTAGTGATTGGCATTAGGGAGTAAAAGAGTTTATTTTTTTTTTCCCAGAGCAATCCAAATATATCAGATGCAGCAATTTCCAAAGTGACTGTACATTAAGGCTTTCAGAAAGGATAGTGAGATTGCCTCTTGGATTCTGGGGTGGTGTTTTACCCCAGGAAATGACAATAATGAACCATCCAAAGCTGATGGATGCACAACATCTCAAATGCTTGTGCAAATGTCATGGATTGCCCTGATAATTACAGCAGCTTCAGGGATCAGGCACTGCTGGGGCTGAGATTCAGCCCCAAACCCCTCAGTGCAGTTTGGGAGACTCATGACAGTGATGTCCTCAGGGAGGTGGCACTGGAGATGCCCTTCCTGGCAGGATGGTGGTTCCTGGGCTGCTGCAGCCCCTGGGGTGGCCCTCGCAGCGCTCGTGGTTTTTGCCTCGTGCTGAATTCAAGCCCAGTAAATGCAGCTGATGTTTTTCAGCCTTCACCAGCACTGCAAAGAAAAATCAAGATAAATGACCTGGGGTTGCTCAGAGCCCAGCTTTGTGTGCTCCTGGACACACTCGCTCCTCCTCACGGTGTTTTTTTGGCTCAAAAGTGAGTCCTCTGCAGCACCAGCACAGCCCAGGCTGGGGTGGCTGATGGGGGTCCTCGGGCACACACCCTGGAGAGGTGGCTGCTCCAAAGGGGATGTCAGAGGCCAAGTTCTTTGAAACCAAGCCCAGAAGCAGCAGTAACAGCTTTTTGTTCCCATCTCATAGGCTGATATACCTAAAATCCTTTTTTTTTAAAATTTGTTTTTGAAGTAAAAATATTCCAAAGGGGCATTATATGTGGTTTTCTCACAGAAGGCAACCTGCCTCCCCCTGAAAACACTTGTTTCAAAATTTTCAGTGGAAAATGTGAACAGTTTTTTGATAAAAGCATTTCTATTCATGAGCAGTAGCTCAGAGAGATTTGCAAGAAATAAATAGGTTTTGGCAGCATAAAAGTCTCTGTTGAACAAGGGGATGGGGAAGGTGTGAAACTTGATTTGGTATCGTTTGCCCATGGAATTTCAGCAAAAGTTCTTCAGCAGAATTGTCAGGGGATATTTTCCCATCAAGCCCCTGTCCAAATCTCCTGGTGCTGGTGAGAGCTACAACATTCCTGTGTCAATAATCATCTTCTTGGCTGTTGCAGTGCTCTGCTCCTTGGAGATTTGTCTCCATCTCACCCTGGGCCATGTTTGCTGCTGGCTGGGTGTGTTGGAGAGCTGGCCTTGAGCTCCTCCACATTTCAGCTGTGTCTCAGGAAAGCTGATTTCTCCTGCACTTCCAATAAACATTCTGCCTTATCAGTGCAGGCTTTTAACAAACTCTGTGCATATCATAAAGCAGAGAAGGCAGGGACAGGGCCTGTGTTTGTCTGAAGCAAAAGTGAGGTTTTTATTTTGCAGCCCCCTCTTGCTGATGCTCTGTCTCCTGCTTACCAGGATGAAGGTGCCTGGGGCAGGGCAGGTTGGCATTCTCTTGTCTGGCAGAATTGGTCAATAATTCCTGGCTGGGGGTAAATGAGTGATCAGCCTGTCAGGAATTCACCAGGATCCAGTTTCTAGCATGCTCCCTTCTTCCATCAAATTCTCTGCTGCTGTGGGGAGCATCTCATCTTGGAGACAAACCTTGTTTGGATGTTCTCATACCAGGTTTTTGGGCTCTGTCCTGCCCTAACTCTCACAGCTGAAGTTTGGCTCTCCTGTCCTTGCTCATCTGAGGCTCTTTCCCTCCTTACTGCCATGGATGGGATAAAACTGATGATATTTGGGAGTGTGAGCTGGCCCTGCACGTCCACACTGCCTCCCCTCTTTATTCCTTCAGAGCTGCATATAAGGAAGCTCAATTTTCTTGACAGCTGCCTAAAAAAAAAGGTATTTCCATGCCTGGCAAAGAAGCAGGAGGATGCAGGGATGCTTGGAGCTGCCTCTCTACCTCCAGCTCTTCCCCCACGTCCGTGTGGATGCAGCTCCACTCCCCTGTGAGAAAGGGAGAGGGGAGGAGAGGCGCCTGCACCGCTTCCCTTTAAGCAGAGATTTGGCTGTGGCTCTGAAGGCAGAATTAGAGGTAGGGTTTAATCATACAAGCTCTGAAATATGGGAGATTAAATCTTTTTAAGGAGGGCAGCTAAGCACTTTATTTTCTGTGCAGGAATCTTCAGGGGGTCGGAGACCAGAGAACTGGATTTAAAGCTTTTAAATTACTTTTTTCTTCTTTTCTTTTTTTTTAACAAGGTTTTTTTTTTTTTTTTTTTCCTCCCACAATACATGGTTGGACAGGAAAGACTTTAAAGTGATGGTTAAAAAAAAGAGAGCGAGAAAAGACGGGTGGAATGGAGATCCTTGTTGAAAATAGACATTAATAATGTTGTGTTGAGTTGTCCAGGCACATTTAATCCTTAAAGTGCACATCTGCTCTGGGAACTGATTTTTGTGGAAGGAGGGAAATCTTTCAGGTGTTCCTTGTCATTTCTTGCTGTATTTGATGACAGGTTTACTCCATGGCAAAGGGATTTGCAGCCCCTCTCCTGCTGCAGCCCCCAAAAGCCCTGGAGGTGCTCCGGGTGCCGGCAATGCCGGGGGCTGCGGGCCCCCCTTCCTGGGGCTCCAGGGGGGATGTTGAAGCTGAGATTGGCATTCTGGCTGGAATTGGGTTTTGTTTTTCCCAGCCAGGTGCTGCCCCAGCCTTGCTCGGGGGAATTGGAGCTGTTTGGTTGCCTCTCACAGAGCCTGCTCGGGGACCTTCGCTGGTGTTTGTCTTGCGTTTTTCTTAATTTCACGGAGCTGAAGAGATCGATGGGAAGGTAGACCTGGGATTTAAGGCTGCCTATAGCACAGCTCTGTGACTGATGACCCCAGCTCTGCTGCTGCTCTCCAGGCTGGGGCTTTGCAGCGCTGCCAGTGGCAGGGCCAGCTGATGGTGACATCCACAGGAGCAATGTTGTGTCCATCCCATGTGTGGCATACCCGAGTGGGTCATGGTGCTGTGGCCACCCTGGGAAAGGAGTGTAAAGTTGGTTTTGAGGCCTCTCAAAGGCTGAGCTGCACTCTGGGAGTCCTGCCTGGACCCAGTGGGACCTTGCCGGGGGTGTCAGCAGAACGGCGCTGGAACCTCGGTGCCGCCGGCTGTATCGGCTGCTTGTTGCCATAGAAACACCCTGTGGCACCGCGCTTGTTTGGAGGGAGGTGGCACTGGCGTGTTGGCAGGACATGCCGCACTTTCCCCACCTGCAGCGAGTGCCTTTGGTCACTGGAAGTTGTGTGTGGGGGAAAGAAGGGTTGGCTTGGGTGGCTGTGCTGGAAGGGCTCCAGCAGCCAACGCTGAAGGCGACGGGAGAAGGTCCCCTAATCATCTCCTTGGTGGTGCTCCGTTGTCCTCAGTGGTGCAGGCAGCACCCACTTTCTCCGCTCCAAAGGCCGCTCCACACCGGTAAAATGGTTTGTGCAGCCGCTAAAATGGTTGGTACAGCCCCGGATGTCCCTGGATCCCGCTGCATCCCTCAAGCAGCCTCTGCAACCCACCCTTCCTTTAATGGCCCAATTCCACCGAGCAAATGAGGCAGCGCTTCCGATCCCTCCCCTCGGTCTGCCAGCTAATTAGCACTCCATTAACTTAACGAGGCTCTGCCGGCCACCCTGGACAGGGGTACAGCGTGCAGGGCTGCCAGGAGAGGGGGAGGTGGGAGCCAGGCTTGGCTGGCCCTGGGGGCTGCGGCAGAGCCTTTGTGGCTGAGCAGGGAGGGCTTTGCCCTGGGGTCTTGGCGCTGCCGAGGCTTTTCCGTGCCTTTGGGTCAGTGGTGGGAATGGCCACGGCATGGAAGGGTGATGGGAATGGCTGGCACTGCTGGGAGTTCTGGGAGGGAGCTGTGACGTGGCTGTGATGCTCCAGCATCCTGCACAACCCCGTCTGTGCCACTGCCCCGTGGCCAAGGGGGACTGAAGGGGGACTGATCCCCTCCCTGCTGGAAAGGCTCAGACAGCGGCAGCTCCCTGCCAAAGCTTTGTTTGTTGACAGAGTTAAATTTGCAATTTCATGGTTTGGTTGCAATGAGTTTAGTTTATAAAATTCATGAGCTGTTAGGAAGTGTGGAGAGGAGGGGTGGAAAACACGCCTGGGAGTCAGCAGGGACGTGGCTGCTGGCACATCCAGCAGGGTCCTGCTTTGGGGACAGTGTGGGGCTCCGAGATGGGATGTGAGAGCCTCATGTAGGACAGAGGGATGAGTCCCCACGGGAGGAGAGATGCTGGTTTCTCCTGGTAACAACCACTGTGTCTTTACCTGCACACTGTGCTGGAAGGTCTCCAGAGCTTTCCTGGGGTGGCCTTCAGAGAGCCACTGGAGAGACAGGAATCTTTTCAGGGATGGAGCCCAGGGTCTGTGGTGACAGGGGCCTGGAAACAGCAGGGCTTAGCCTGCTCAGGGAGCCTGCTGCTGGTTTGGAGTTTGAATTTGTGGTTCTTTGGAGCTTTGGTTGGGAATCCACAAAATGAGCTCCGTTCCCCGGAATTCAGAAGGACTGGGACAGAGAGAGGCAGTTCCCTGGAGTGTCACTGCATGGCCAGTGTGCTCCAGTCCATCTTTGTGAAATGAGCTGGTTGACACCCTCACATCTGGCTTTTCCAAGAGATTTCTTTGCAGCCTGTCCTGTGTGTTTGGGGGCTGACTTGGAAGCAGAGCAGCCCCCCAGTCCCACCCTCTTCCCTGGCTGGTGCTTCATCCTCCATCCCCCCAGCAATGGAGATGCTCCTCCAGGAGCCCGGAGCTGCTGATGTGCTGCAGATGGAATCAAAAGGCAGTGTCAGGAAGGATCTACACAAATATTAGCTAATTAACATGGAGTGCTGGGGAGCCCAGGGGGAGGAGGAAGGGGAGGACTCACCTGAGGATACAAAGCCATGAGGTACCTGTCCAGCATGACAATATCCGTAAGCACGCTGGGGCTGATGTTATTGTGACATCAGCAGGAGGCTGGTGCACTTGCAGATTCCTTACAGGTCATAAAACACCACTGAATTCCACTGGAAATGCTAAGAGATCTCCACTGGAGATTTTTGGGGTTTTCAAAAGAAACCTGGTGTTAGTCACTGCATGGTCTGTCACTCTGTGGGGTTGTTCATAGAGACACGCCATAAACAGACACCAAAACCCCTTTTTCCTCCAGTGTCTGTTGGTTACTGACTCCCTGGGATCAGTGATCTCTAAGGTTTGGCAGAATCTGTTCATGCTGAACACATGGATGTGCTAAGCAAGGCCCAGAAGCCATTGGTGGAAATGGAACTGAAGTTCAAGGACGATTGCTAGATCTGACCGGGGTATCCAAAAACTGAAGGGAAGGTGATGCAGGCTGACTCCTGGACCTCATTCTAGTGACCTTTCCAGCAACATTGTCCATGAGGAAATGTTTCAGTTGCTCTCTGTGTTCATTAACAGCCTTTGGGCTGTAATTAGTACATCCTTGGCTTAGTGAACATCTGCATTTGCAGCCATTCACCGTGTGAATGTTTCCCTGTGCAGCTGCTGGACTTTCTGGGAATGCTCATGGCTCACTTGAGGGTTTCTCTTTCTCAGCAAGCCCCAGCACATGGATTATGTTGATATACAAGATGCCGGACCCAGGTGGGGTTCACGGTCCTTGGATTTGTACATGGGGCCAGTCTGGAAGGAAATTCCCCTCTTCCCTTGCTGGTGGGACACCTCTTTTCCATCCAAAGTGTTTAATCACCTAATTTGTGTTAAGGAGCATCGGCTTTTCATTTCCAGCTGTGCCAGCACAGAAGATGCTTCCTTGTTAATGAATCCTGGACTTGAAACATTTCCTATGTGTGTGTGGGGACATGAAAGCCCAGGGAGGGGACAAGACTTGAGGGTGCATCAGGAAATTGGGAGCAAGGGCAGGACGGAGCACAGTGACGAGACCACCCGCAGATCCCACTGCATTGTGCTCAATCCAGTATCCAAATTTCAGTCTTTTAAGAGGATTATCAGGTGTCTGTTTGAATTACTCTGACATGAACAGTCACTCAGAAAATGTACATTCATTTGAAAGGTCAAGCACATCTGATTTCTGCCTTTGGTATGCGGGGGCTTATCCTTTCAACTCTCCCTTCCTTAATGAGATTCTTGTTTCAAAGAGTCGCGCTGTGCCCAGGATTTGATGGAGTCAAGTGTGCTGGAGATAGTTTTTGTTATCATGTTTACCCTTTTATCTGCCTGTCCTTTGAAAGCTCCCCAGCACACAATAAGGATGCAGCAGGATGGCCACTCGGGGCGGCTCTGCCAGCAAAATCAGCTTTTTAGGGGCGGAGAGATGGAGATGTGCTAGCGGGGAGCTGCAGCACCAGGAATTTTGATTTCTGCATGGCAAAGCATCCAAATGGAGAGATGGCCTTTGAGAAGACCCCCAGTCACCAGAGGGGGTGGGCAGGTATCAGGGTGTCATCAGCTCCCACGGAAACCTCGGAGGAAATAAAGCCAAGTTGGGCTTGGCATGGCAGAGTTGTGTTTCTTGATTAAATTAATGTGTATTGATATTTCTCCTGTTGTTTTGACTTCACAGGCTGTTTAAATTCAGGCTTGTCACAACAAAATACAAAGGAGGTTGCTCGGAGATTGATTTTTTTTTTTTCCCTTTAATCCTGTCTCTGAAGAAGAAGAGTATTTTAAAATTTTATTTTTTTTCCCCACTACTTCCAGGTTGACAGCCAGGGAAGGCTGCGAACATTAAAACTGTTGCTCAAATAATTATGTTAAAATGCCGAGCATACATTATGGAGGAGGGCGCTCCTTGATTGTAACGTACGAATCAATTTTCTGCGTCACAAAATTACTGACACCAGAGTTGGCTTTGGTGATTTGTTCCCTGGAATGACGATCCTGTGACTGCCTTTCCCTGGAGAGGGTTATTTTTTTTTTTCTGATGGGTGAAGCTTTGGTCTCCTCTTTGCTGTCACTGCTGTCTCCTCCCTGCCTCGGTGACGGTCCCCTCCGCTGCTTAAAAATAGCGGCTTTTATGCAAACTACGTCCCAAAGCTCTCCGCCAAGTTAAATAATGTAGTCACAAAACCAAATATTGAATAATGACTGAGGCAAGGATTAAGGGAGACAGGCAAGGAACAAAAGAGAGAGATTCTCAAGTGTTTTGAACACAAAATTGAGACGACACAGATGCGCAGTGGGCTTTTTCTCTCTGCAGCCAAAGGACACGGATTAAAGGGATCCTCCAGGACTGTGCACCCCCAGCCACCTTAAGCTGCCTAAAGACCTTTTTAAATCCAACCTTTTCGACAAGCCCAGCTGGCTGGAGGAATTTCTGCTGGGAATAAATTCAGAGAATCATGGAATGGTTTGGTTTGGAAGGGATCTTGGAGGCCATCTTGTTCCAAACCTCTGTGGGGACACTTTCCTCTAGAGAACCTCCCAGTGGACCTTTTTAAATGGATTTCTGGGGAACATATTTTTTATTTTTTTCCTAGTGGAAAGTTCCCACGGGAGCTTTTCTGTGCTTGCTTCTGGAAAGAAAACATAGTTTCTCTTTTTTTCCCTTGAAAGGCAGCAGCCCAGGGAGCGCCATCAACCCCAGCTCTTTACACGACTCTGGTTTTGCAGGAAGATTTAAATAAAAAATGCCAGGGGGCGGGGGGGGNAAAACAGGGGGGGGGGGGGGGGGGGGGGGGGGGGAATCACAGGC
Source organism: Promerops cafer (assembly GCA_013398275.1). Lineage (NCBI taxonomy): Eukaryota > Metazoa > Chordata > Aves > Passeriformes > Nectariniidae > Promerops > Promerops cafer. The sequence continues at coordinate 374,223 of VZSE01008980.1, forward strand.
GTGTCATTTCTCATGCAACTCGTGGGATTTTTCAAATCCACCTCAAAGTTGTTGAGTTGCAGTAACTCAGTGGGTAGCTGTTGGCTACTCATATGGTGAGACAGGAACAGGCTGAAAGAATGTTGCACAAAAACTTATGTAAATGTCTTCTGTACTGCTCAGAGAAAGTCTAGGACTCCTTTAAATCTAAGAGCTGGAAATTCAGCTGGGAAACCATAAATTCAGTAGATGTGTTTTCCTCAATAAATTCAGAGTATTGGCCAGTGAAGAAGCATCCATGTTTCATAGAAGGAGATACTGGACTTTCTGAGGGTTTCTTTTTTTTTTTTTTCTCCTGGTCCAGAAACAGTTGAAATGTAGCCCAGGATAAATTGCAAGGTGATGATTTACATGACAGGTGACACTGGCAAGCACATTATTCTCAGAGGAAGCATGAGATGGGATGTATTTACTGCCGTCTGGGCAAATTATCCACTCTCAGATGTCTGGCATGTGCTTGTGTAGGAAATGTGTGTCCAAAATAGCTGATAAAGGGGATGTGGGCCACAGCAGTTAATAAATGCAACCCCCATGGCTGTTGCTGCATCCCTCCTGCTGAACTCTCTCTAGCTCCCTTTTTGGAGATGCACATCTGGAGATGCTCTGGAGCTGGGTTGGAGTGAGGGAGAGCACAGAGGAGTTTCCTTGCTGCTGCAGAGGTGGTGGGCATGGCTTTGCTGAGGAGAGAAGGATCTGTGTTTGAGGGGGTATCAGTGCTCAGAGCCCAGTGTGTTTTGATTTTGGAGCTGCAGGAGCCAACTCCTTGTCTCCTGTTCCTTCCTGAGGTTCTAACATCCCATCCACCAGGGAAACTCCTCGCTGGAGATCAAGCAAATTACCCTGCTCTGGCTGCTGCTATTGCTTGGTCTTGTCAGGCTGGCTGTGATTTAGTCTTAATATTTATCCCTCTTCACCTTATCCTTCCTAACGACGAGTAAAACAGAAAAATGAAGTGGTGGTGTTAAACTCTAAGCTTGTGCTGTCCAAGGGGACTGCAGCTCACAGGCAGGGATGGATTGGGAATTTCAATGCAGTTTTGGAGCCCTGATGTCCCCCATGGTAGCTGGTCATGACCCTCCATGTGGAGACTGCTTTAGGCCATGCCTATTATGGATTCTTGCATTTCCAGAAGGTTTTTTTCTCCCCCACCCTGTGGGGGGGGGGCAGGGTTTGCAGGATGGTTGCTTTTTATTTGTGTGTGTGTGCCCACAGAAAGCTTGGGATCTCATCTGGCTTTTAAGGATCTGCTTCTGTTACCTAGCAGGTATTGTAGGTGGATGTGTAAATGAGGATCCTTCTGTTTACAAAGAAATGGATATATAGTATAAAAACAATTTACTTGTAAAAGACTCATCCTGCCTCCAGAATATGTTTGAATCTTAACACAAGACAAAGTAATTTAATCCCTCCCAAACCCATATGTTGTTTGCTTCTCATTTTTTCCAGCAAATTTTACCTTCATCAAAAGATAAATCAATTTGTAGCAGCTATCGGCAGCTCTTTAAGCTGCCGAATTGAACAGCTTAATTAGGGAAAATATATTAAAAGATCTGAGAGATGCTAACCTGTTCAGTGCCTCCTCTTGGTACATCTGCATGGTCTTGCACACGTGTGGGGCTCCAGACCCCCTCCAGTTTAGGTTTGCTGCTGCTTTTACATGATGCTTTGTGGCGTGGTGATGGCATGAGAGGTTTTACTGCACTCTAAAACCTGGCAGAGCTTTTCTAGGCCCTGTCCAGTTTGAGGATTTAAGTTTATTCTCTTACAATTTTTCTTTTAAATCAAGGCAATAATAATAATAATAATAATAATAAT